>OY757015.1:103614505-104008505 GCA_963580285.1 Lucinisca nassula
CGGAATAGGAATAATGGTAGCTTTTCTCCAGTTTTCAGGGAATTTTCCAGTGATCCAAATATCATTTAGAATATTTAATAATGTTTCCAATGCCTTGTTGGGTAAATGTTTTAAAATTTGATAGTGTATGTCGTCAGGACCAACAGCAGTATCATGAGATTTATGGAGAGCATCTAATAATTCTTTAGTAGTGAAAGGTAAATTATATTTTTCATGATTTAATGAGGAAAAATTTAAATTCTTTTTCTCTTGTTCTTGTTTAATATTTTGGAAATTTTCTGAATAATTTAAGCTAGAGGAGTTTTTCTGAATATTTCCCCCCAAGGCATTGGAAATGTCTTTAGCCGTTGAACATATATTTCCGTTCGATTTGATATGGACATGTTTATTTGATTTGTTTTTGCCACTAATTTTTCGAATCATGTCCCATATTTTCTTAGTTGGTGTTCTGGTATTCAGTTTGGAGACGTATTGCTGCCAAGATGCTTTTTTGGCCGATTTTATTGTTTTGCGAGCTTTAGCTCGCATGTGTTCGGCATGGATAAGATTTTCTTTTGTTGGTTGTTTATTGAATTTTCGTAATGCAGATTTTCTTTTATTGATTGAAGTTTTAACTTCGTCATTAAACCAAGGTCTGTTTCTTTTTGAAAAAGTCGAGGATTTAGGAATACATTTTTCAGCAATATCAATCAATTCATCAGTAAAATCTTGTATATCACTTGCAGTTTTAAAAAGTTCAGGGTGGATTTTTTCATTACATAATTGATTAAAATTTTCCCAATTTGCTTTACTCAAATTCCATCTGGGGTGACGATCCTCATGGGTCGATGCAATTTCTTCAATTACTATCGGAAAACGATCGCTCCCATGGAGATCGTCCACAACAGACCAATCAAAATCTAGATAAATATTTGGAGAGCAAATTGAAAGATCTAAAGCAAAATAATTTCTTGTGGGAGAATGAAGATATGTTGGTTGTTTATCGTTAAATAAACATAAATCATTTTCAGCAATAAAATTTTCTATGATTTCTCCTTTGTCATTTGTATCCGAGCAACCCCATAATTTGCTGTGACTATTAAAATCTCCTAATAATATATAAGGACTAGGTAATTGATTTGTTAAATTTTCTAATTCTTGTTTAGAAAAATTATAGTGTGGTGGAAGGTAGACAGAACAAATCGTTATGGATTTGGATAAAGTGACGTTTACAGCAACAGCTTGTAAATTAGTGTTTACATTTATTTTCCTATGAGGAACGTCAGATTTAACCAGGATTGATGTACCTCCTGATGCCTTCTGATTATCCGTTGTGATATGATTGTACATACTGTAACCTTTGAAATTAATATTATCTGTAGTTTTCAAAAAAGTTTCTTGGAGACAAATGACATTAGGAGAGAAAAGTGTAGTTAAAATTAAAAGTTCGTTAAAATTGGCTTTAAGTCCTCGACAATTCTATTGAATTATTGACTTCTTATCCATGGTTGAATGGAGAGAAGATTAAAACAAGGAATTTAATCCTTTATCTTTTATTAGGCTTTGAGAACGTGGAGGGATCAACGTCCAACTCCATGTCCTCAAGGGCGCCGTACTGATTAGCCAGTTTTACTGGATCAGCAGACGCCCCTTTACTGTTTGGGTTTGATCCTTTATGCTTTTCTTTGCCGTTTTTTTCTTTTTGATCTGCTGTCCCCGACGTGGATCGGGAGTGAGATCTGCTAGAATGTTTGCCGTTAGGTTGTGAACTGGTCTGTGAAGTTTGTCTAGATGCTGTTCTTGAATGATGAGTAGATGTAGTGGGTTGTGACGATGTAGTAGGTTGTGAAGATGTAGGTTGTGACGATGTGGTTTTGGGTTTTACAGAAGAGGTAATAACTTTAGAATGGGGTTTAATTTCAAAATCTTTTTCGTTGAATTGTGTTGATGTTGCTTTTGTTTCAGGTTTACTGGCAAGGGATTGGACAACTTTGGCGAATGTGTTTTCTGGTTTGTTTTGTTGTATTTTCTTTGCTTCCAAATAGGTGACGTTTTGTGTAACTTTAATTTTCATGATTTCTTTTTCGGTTTTCCAAACTTCACAGACATTGGATTTAGACAAATGATCTTCTCCGCAGTTCACACATTTTGGAGAGTTCTTGCAGTTGGTAGTGTGATGGTCGGTACCACCACACTTCTCACAAACAGATCCGTCAGGGACAGTACAATCATTTTCGTGGTAACCAAACCTCTGACAATTGAAACAACGCAGAGGATTGGGCACGTAGATTTCGACCGGTATTATCCTGTAGAACATTTTCAGCGATTTCGGCAAGGAAGTAGAGTTGAAAGTGAGAAGAAGTGTATTTGTTTCAATGAGATTTCCGTCTTTTTTTACTTTAAATCTTTTACACGCCGTTACACCTTGTTCTTTTAGATATTCGATTATGCTGGCTTCTGATTCGTGTTTTAGCATTCTGTCACGGATAATTCCTTTACAAGAGTTGAGTGTTTTATGCTCCGTGACAGAGACGTTCATATTAAAGAATTTGTTTACTTTTAGAAGGTTTTCGGTTTGTGTTTTTCTGTTGGTTTCTATTAAAAGTGTTCCTTTTTTTAGTTTTTTGGCGTTCCAATTAATGATTCTATTTGTTTTTCAATTACGAAAGGAGAAAGAGTTGTAACGGCTTTATCTTCCTTGCTCGAAATCACTAAAAATCGAGCGAAATTGTCATTTGCTTTGAAATTGAAAGTCGGTTCCGGGTCGTGTTCGGATAAATCTAAAAATGCTCTTTTCCTAAACTCCGTTCAGAAAATCTGAATCATCGATTTTTTCGTTTCTCGCTTTTAATACTCATTTTAGCCCATGCTTCACTGTGGGAAAGTTTTAGACCTCACCCTCCGCCGATTTCTCCAGCAAGTCGTATGCCTCTGTGACAGCCAGGAAAGGCTGTGATTATTTGGAGAAAATTGCAAAATCTATATTTTCTTTCACAGACTAAGACATTCTGATAGCTTCGACCCACCCTTTTAAACCATATATAGAAGTGGTTACTGGTCTTGTACATTACAAGGGCGTCTATGTTTTATTTGCACGATCACTTCATGGAAAATCATTTGCTGTGACACCACATCTGATATCGGTATAATTCATTTTGACCACTGTTGACAGCACGTCGCGCTAGTGGCTCCCCGTTCCTAGTGAGCTTCTAACTAGCCATTCGAATATAAGGTGTGTCGCAATTGCATATCTGTTTATAAAGTGCGTCACATGGATTTGAATATTCATTATTTTACCTGACAATCATCGTCAAATGGACTTAGTCTGTGCTCTCATTTCTTAAACGAAAAAATCGATGATTCAGATTTTCTGAACGGAGTTTAGTGTTGGATCCCATGGTGATAATTTTTGATTCGATAGCTATGCGCCCCACCCTCCTTGGAGCCCTACAAGGGGACGTTTAATGGAAATGGATCTCCTATTTCCAACGCCATGGCTACATTGCTACTATACTCGATGACAGGACCAGAGTCCTTCCGCTCCACTTCTGCTTTATGACTCCCAACTATGCACCCAGATTTCAATGAAAAAATGAGGAACAGTTGGGACCCATCCCCACCCATATTCTCTCCCTCACAGAAGTTTCTGCTGAATTTCCCCAGTACAAGCCCATCGATTAATCCATCAGCCGCCGCCCATCAAATAACACTCAAAGATAGAGGAATAAGAAAAAATTACACCCGGTTTGTACCATAAAGATACGTAATAAAGACAGAAGGAAGATAAGAACAAGCTGTGCGATTCTAGAGCTTGGCACGACTGAGCCGATTGATTCAGGCCGGATCTAGCCCAAACCCCTCGTCTATCTGAAATATGGGCCAAAATGATGTGTTGAAAAGCTGGAGATCCCTGGGCTTTTCTCAATCATCAGAATCCCTTCTTCCAGCGTACGAGACGCCACTCACGGCAAACAAGTGGCTCCTGTTTCAACAAGGAATTTCATCCCCATTCACTACAGAAGGAAAGTGACCTGTATATTTTATTCCCTACAGACAAGGGAGGCCGAAAACGTTTGCTTAAATAAAAGCTTGGCTCTGAAAACAGGAGATCCTTTGCGAAATATGAGATCCACGATTATGATAAGAAATTATTGAGGTGATAAGTTTCCGAGAGTACAAATGATTTTATAGACTGATGAAGAAATAAGCTGTGTTAGATGATAACGTACACTTCAGAATTTAGTGATAAGTATCCGATTATGTTAACTTTGGAATAACATGAAATAAATTTGAGGTAACATGAAACGACAAGTTACTTATCTAATAACGTATTTAAAATGCATCTTTCATTGATGTGCAGAGTGATGGAGCATGAAAAAGTGACACATGCAGAGTACAAACATATACAGATGAGGTTTTCTTCTTTGCGGTGCGCGACCCACCAGCAATGATGATACACGTACAAATGCAGCGTGGTAGTAACATGAGATAGGAAAGGTTTAAAAGGATAGATCTCGCGTACTGAATTGAAAAAAAAAATGGTAAGATGCATTTGAATAAATTGAATTACAAAATAATACCGGTCGAACGGACGATTGTTCTGTATGTTGGAGGCTTTTACCCAACTGCCACAGAACCTGAAGGCAGCCACCTATTTCGAGGCACCGGGTGGTCTCAGCAATGGGACTGTTTTCGGTGGGGTCTTACCACTCTGCCACACTCCCGAAGGCAGCCGCCATATTTCTACCCCCCGGGCTGGCGCGGGGCTAGAAATGGATTGGACTGCATGATGCTTCCACGCAGAACTGAAACCGACCGCACATGAGTCCTGGTAAACCGCTTAGATCTAAGCCTGTCCAGCTAAAGTGGTCCATGCTTATAAACCCTATTGGTTTCATTGGGCCGCAAGGACTGAGATGTCATTTCATCTCAATGTCGGGTAAAAGGCCCACAAAACTGGAAGCAACGTCTCAAAATGACCTAAATAGTATTGACGGGGACGTTAAATCGCAAATCAAACAAACAAACAAAACTTGACATTGCCCAATTCGACTAAGAATGGTCGTGTGGACTCGGATTTACCGCTACTACATCATTGTTACAGAGATAGTCGCTCTCTGGCATATCCATCGAGGTAAACGTCACTTGTATGACGTCATCGTTTGTAGCGTAGATTTTCCAGTAACACTCAGCGTTGTCGTCAATCGAATCGGGCGACTTTATGATGCCAGTCGTGTCCGTTATATTCTCATCGCCACATGTTTCACAACGGCCTGTAAAAACAATTACAGTGAAATATCGGTATTGACCTTTAACCTGCTGAACATTCAATTAAGCCACACTCATTTCTGACTTTGAACCAATCAGATTACTTGATGCAGCTTATTTCTACATATTCATAAACTGAATGTCAAACTGTGTAGATCCTGATCAGATGGCTTCTTCAGAAGCCATCTGATCTGGATCTACACTGTTTGCAAAGATAGGGCTTGTCGCCTACAGCAGGGTAAAGGTTAAGACCGTCTAAAATTAACCCTTATCTTGCTGTTCACGACAACCCCAATCTTTGCAAACAGTGTAGATCCAGATCAGATGGCTCAGGATCTACACTGTTTGGCATATAGTTTATGAATTTGTACCAATAAATTACATCAAGTAATTTGATTGGTTGATAGACAGAAATGGGTGTGGCTTAAATGAATATTAAGCAAGATAAGGGTTAAGACTAATTTTGTTTTGAAAGCTTATTTGGAAGGGTGTACTTATTCATTCTTCGTGTGTTCTGTACACAAAGTCCTCTGGACAGAGACTGGCCACCTTTGGGACTGTTCAAAATTGGTCAAAGACCATTTTTGAACAGTTCCAAAAATGGTCTTAATATACATGTATGAACATAATACCTACAATAAAACGTCTTTATGTATTTTGTTTAAGAAATAGATCAGCTCTAACTGTGATTTGTTGTGTAATAAATCACAGTTTGGAGGTCAGTTGTAAAGTAGACAAATCACGAGCGCGTAGCGCGCGTGATTTGTCTCCTTACAACTGACCGACAAACTGTGCTTTATTACTCAACAAATCACAAACTAGAGCTGATCTATTTCGATTCTAACAGGCTGAAAATCGACAATAATGCTGTTGTTTCCTTCAAAATCTCACAACTATTCGCCATTGTTAGAAGAAATCCCGCTAAAATTATCGACTGAAACATGTATTTATATCCTATTCTAACGTTTTCGATGCGAGAAAATGACGTTACACCGTCTAACGTCAAGGAAATGGCCTAGTGACGTCATAAATTTGCAGTTTTTAATGACGTCACTCGTCACGCTCTCCCTTGCTGTGATTTATTGTAGAATAAAACACAGTTGTTTTCCATTGCCTATATAGGCGCGCTGTGTTAGAATTTGGAGTTTTACAGTCCAGTAAACACTATTTAGGTCATATAGAGCCCTTCAGTATGCCTAACCACATTTTTGCTGGGCAACTTAATACATAAGCGGTTAACCAGTACAGTGCACATTCTTTTGCCAGAAACTGACAACTGCCCTTCTCGAATCGGCGGAAAGGAGAGTATGACCGCATAAAAGTCCACGAAAGAATGTTGCCGACTCCGACAGGTATCGAACCCGCAACCTCCTGGTCAGCAGTCGGACACACATCCAACTCAGCTACAAAAGCCAGCCGTCAATAGCTTGAACACACATGGAGGTTTTACCATAGCTGATTCGACATTACGAAAACACACCTATGCAAAAACATTGTAAACTTTACCGCCGAAAAAATGAAAATTTTAAGTTGAAAAATGTGATTTTACATTTTCCTTATTTCTGCTTGAAATATAGATTGCGGGTAGTCGTTAAAACCGCCTAATCGAGGCGATTCTACTGACGAGTATCCACAATCTATATTTTAGAGCTGAAATGAGAACAAGAGCTGTCACTATAGGTGACCAATGCCCCCCGTGGGAGCCAATGTCTGAGTTTTTGCAAAATTTCAATGGGGGAAATAATTCAACCAAAAATGAAGAGTTATGATCAAGGTTAAAGTTTTTGTGGCGGATACACAGACAAACAAACAGACAGTTTTGCAAAATTTCAAGAGGAGATAGTTCAGCCAAAAATGCCAACAGATTTATGGCCCTTGGTCAGAATGTAGCCCTTGTGATGGTGAATAAGTGTGTGAAGTTTCATGGGGCTAGGTCAAATACTTTTGAAGTTATGATCAAGGTTGAAGTTTTTGTGACGGACAGACAGACAAACAAACAGACAGACAGGTGGTTTGGGTTTAACGGCCCTTTCAAGATTATTTCACTCATATCGAGCCGATCGTTAATCATAGGTGGGCGAAAACCGGAGTACCCGGAAAAAAACCACCCTGACCTTCCGTTGCAGAACTTGGCGTCTCACACGTGACCCGAGCGAGGCTCGAACCCACGGCGGTGAGAGACCTAATGACTAAGAGTCAGCGCTCTTATCCATTAGGCCACGGAGGCCCGTCCTTCAGTTTTACTATATAAAAGTGGGGTTCAATGGGGTCAAAATTATATAGGCGTGTTTTCGTGATGATTTGTTTTAGAGATCCGAGGGAACACTTGCCATAACATAAACTCATGTACAAATATTTGCATTTCCAGTGTAAAGTCTAATGTAAACCTATAGAAAACAATTGCGTTCATACTTCCATGAACGCATCGAATCACATGATTCTCGGTGACGTTAAGGAGGGTGGGGAGTAATTATTTTCTCTTTAGATTTTTTTTATTTGCTTATATTTTGTAGCTTGAAATCTCTGCACTCGTTTGCCGGTATAAAAATATAGGCACACCAGGCTTTTTTTCGAGCTTTTTAGCCTTAAAGATGGGTACTGTTTTCGAATTTATCGAATGTTTCAATAATTAGCCCAGTCATTGACAAATTGTCGATAACAATTGTTTAAAACAATATTTCCAAGTTTGGTTAAAAAAAAACACAATGCAGGATAATGTCATGTTTGCGTACCTATGTGTGAAAGACAAACTCTTTCACAGATTTTTGTCGAAACACCTATTTACAAATGTCCTTTTCGGCATGTTTTGCTGTTTTGAGATGCAATTTTCGCTATATTTGAAAAAAGAATGCATTTTTCGTCTTTAGATTTTTCTTATTTTCACATATATTGTGTAATAATATTAGATACACGAAAAAGGCGTGAAATTTGACCATGTCACCAGGCATCTGAGAGAAATATTGCAGAAAAAATTACCCCACCCCCAAATAAAAATGGCTAAAAAACCTTTAAGATATTGTTTAAATGACAAAAAACAAGGACTATACCTTTATTATTGCATATATTTTTGCTTCCTTAATGTGATATGAATCAAAGAATTTCATTAGAATTGAAACACAATTTCATTTATAAGTTTTTTGGTGTGAAAAATGGATTTTTCTGGCCAAAAAATGCATGTTCTGATATAGCCATATTGTCGTTTTGTTCATGTTTAAAAGATATGAAGCCATTAACATTGTCGCAGACGTTCAAACAATGTCAGATGTATGTTATGAATATACCTGGGAAACATTATTATACATTTTTAGCTTTCTTTTTTGACAATTTATTACCCCACCCCCTAATGAAATGGGTTGAAATTGATTAAAAAAACAAAAAAACAATAAGCTGATGCAAAAGAATATAAAAATTTCCTTTTTCCCATTTAAGTTCCTGCCAACGTTATAGGGAAAGTAGAAACACTTCTAATTATTTTTTTTTTCTATAATTTTGTCATTTTTTTTTTTTTTTTTTTTTTTTCATGCCATATTGACCGGAAACGCTTTTTAATTATCTATTGCCTGTTTATGCAAACTGTGAAAGGGAGGTGAGATAAGTTATCCTTTTACTTTCCGAAAGGGGATAGAAGTGATGACAATGACCTGGAATCGATACAATTACCCAACACCTCCGATCAGACACACCAAAGGGAAAGAACCACGAACATGAATGACTAGACCGTAATGGAAACATCACCAGCGGAAAGCCAAAATGGCAGTTGCATTCCCACATAGTGGCTTTCGTGGACCTTGAGAAGGCATTTGGTTGAGTGTCTCGGAAAGTCATCTGGGAGGCACAGAGAAAATTTGAAGTGGAGGAGTGGAATGTTCGAATGGTCCAGTGGGTGTATGCTAATTCGCGTAGCCGTATGCGTTTTTGTGTTGGTTCCATTGAAGAATTCGAATTGAAGGTCGGTGTTCCTCAAGGCTCTTTTCTCAGCCTAATGCATTTCATCATTGTGCTTTATGTCTTGTCATGCGAGTTCTGTTCTGGGGGGCCTTTGTAATCATAGCTGAACCACTTCAGTGTGCTACACCACTTCAAAGGCGTCGCCCAAAACATCTCATATATATAGTCTCTACAATGCATGATAGCCCCGAACTGGCCTTGAAGAAAAAGATTGTGCTGCATGATACTAACCCAATCACTCATGAGTACGAGTAGACCGCCCTGCCCAGGTAAAGTGGTGCAAGACGGACGGTCCTTATAAACATATAGATTGGTTTCACTGGCTGTCAGGTTTCATCTCAATGTCGGGTAAAAAGACCCACAAATTGGGAAGTAACCTCTCCAAAATGACCAATATTATGTTGACGTTAAAATGACATCTCAAGCCCTGCCGCTCAACGAAACCAATAGGGTTTATATGCATGGACCCATTTTCCTGGGCAGGTATAGACCCTCTAAGCGGTTTACTAGTTCTCACGTGCGGTCGGTTTCAGCTCTGCGTGAAAGCATCATGCAGCCCGATTGGCTGGAGCCTGTACATTGACAAAATACTGTTATGATGGTGGATGTGTGGGCATACAAAGGCTCCGTGTGGCACATCCTAAACCATCATCTTTATATTCAAAACAGATCAAAGGGATTTTTTTAGTACACCCTTTTGCTTATGCTTGATTATTGTTTGTTTGATTTGAGGTTTAACGTCCCCGTCAACACTGTAAAGGTCATTTTGGAGACGTCGCTTCCAATTTTGTGGGACATTTACCCGACCTTAAGATGAAATGTCAACTAAAACCCCGCCACCAGTTGAACCAATAGAGTTTATTAACATGGACAGGCAGACTCGCACCGTTTTGCCTGGGCAGGCTTAGATCCTCTAAGCAGTTTACCAGTAGGCCTACACCTGTTGAGTGCAAGATCCTAATTATGGGTGCTGGCACAGGCTATTTGTTCACTGAGATGGCTTAACAGTAATTGAACCTGAGACTGCGACTGACAGTTAAAAGAATAATGTGCGCTGCCAGGCATTACAGTCTGCACTTTTAGTTATCAAATATGGCAGTGTTTTCTTTCCATATATATGACGTCACGCAAACTAAAGTAAACGTCACTATTGATTCATTGTTTTGTTTGTGTTGACAAAGTATGGCCGTGGAATATGTAAACTGATAGACTCTTCGAGGCTATGTTTTTGACACCAATGGAAAAATAAAGTAAACATCGTGCGTTAAAGAGAGTTCAGATTTGCCATGGATAGCTGATGGGCTGCAATCGGAGGAAACAAACCAGTAGCTGAAAAAATACAGGGTTAGTCTGTTTACCCCTCTATTTTCCTGTGCTTCCAGCCATGCGGACTAGACCGGAAAGTAGTCTATGAAGTCGCAAAATAATTTATAACAAAATGCACATTGCAATGGTTATTAAATGTTACAAAAACCTCAGAAAACACTTTGAAAACTAAATAGAAACAAAAATCATTTTGAGGTAAAAATTCGAACCTGATTACGGCAGAGTAAATTATGCGCGACCCTCCTTAAGTGACGTCATTCTAAACCATTGTTCTCTACGGGGGTTGATGACGTCAACGCTCTTCCGCTCTTTGTAGAAAAACAGCGTGTAAATGTTTTTCAGCTTTGAAAGTTTGCCCTACAAGCATTGTTTTCGCCCAGTGATGAGGGGCATATAATATAAATATAAAAAATAAACTTAATTTTTCTGCTTTTCATGAAAGTATGAACGACAGTGGGTCGCTAGCAAAGTTTACATGAACCCCTTCGGGGTTCATTTACTTTGCACGTGACCCACTGCGTTCATACTTCCATGAACTGCAGAAAAATAAATTTCATTTCTTAAATGTATCAATCATTTAAGCATGATTTAGGCAGATTTTCTCATTTTATCGAGGAAATGTGTACTGTGTGCACTCATTAGAGTCGCCTCATCGAGTCAATTCTAATAAGCACAAACAGGGTGCATATTATTCTCCAACGAGGCTATCAGCAACCTCTTTGGCCTTGTGTCACATCACGTGAACAAGTTCGTGAAATTAAGACCCCCCCTAAACCCCACTTTATATAGCGAAAACTGGGGTGTACGGGGGTAAACATAATTTTTCTTATTTCTGCTCCAAGACAAAGGTTGTGGGTACTTTTAGAACCGCCTCAATGAGGCGGTTCTAACGAGCACCCAAAATCTATGTTTGGAGCAGAAATAAGGAAAATATCACAAATGTTCTTCAGAAAAAAAATGCCTTTTTTGAGGTTCGAAAAATGCACTACATCACACGGAGGTTTTATCGTAATGAGGCTAATAGTATCTTAGTATCTGTTGATAGTATCCGCCCCCGGCCATAAGTAGATTTTTGTAAAGAAAAAAGCATTACGCAAAAACACCTATATAAATACATTGTGAATTTTACCGTCCAAAAATGAAAATTTTAAGATTAAAAAATGAGTTTTTTTATTTCTGCTCAAAATATAGATTTTTTGTGGGTACACGTTAGAACCGCCTGAGAGGCAGAAACTGACAACTGCATAAATAAGAGAAATAAGATTTTACCCCTAAAAAACCCAGCTTTACAATATAAAAGTGGGGTTTATGGGGTTCAGAATTATATAGGCGTGTTTTCGTGGTGGTTTTCTGAAAGATTAATGGTAATGGGAACACCTTCAGGGGAGGCAACTCCTGCAAAAGTATGTCTGTCGCCCATGTCAATAGGGGCCAACTCTTAAAGGAACCCGATGAGCCAATTCTTTTCTTTTAGAGTAGACTCCTTTTTCACTTGGACAGGGCTTATAGAAAAACAAACAGGAAGTTCCAAAAGTTGTCTCCCTTTGCAAAATGGCGGAAAAAGCTGCCAGGTGTTTCCATTCTGAGGAAGCTATCTGATCAGATTCTACACTTTAGGCTGATGCAGTCTATAATTTTGCATCATGATTGATCTACACTGTTGGCTATGCAGGCTATAGTCTGTCGAACACATATCAAGTAATTTGATTGGTGGATCGTCAGAAATGAGAAATGAGTGTGGCTATTTTATTAAACAGGAGCGAATAGATGTTCGTGTACAAACGTAGCTTTATCATAACCCCGGTTAACAATACAGTCAAACTTCAATGGCTCGAACACCTTTGGGACCACGAAAATCTGTTCGAGACAGGGGTAGTTCGAGCCGCTGAGGGTTACTGCCAGGAGGCATAACGAGATACTTTTAGACATCTTTTCGGCGTTCTATAATGAAAATGTATGCTGTGTGTACTCATTAGAATCGCCTCATCGAGGCGATTCTAATGAGTACACACAGCATACATTTGCCAGATAAAAGACTAAAATCTCCTTAAGTATCCCCCACTATTTCTTATGTAGAGGATTTCGCTAGGGCCTCAAGAATGGGTTCGACACATCCATGATAAACGAGCCATCGGTGGTCGAGCCATCGAAGTTCTGCTGTACAATTAACAAAAGGCCCCCGACCGTCGTAGCTTGGAGAAAAAAATGGGTTGCATCATGCTTCCTCGCAGAGCTGAAACCCACCGCGCATGAGTATTGGGAAACCGCTTTGAAGGTCTAAGCCTGTCCAGGCAAAGTGGCGCGAGTCTGACTGTCCTACATATAAGCACTATTAGTTTAATTGGGCGTCATTTCATGTCGATAAAAGTATCACAAAATGGGAAGCAGCGTATCCAATATGACCTAACAAGTGTTGGCGGGGACTTTAAACTTGAATTCTAACACAGCGCGCCTATATAGGCAATGGAAAACAACTGTGTTTTATTCTACAACAAATCACGGCTAGGAAGAGCGTGACGAGTGACGTCATTAAAAACTGTCAATTGATGACGTCACTAGTCGATTTCCTTGACGTTAGACGGTGTAACGTCATTTTTCGCATCGAACACGTTAGAAAAGGATGTAAATGCATGTGTTTCAGTCGTCAATTTTAGCGGGATTTTTTCTAACAATGGCGAAAAGTTGTGAGATTTTGAAGGAAACAACAACATTATTGCCGATTTTCAGCGTGTTAGAATCGAAATAGATCAGCTCTAGTCTGTGATTTGTTGAGTAATAAATCACAGTTTGTCGGTCAGTTGTAAGTAGACAAATCACGCGCGCTACGCGCTCGTGATTTGTCTACTTTACAACTGACCGACAAACTGTGATTTATTACACAACAAATCACAGTTAGAGCTGATCTATTTCTTAATTCAAAACAAACAAACACACAAAATGTTAGTCAGGCTGGAAAGAAGCAGCCAACTGAGCACTGAGCAACACTTTCATTCGAAATATAATCTACACTATGATGTTGGGCAGGGAGACGTTTTACCGCCGCCACACATTCCCACACACCAGCTGTAGTGAAGTTAAATATGTTCTATATGGTATCCGGTCATTTCGTACCCAAGTCATTTCGTACCCTAGTCATTTCGTACCATTTTGGTTATTTCGTACCTGTTTTTTGGTCATTTCGTACCCACTAACAACTGTTTCGTACCCAAGTCATTTCGTAACCGTTTTGGTCATTTCGTTCCGGGTACGAATTGACCAAAATGGGTACGAAATGACTTTAGCATAGTCAGTTCGTACCACGCCATTTGGTAATATCGTACCTGGTATATACTCTGTTGTTTTGGACGGACAGACTGAGGGTTGGACGGGGCTAATAATAGTTCTTGACAATGATCAATCTTAATCATATTTGAAAAATGTTACTGGCTGCTGCTTCGCCGCGCGCCCATCGCCACAGGGCTTTTTGAGTTTCATGCATATGTGTGCCTGCAGTGACTGTGTATATATGATTACGATGGCATGCGCTGTGAATTGGATTAAAGTGAGGGAGAGGCGCTTTCTCGTCCTAACCTAGCTGAATCCTGAGGCAAGACAGTGTCGAGACATCTTGATCTAAGCCCGGATGCATAGCTGGAACAAGCAAATTCAGATAATATGTAGGTTTTTGCTTTGAGTTACCTTCTCCTAGATGGATTGCCGGCCAGGGCTTGAGAGCTCCATCTACCTCTTGCAGTCGCAGAGGAATCACCATGAGTTCCATGCCTTCATGCGCGCAGCCAGAATGACCAAGCACCAATACAGGGTTTCGCTGGACGACCACAGATGTGCACAAAGTAACTCGAGGCCAGTCCGCCCAATAGGGGGAGTCAGTATTCAATTAAGAAAAAATACATGTTACCAGTAGCAGCAATGAACCTTACCTGACAAAGAGTCCGGACGGGGCTACTTTTAAATATATAGTTGAGAAGGAACTTGCTATCGCAAAAACCGTTCAATATATTTTTGATTTTATAAACATCATTATCCGGACCAATATGGATAGGTGGTCAGACGGACGCATCACAGCGACTCTGTAAAATTGGATAATTGTCAAGATTAAATTTTCGCGTCTTTAACTGCTAATTTGCCACACAATAAGACGACCATTTTCAAAGCCTTGAGCGATCGATGCATGGATCTTAGGCATGGGCGAGTACAGAGAAGGAAAGAAGACCACATCACAACTTCTGTAGTCTTGTTCAATGGTGTACGCTCCGACAAACCCAAAAGGGGATGTTGTCGAGTAGTTGTTTTCATGAAGTTAGCATGTCGACTCCATTTGATGAACACATGTAAACCTCAAATTAATGTAAACCTCACTTAACATACGGAAAAGTGGAATTTCCATGTTTTACTGATTGCGGTCAAAACATATGTTGTGGGAACTCTCTGGTATAGTCTCCAACGAGGACTCAAAACGTATGTCTGTGTTGAGGTCAAAACAAAGTTTGTGGAAACGCTATGGAATAGTTTCAAACGGTACTCAAAACCTATGTTTGACAGTAGTAGGCATTAACAGAACGCATTATGATGCAGGGTGAGGTTTTGTTTTTGGATACTCGCATTTGCATAAACTATAGTTGTTTGTATTGGAGTCTGTATTGGAGTTTAACATTATTTTAGGCCATTTTGAGCCAGTCAGTTCATCTATCCACACATTTCCTGGGTAGGTTTATACGTAAGCAGTGCACATTCTTTCGCCAGAAACTGACAACTACCATTCTTGAATTAACGGCCGTAGAAAATATTTTACGATCAATCTCCACGAAAGAATGTTGCCGACCCCGGCAGGTATCGAACACGCGTCCTGCTGATCACCAGTCAGACACGCATCCGACTGAGCTACCGAGGCCAGCTATAACCCCGGCGACTTGTGTAAAATATATTGTATGGTATTTGTGTCAGTACGTTCAATATTATGTTATAGATATAAATTGATAATTTGTTAAAATAAAAAATAATTGAAACACATATCTAAGAGCCATTCTTACTCTAAACCAAGCCATTACGCACCAAAGTTAACCGTCACTTGTAAAATCAGCTTTTAAACAATTCAGCACACAAAAGTCAATTCGTACCTACTTTTGAAGAACTGGGTACGAAATGACCAAAATTGATTCCCAGAAAAAAATAATAGTGGGTACGAAATGACCAAAAAGGGTACGAAATGACCAAAATGGGTACGAAATGACCAAAATGAAAACTAAAACGGGTACGAAATGACCAAAATGGTACGAAATGACTTGGGTACGAAATGACTAGGGTACGAAATGACTGGAAACCTACTATATAAGGGTTATCCTTTGGAAGCAAGGAATACACCACAGAACTGAAAGATATGGAGTGTACATATTTTCTGGGCCAGACTAGCTAGTTTCGGCCAATAAGGCCTCATCAGTGACCCTCAGATATTTTCACAAACCCGGGCCCCAGTTCTACTACATAGATATTTTTTCATATTCTATTATTTACTGAATATAGAAAGACAAAAAAGCGGCATAATACTACAAACAATAATAATAAGGAAGAGTCATTTTAACGTTTTCGGCTATTTGCAGTTGACTGCAAATAGCCATTTTAACGCTTTTTGGCTATCTGCAGTTGACTGCAAATAGCCATTTTAACGCTTTTTGGCTATCTGCAGTTGACTGCAAATAGCCATTTTAACGTTTTCTGGCTTTTTGCAGTTGACTGCAAATAGCCACTCTGTAATAACAATACAATGTCGACTAATTACTTTAAAACGAATATTTCCAAAAAATACCAAACGCCAATTTTCTGTCAGTAAATTTATTTGTTTAAACATTAATTTCAAGCTATTGTGAATAGTAACTGTTTGAACTTCATAAGTGCAACTCGGTTCTAGCGCAAGTTTTCTTATATGGGGAAGCAAAAAGATAAAATGTCAGAGTAGTCTACCTTGATCTTTGTAAAGTTTGGAAAATTCACTATCTGGATCCAACAGAATTTAAAACTTTACAAAATTAATGTAAGAATGCATCTAGTCCAAATTCGGTTAGATTCATGACTTCGCTATTTTTAATGACACCATTAAGGGAAATACAGGGCTGTAACTAAATACAATAGGGAAGCAAGAAGATCTTTTCCAAATCAGACAAAAAATATATCAATAGACAACAGCTCTTGGAATTTTCTGCAAAAATATAACAAAACTTCAATTCTATACGGAACCCGGGAAAGGACATAATTTATTTTTAATATGTTGTGCGAACAAGATATTAAGTTGTGCGAACAAGATATTATTTTCTTGTGCGTACAACATAATTTATGTTGTGCGGACAACATATTATCTTGTTTTCACAACATAGATCTTGGGAAGTTGTGTAAACAAGATATTATCTTGTGCGGACAAGATATGATCTTGTTCGCACAACATATTATCTTGTGCGGACAAGATATTAAGTTGTGCGAACAAGATAATAGTAGACAAGATATTATCTTGTGCGCACAAGATATTATCTTGTGCGCACAAGATCTATGTTGTACGGACAAGATATTATCTTGTGCGGACAAGATAATATCTTGTTCGCCAAGATAATATCTTGTTCGCACAACTTAATATCTTGACTTGTGTGCACAAGATAGTATGTTGTGCGAACAAGATATTATGTTGTCCGCACAGGATAATATCTTGTGCGCACAAGACAATATCTTGTGCGAACAAGATAATATCTTGTCCGCACAAGATCTTGTCCGCACAAGACAATATCTTGTGCGAACAAGATAATATCTTGTCCGCACAAGATAATATCTTGTCCGCACAAGATAATATGTTATATGAACAAGATAATATCTTGTCCGCTCAAGATATTTTCTTGTTCGCACAACATAATAAAAATAAAAAATCATGTCCATTCCCGAGTTCCGTAATTCTACATTTAAATGTAATAAAGTTATAAAGGTTTAAATGAAGTAATGCAAATCGGTTATCATTTCAGGTAGCATGACTGTCAGCATGTGTCACGGAAAACCAATAATTATCGGCAATCTCCGGTGAATGTTACATAAAGTCCCACATGAAATAGAAATTAAAACACCGACCCTACCATTTTCAATTTCCGACCCTACCCAGTGTTGTCTTTGCATTTTCCATTAGACATTTTTCACGAAGACCGAATACGGACTTCGAAGATCGAGAACGGAGTTTACACGCTGGGATGTTCTCAACAATACCTTTAAGTATAAGTTATCTATAATAAAGGCATATCTAGCAAAACGAATAAAGCAATGTATTTTGTCCAAACTGACAGTTTTGAATTCACATGAGACGAAGTCTCCAGATACTTGCCTAAGGCGCAGTCTCCAGAGAACTGACCAGAGGCAAAGTTTCCACTGGACTCAACTTAAGCCTCACAAACTGGTCCTGAGGTGAATATCCAGACTCCTTATCGAGTAGAAGTCTCCAGGGAAGTGACAAAAAGCGGGGTTTGCAGGGAAGTATTCTGAGGCGTAGTCCGCGGGGTAACTCACCTCAGGCGAAGTCTCTAGTGAACTCCATTACGAAAACACGCCTATTTAAATACACTGCAAATGTTACTACCGAAAAATGATTTTTTTTTCAGATGAAAAATTGTTTTAATTTTCTTATTTCTGCTCAAAATATAGATTGTGGGTAGACGTTAGAACTGTCTCTAGGTACACGTTACAACCGCCTCGGAGGCGGTTCTAACGAGTGCCAACAACCTGTATTTTAGCACAGAAGTAAGAAAATCAAGGTTTACTCCTGTAAACCCCAGCTTTACTTTATAAAAGTGGTGTTCAATGGGTTCAAATTTATACAGGCGTGTTCGTCACATGGGCGAGGGCTCCATGGAACTTTTAAATTTAGATTTAATGTCCCCGTTTACACTATTTCATTCATTTTGAAATTTAACTTCCTTTTTTTTTTTGGAACTTTAATCCGACATTGAGATGAAATGACATCTCAAGTCCTGTCGTAGGGCTTATATGAATTGAGCGGTCCGACTCGCACCACTTTGTCTGCAGAAGCTGTGTGCTAAGCGGTTTACCAGTATTCACGTGCCGTCAGTTTCACGTCTGCGCGGAAGCACCATGTAGCCGAATCTATTTCCGACGGGCGGGACCTATTCTCCAGGGAACTCACATAAGGTGAAGTAAGACAAATGTATCTCCGGAACACGCATAAGCAAGGTCTGAAAGCAATGCACATAAGACATTTATTTATTTCATTTATTTATTTATCTATCTTTTTTTCATTTTTACGTCCCTTACAAGATTATTTCACTCAGGTCTAGCCGATCGTTTAATTATAAAGAAAACCGAAGTACTCTGGGGTGGGGCTGGGGGGGGGGAACAACCTGACTTTCCGTTAGCTGCAGACATGTGACCTTAGCGAGGTTCAAATCAACAGCGGTGAGAGACCTAATGATACAACTGACAGCAAGCAAAACCTGCAGGCATCTGGGACGAAGTCTCTAGGGACCTCAAATGAGCGAGGTATGTATAGGGTACTTTTATTTTGCGAGGTCTCCTCTGAATCCAGCTGAGAAAAGTAGCATCAGCATCGGAAGTTACGTCAAAGGAAGTTGCTTTGGAATTCACCTAAGTTTTGTTTGTTTGATTTGAGGTTTAACGTCCCCGTCAACACTGTAAAGGTCATTTTGGGGACGTTGCTTCCAATTTTGTGGGACTTTTTACGCGACATTGAGATGAAGTGACATCTCAAGCCCTGCCGCCCAATGAAACGAATAGGGTTAATAAACATACACGGGCCCGACTCGCACCGTTTTGCCTGGACAGGCTTAGATCCTCTAAGCGGTTTACCAGTACTCGTGTGTGGGTCGGATTGAGCTCTGCGTGGAAGCATCATGCAGCCCATCTATTTCTTCAAGCCCCCATGGGCGGGCGCCGAATTCACCTTAGTAGAATCTCAAGGTTACGCATCTTGTTACGAGCCAGGCAGCCCCCAATTTCTGTTACGAGCCATGTGTAGCAGACAGATAATGGATGGATATTTTGTTTAAAGACGCTCAACCCTAATAGGGCATATAGCGTCTAAAAATAATTAGGTATTAGATATAAAATTGTTATTAAAGTTTAAAGTTAAAATATTAATGATTACAGTTTGTTAAAAAGTCCGATTTCTTTAAGAAAATTGATTAATTGATAAGATGGTATGTCGTTAAAAAGATCTTTCATTGTTGTAACATTAAAATATTTTGAGCGGATATGATAAAATTCTACACATGAAATGAGAAAGTGATTAACTGTGAACGGTTCGTTACAGGATACACAGAAAGGTGCTTGTTCGTTTTGTAATATGTAAGAATGAGTCCAATACGGCATCTGGTAATTTTAGTCTGGTTTTTCCTACTGTAATTTGAGAAAGAGCATTTACTGTGAAAATTAGGTTCCATTTTGAATAATTTATTATCGGTTTCTTTTTCCCAAATAGATTGACATTTGTTTTTGATATATTTATTAATGTTAGATTTAAAATCTGAAAAAGGAATTTTAAAATTTGTAACATTCAAAGATAAAGCAGATTTGGCTTCTAAATCCGCCAACTCATTTCCACGAATATTGATGTGACTGGGAATCCAGCAGAAAATAATCTCCTTGGAGAGAGAAAGATAGTGGAATTTTCTTAAAATTTGTTGAATTAAGGGATTTCTGTGCTCTTGATCTTTAAGAGCCTTTAGAACTGAAAGAGAATCTGAAAAAAATGATAAATTGTTTTTCGTACTGATCTCTAATATGATACAGTGCAATATCAATTGCTTTCGCTTCAGCTGTAAAAATAGAGCTATTATCGGGTAATCTAATGCTATCAGTGAAATTCGGACTAATGACAGAACAAGCAACTTTCTCATCTTGTTTCGAACCGTCAGTGTAAATGGGAATGTGATGTTTAAAATTGGATTTGATTTCTAATAAAAGCACGCTAACACTGCATGATACCCCACCACTGCAAGATAATATGGTTATAGCCTTGCCCATAATAGTGGTACTTTTAAGTGTTATAGTTATCTGTAAAACTTCACTAAGGCATTCAATATAGTAAAGGAACTACATACATGTATATCAAAAGGGCAGATAATACAATAACCAGAAAAGCAGAGTGACTGTCCTTGGCAATAATATGTGTCCTTTAGTGTTTTAAAATTTGAAGAAAATCCATGAAAAGATTCTTAAGTTATTGATCGCAAACTCCAAAAAAAATTGTGAGAAATTAATCAAGTTATCTGTCGGAAATGGTGTGGATGGACGGACGAACGGACAGACACCGGAGGGTATATTATAATACCCCAGCACTATCGTGTGATGGGGTATAACAAAAAGAAGAAAAGAAAAAAAAGCCATTCCCGATATAAACATGTAGGCACAATTTGAAAAAAAAATGTGAAAAATTAATCAAGTTATCGGTCGGAAATGGTGGGGATGGACGGATGGACAGACGGACGGACGGACGGACGGACAGACAACGGAGGGTATATTATAATATCCCAGCACTATCGTGTAATGGGGTATAACAAAAAGAAGAAAGGAAAAAAAAGGTAAAAAAAGGAATGAAAAACAAAAAATGAGAAAAAAAAACGAAAAAAAAAAAATTCATTGCAAAAAGAAAGAAAAGAAAAATAAACGGAAAAAAAGAAAAGAAAAAACGAGAAAAAAAGGGAAAAAAAAAGAAAATTCCATTCCTCCACGGGGGTTTGAACTCACGCCCCTCAGATTCATAGCACAAATTAATCCAGTTATTGGTCGGAAATGGTGGGGACGGACGGACGGACAGACACCGGAGGGTATATTGTAATATCCCAGCACTATCGTGTGATGGGGTATAACAAAAAGAAGAAAAGGGTGAAAAAAAAGGGAAAAAAGGAATGAAAAACCAAAAATGAGGAAAATTAAAAAAAATAAAAAAAAAAAATAAATTCATTGCCAAAATGAAAAAGAAAGAAAAAGAAAAAAGAACACACACAAAAAAAAAAACAACAAAAAACGAAAAAAAAAAAAAAATTCCATTCCTCGACGGAGATTTCAGCTCATGCCCCTCAGATTCATAGTCAACAATAGGATTTGTAGTCCAGCACTCTAACCACTACACTGGCAGTGATAATCAATATATTTCATAAATTAAAGGAATAAATGCGCAGAAACTATTTAATGGGAATTGTTAACGACCAATTTTTCGTTAAATGTTAACGCATTTTGTGTATTCTCAACACAAAACCTGCTTATTATGTTCGTTTATACATCAGTGCAGTTTCATCCAAATATTCCATATAGTAAAGGAATAAGTCCCCAAAAACCATTTAATCGGAATTTTTAACGACCATAATTCCGTTAAATGTTAATGTATTTTGCCCATTTACAATCCCAAACCACTCATACCCAATGCCAATGTGTATACAAAAAATATTCAAGTTATTGATCGGAAACGCCCCAAAACCCCTTATTTTGAACTAAAAAGGGCCATAACTGTCAAATGTTAACGGATTTTGCCCATTAACAATCCCATACCACTCATTCCCGATATATACATGTATGCAAAATTTGAAAAAAAATCGTTAAAAATTACTCAAGTTATCGATCGGAAATAGTGCGGACGGACGGACGTACGGACGGACGGACGGACAGACACCGGAGGGTATATCATAATACCCCGCCACTATCGTGTGGTGGGGTATAAAAATTCATTCTTAAATATATGTGATTCTACTTCGGATTTTTATTTTTTCCTAAATCTAAAATTATCATTGGTGGTTTCAACACCCATGGTTCTTTCGATGGAAAAGAAAATGATTGTATATTTTTAATATTTATATTGGCCTCTTCGAGTAACGGTTTTATTCTCAGGCCAAGAGGTTTTATAGCAGATGGTTTGTTATTGTAGAATCTTTCATAATTTGGATTAAAAACCGAGTCATATGCTGAATTTCGTGGATTAGCAGCTAATTTGGTAGCATATTGAAGAGACAATTTCTCTCTTCTTACATAAAGTGATGGTTCATTTGATTCAGCATAAAGACTTTCAATAGGTGAAGTGCGAAATGCACCTAGTGCTAGACGTAAACCTTGATGTATAGTATCCAAAGATTTTAAATAAGATTTCCTAGCAGATCCATAGACTATGGAACCATAGTCCAATTTGGAACGAATTAAAGATCTATACAGATTTAAAAGAACAGTGCGATCTCCTCCCCAGTAAGAACTGGACAGGACTTTAAGAATATCAAGAGCTTTTAAACATTTAGCTTTCAAAGCTTTGATATGAGGAATAAAAGACAGTTTGCTATCGAATAAAAGACCCAAAAACTTCGCCTCAGTGACGACTGGAATTGGACTGCCGTATATTGTTAAAACTGGATCTAAATGCAACTTTCGAATTTGGCAGAAATGAACACACTGAGTTTTTGTTTTAGAAAATTTAAAACCATTTTCTGTTGCCCAAGTTTCTATATTATTTAAACACCTTTGGAGTTTAAATTTAATGGTTTCCATATTTTTGGAACGATAAAAAATTCCAAAATCGTCAACAAAAAGCGAACAATCTGGGTCTCTTACACATTTAACTATATTATTAATTTTTATGCTGAACAAGGTTGGTGATAAAATACTACCTTGTGGTACACCTTGTTCTTGATCAAATGTGTCCGATAATGTATTTCCTATGCGAACATTAAATGTTCGATCGGACAAGAAATTTTGAACAAAAAGTGGCAATCGGCCTTTAAGGCCCAAGTTGTGTAAATCTTTCATGATGCCATATTTCCAAGTCGTATCATAGGCCTTTTCTAGGTCAAAGAATACAGCTACGACATGTTCTTTTTTGATAAAGGCATCACGTATAAATGATTCTAAGCGAATCAAATGATCATTAGTAGAGCTGTTTTTTTCTAAAACCAGCTTGAAATTTAGTGATAAGCTGGTTTGATTCTAAGAACCAAACCAGCCTATCATTAATCATTCTCTCCATTGTTTTACATAAACAACTTGTCAAAGCAATAGGACTGTAATTAGTGGCTTCAGTATGATCTTTATTAGGTTTCGGAATAGGAATAATGGTAGCTTTTCTCCAGTTTTCAGGGAATTTTCCAGTGATCCAAATATCATTCAGAATATTTAATAATGTTTCCAATGCCTTGTCGGGTAAATGTTTTAAAATTTGATAGTGTATGCCGTCAGGACCAACAGCAGTATCATGAGATTTATGGAGAGCATCTAATAATTCTTTAGTAGTGAAAGGTAAATTATATTTTTCATGATTTAATGAGGAAAAAATTAAATTCTTTTTCTCTTGTTCTTGTTTAATATTTTGGAAATTTTCTGAATAGTTTAAGCTAGAGGAGTTTTTCTGAAAATTTTCCCCCAAGGCATTGGAAATGTCTTTAGCCGTTGAACATATATTTCCGTTCGATTTGATATGGACATGTTTATTCGATTTGTTTTTGCCACTAATTTTTCGAATCATGTCCCATATTTTCTTAGTTGGTGTTCTGGTATTCAGTTTGGAGACGTATTGCTGCCAAGATGCTTTTTTGGCCGATTTTATTGTTTTGCGAGCTTTAGCTCGCATATGTTTAGCATGGATAAGATTTTCTTTTGTTGGTTGTTTATTGAATTTTCGTAATGTAGATTTTCTTTTATTGATTGAAGTTTTAACTTCATTATTAAACCAAGGTCCGTTTCTTTTTTAAAAAGTCGAGGATTTAGGAATACATTTTTCAGCAATATCGATCAATTGATCAGTAAAACTTGAATATCATTTGCAGTTTTAAAAAATTCAGGCTTGAGTTTTTCATTAGATAATTGATTAAAATTTTCCCAATTTGCCTTACTTAAATTCCATCTGGGGTGACGATCTTCATGGGTCGATTCAATTTCTTCAATTACTATCGGAAAATGATCGCTACCATGGAGATCGTCCACAACAGACCAATTTCCAGATAAATATTTGGAGAGCAAATTGAAAGATCTAAAGCAAAATAATTTCTTGTGGGAGAATGAAGGTATGTTGGTTGTTTATAATTAAATAAACATAAATCATTTTCAGCAATAAAATTTTCTATGATTTCTCCTTTGTCATTTGTATCCGAGCAACCCCATAATTTGCTGTGACTATTAAAGTCTCCTAATAATATATAAGGACTAGGTAATTGATTAGTTACATTTTCTAAATCTTGTTTAGAAAAATTATAGTGTGGTGGAAGGTAGACAGAACAAATCGTTATGGATTTGGATAAAGTGACGTTTACAGCAACAGCTTGTAAATTAGTGTTAATATCTATTTTCCTATGAGGAATGTCATATTTTACCAGGATTGATGTACCTCCTGATGCCTTCTGATTATCCGTTGTGATATGATTGTACATACTGTAACCTTTGAAATTAATATTATCTGTAGTTTTCAAAAACGTTTCTTGGAAACAAATGACATCAGGAGAAAATAGTGTAGATAAAATTAAAAGTTCGTTAAAATTGGCTTTCAGTCCTCGACAATTCCATTGAATTATTGACTTCTTATCCATGATTGAATGGAGAGAAGATTAAAACAAGGAATTTAATCCTTTATTTTTTATTATTCTTTGAGAACGTGGAGGGATCAACGTCCAACTCCATGTCCTCAAGGGTGCCGTACTGATTAGCCAGTTTTACTGGATCAGCCGACGCTCCTTTACTGTTTGGGTTTGATCCTTTATGTTTTTCTTTGCCGTTTTTTTTCTTTTTGATCCGCTGTCCCTGACGTGGATCGGGAGTGAGATCTAGAATGTTTAGTGTTCGGCTGTGAACTGGTCTGTGAAGTTTGTTTACTTTCTGATCTTGAATGGTGAGTAGATGTAGGTTGCGACGATGTTTTTGGTTGAACAGTAGAAGTAATTACTTTTGAATGTGGTTTGATTTCAAAATCTTTTTCATTAAATTGTGTGGAGGTATCTTTGGTTTCAGGTTTGCTGGTAAGGGATTGAACAACTTTGGCAAATGTGTTTTCTGGTTTATTTTGTTGGATTTTCTTTGCTTCTAAATATGTTACGTTTTGTGTTACTTTGATTTTCATAATTTCTTTTTCCGTTTTCCAAACTTCACAGACGTTTGATTTGGAGAGATGATTTTTTCCGCAGTTCACGCACTTTGGGGGGTTCTTTTAATTTTGAGTGTGATGATCAGTGCCACCGCATTTCTCACAAACCGATCCGTCAGGGACAGTGCAATCGTTTTCATGGTGTCCAAACCTCTGACAATTAAAACATCGCAGAGGATTGGGCACGTAGATGTCAACCGGTATAATTCTGTAAAAAATCTTTAGTGATTTCGGCAAGGAAGTGGTGTTAAATGTCAAAAGAAGTGTGTTCGTGTCGATGAGATTTCCGTCTTTTTTATTTTAAAGCGTTTACAGGCCGTTACGCCTTGATCTTTTAGATACTCAACGATGCTGGCTTCAGATTCCTGTTTTAACATTCTGTCACGGATAATGTCCTTGCAAGAATTTAAAGTTTTGTGTTCCGTGACAGAAACATGCATGTTGAAAAATTTATTTACTTTTAGAAGGTTTTCGGTTTGGGATTTTCTGTTAGTTTCTATTAAAAGTGTTCCATTTTTTATTTTTTTTTTTACATTTTTTGGAGTTCCAATTAACGATTCGATCTGTTTTTCAATAATAAACAGTGAAAGAGTCGTAACGGCCTTTTCTTCCTTGCTCGAAATCACCAAAAATCTAGCAAAGGTTTCATTAGCTTTGAAATTGAAGGTAGCCGGTTCCGGATCGTCATCAGATAAGTCTAAAAATGCTCTTTTTCTAGTGTTGGATCCCATGGTGATGATTTGTGATTCGATAGCTATGCGCCCCACCCTCCTTGGAGCCCTACAAGGGGACGTTTAATGGAAATGGATCTCCTATTTCCAACGCCAAGGCTACATTGCTATTATACTCGACAGGACCAGAGTCCTTCCGCTCCACTTCTGTTTTATGACTCCCAACTATGCACCCAGATTTTAATGAAAAAATGAGGAACAGTTGGGACCCATCCCCACCCGTATTCTCTCCCTCACAGAAGTTTCTGCTGAAATTCCCCAGAACAAGCCCACCGATTGATCCATCAGCCGCCGCCCATCGCAGACAGATAAAGCAAACAAGCTTTTTGGAAAATAAAATAAAAATACAGTTCTTTTTATACAATCGCAGAATTCTGTGGAACATTCCAGAGGACTGTGGAATAAAGATTAGGTAATATTCTAAACAATAATGTATACCGAACTTTCTGGATGATGCCATACTCTTTCCTCTTGTCAAGAAGTTATCACTTGAATTCGCCAGGGAACTAAAATGAGGCAGAATCTGAAGAGAACTCGCTTGAACGTTTTACAATGGAACCCACCTGATTCGAAAACAAACAAAAATGAAACTGGGTCTCTTTGACCTATTGTTCGTTTGTTTCAGTTATGCTGAGTCAACAATAAAACCACTAGGTGACAACAAAATCAACAAGAGGGCCCAATGGCCCTATATCGCTCACCTGTGTACAAGAAAATCATTAGTGTAGGAGACCACTTGACATTGCTACATACTAAATATCTAAGCTCAGGCAAAGCGGTGTCCATGCTTACATTTTAAGTTGTTGTTTTTTTCTCTCTCTCTTTTTTTTGCCATTATAAGGGCCCTGTGGTTTCAGAGAAGAAGATTTTTGAAGTTTCTCCAATTCTAAGTCTATGGAAGCTAAAGAACCCTGGGGTGGGGCCAATTTGGATCCCAGGGGCATAACTGGCAGGATTTATGTAGGTGGCCACTTGACATTGCAACATACTAAAAATTTAAGCTCTGGGACTTATGGTTTCATAGAAGAAGATTTTTGAAGTTTTTTTCCATTATAAGTCTATTGGAGGTGATGAGCTCGGGCGTGGCCAATTTTGACCCCAGGGGCAGGGTTAACAGGATTTATGAAGATGGCTAATTTATGTTGCTAGATACTAAATATCTAAGTTCTGTGCTTCACAGTTTCTGAGAAGAAGATTTTTGAAGCTTTTTTCCATTTTGAGTCTATGGGAGCTAAGGGGCCCCGGGGCGTGGCCCATTTGGACCCCAGGGGCATGATTAGCAGGAAATATGTAGGTGACCACTTGCCGTTGCTACATGCTAAATATCTAAGCTCTGGGCCCTGTGGTTTCAGAGAAGAAGATTTTTGAAGTTTTTTTTCCATTATGAGTCTATGGGAGCTAAGGGGCCCCGGGGCGTGGTCCATTTAGACCCCATGGGCATGATTGGCAGGATTATGTAGGTGACCACTTGCCGTTGCTACATGCCAAATATCTCAGCTCTGGGCCCTGTGGTTTCAGAGAAGAAGATTTTTGAAGTTTTTTTTTTCCATTATGAGCCTATAGGAGCTAAGGGGCCCCGGGGCGTGGCCCTTTTGGACCCCAGGGGCATGATTGGCAGGAATTATGTAGGTGACCACTTGCCGTTGCTACATGCTAAATATCTAAGCTCTGGGTGCTGTGGTTTCAGAGAAGAAGATTTTTTAAGCTTTTTTTAAATATGAGTCTATGGGAGCAAAGGGGCCCCGGCGCGTGGCCCATTTGGACCCCAGGAGCATGATTGGCAGGAATAATGTAGGTGATCACTTGCCGTTGGTACATGCTAAATATCTAAACTCTGGGCCCTGTGGTTTCAGAGAAGAAGATTTATGAAGCTTTTATTTCAATTATAAGCCTATGTGAGCTAAGGGGCCCCGGATTGTGTGGCCCATTTGGACCCTAGGGGCATGATTTGCAGGATTTATGTAGGTGACCACTTGCCGTTGCTACATGCCAAATACCTCAGCTCTGGGCCCTGTGGTTTCAGAGAAGAAGATTTTTGAAGCTTTTTTCCATTATGAGTCTATATGAGCTCAAGGGCCCGGGGGGGGGGGGGGTTGTTTGGACCCCAGGGGCATGACTGGCAGGAATTATGTAGGTGACCACTTGCCATTGCTAAATATCTAAGCTCTGGACCCTGTGATTTCCAAGAAGAAGATTTTTGAATCTTTTTGTTCCATTATGAGTCTATGGGAGCGAATGGGGCCCCGGGGCTTTGCCCATTTGGAACCCAGGGGCATGATTGGCAGGAATTATGTAGGTGACCACTGGCCGTTGCTACATGCTAAATATCTAAGCTCTGGGCCCTGTGGTTTCAGAGAAGAAGATTTTTGAAGCTTTTTTCCATTATGCGTCTTTGGGAGCTAAGGGGCCCCGGGGCGTGGCCAATTTGGACCCCAGGGGCATGATTGGCAGGAATTATGTAGGTGACCACTTGCTGTTGCTACATGCCAAATATCTAAGCTCTGGGCCCCGTGGTTTCAGAGAAGAAGATTTTTTAAGGTATTTTCCATTATGAGTCTATAGGAGCTAAAGGGCCCTGGGCGTGGCCTGTTTGGACCCCAGGGGCATGATTGGCAGCAATTATGTAGGTGACCACTTGCCGTTGCTACATGCTATATATCTAAGCTCTGTGCCCTGTGGTTTCTGAGAAGAAGATTTTTGAAGCTTTTTTTTTTCCATTATGAGTCTATGTGAGCTAAGGGGCCCCGGGGCGTGGCCCATTTGGACCCTAGGGGCATGATTGGCAGGATTTATGTAGGTGACCACTTGCCGTTGCTACATGCCAAATACCTCAGCTCTGGGCCCTGTGGTTTCAGAGAAGAAGATTTTTGAAGCTTTTTTCCATTATGAGTCTTTAGGAGCTAAATGGCCCTGGGGCATGGCCCGTTTGGACCCCATGGGCAAGATTGGCAGGAATTATCTAGGTGACCACTTGCTGTTGCTACCTGCTAAATATCCAAGCTCTGGGCCCTGTGGTTTCTGAGAAGAAGATTTTTGAAGCTTTTTGTTCCATTATGAGTCTATGGGAGCGAAGGGGCCCCGGGGCGTCGCCCATTTGAAACCCAGGGGCATGATTGGCAGGAATAATGTAGGTGACCACTGGCCGTTGCTACATGCTAAATATCTAAGCTCTGGGCCCTGTGGTTTCAGAGAAGAAGATTTTTGAAGCTTTTTTTTCATTATGAGTCTTTGGGAGCTACGGGGCCCGGGGTGTGGCCAATTTGGACCCCAGGGGCATGATTGGCAGGAATTATGTAGGTGACCACTTTTCGTTGCTACAGGCCAAATATCTCAGCTCTGGGCCCTGTGGTTTCAGAGAAGAAGATTTTTGAAGCTTTTTTCCATTATGAGTCTATAGGAGCTATAGGGCCCGGGGCGTGGCCCGTTTGGACCCCAGGGGCATAATTGGCAGGAATTATGTAGGTGACCACTTGCCATTGCTACATACTAAATATCTAAGCTCTGGGCCCTGTGGTTTCCGAGAAGAAGATTTTTGAAGCTTTTTGTTCCATTATGAGTCTATGGGAGCGAAGGGGCCCCGGGGCGTGGCCAATTTGGACCCCAGGGGCATGAATGGCAGGAATTATGTAGGTGACCACTAGCCGTTAATACATGCTAAATATCTAAGCTCTGGGCCCTGTGGTTTCAGAGAAGAAGATATTTTAATTTTTTTCCCATTGTAAGTCTATGGGAGCTGTATGTTGCCATGGCAACCAGAATTCCAATCTGATCAGCCCAAAAATCTTATGCAGCCTTTCCCCCTACCTGATGATGCTTCTCATGGAATTTGATCAAGATTGACCATGGGGTATTAGAGATATACTTATTTGAAATTGTTTACGGACGCACGCACGCACGCACGCACGCACGGACGCACGACGGACAAAAAGTGATCACAAAAGCTCACCTTGTCACTACGTGACAGGTGAGCTAATAAAAAAGGGAGAAAAAAAAATAGAAAGAATGGAATGGAGTTTTGTTTGTTTGTCAACACTATAAAGGTCACTTTGGAGACGTTGATTCCAATTTTTTCGGATTTTACCCGACATTGAGATGAAATGACATCTCAAGCCCTGCCACCGAATTGAACCAATAGGGTTATATGCATCACAGGTCCGACTCGCACCTCTTTTCCCGGGCAGGCTAAGAACCTCTTAGCAGTTTACTAGTACCCATGTGCGGTCGATTTCAGCTCTGCGTTGCAGCATCATGTAGCCCGATCCATTTCTTCAAGCCCCGATGGGCGGGGGCCAAAATGGAATGAAGCAGTCGAATGTATACATGTTTTACACGGCGGTGGAAAAATCCATTTTCTATCGTGCAAATGCTATAAAATACCATTATTTTTTGCTGTGTTTTACTAACATTCTTCGGTCGCCGGCTGACTGATTCACTATGAAAGGAAGCATATTCTCTCCTTTATGATTACGATCCTAGAAAACAAACAGCAAATGCAAATCACAGTAAAGTGGTGACAGCGAAGATTCTGCACATATTTTGATGATTAGTATACTGATCTTTCATCTTGTGGACCGGACAGGTCACCATTACGAAATACATCTATGCAAATATAGCGTATATTTAAGCACCCAAACCCGAACGTGTTCAGATACAAACTTTCAATGTTTTCGCTATTTTGGCGCAAAATACAAACTTTGAGTACTTTTTAAACCGCCTCGATATCTTTAGCGGCTCTCACGTGTACCTTCAGCAAAAAAAAAAAAAAAAAAAAGGAAATAAGGTTTACTCACGAAAAACCCCCAGTTTATATTTTCTTGTTACACTGCATGGGATCAATTATTTCATTGCGGAGTTTTGAACATATTTGAAGGTCATTGATCATTACACTAGTTTGTAGGGGTTAGGTCTAAACATTAACCCTTAAGATGCCAGTCACAACAACTGTCGTATGCTCTGTCGTACATTGGTTACTTCTCAGGTTGATGATCGGCTCTTTATTAGGAAAATAATATTGAAAGGGCCGTAGAAATAATAAAACAATTCGTCAGTGACTTTTATTCAGCTAGATACGCATTTTAGATATAGGAACATATAACGTTGAGATGATCCCAGCTGACAAAGTCCATTTCCATCTCCTACGTCCTTTCTCCGTCCTGGTGAAAAATGTCTAATAGTAATTGCACGACCCGCAGAAAAAGCGACCGACTGAAGTCGGTTGATTTCTAAGAGTGCCCTAAAATCACCGTGTCATTCTGTCATTCGGTCATTCTGTCATTCTGCCAGTCTGTCAGTCTGTCTGTCCGTCCGTAACCCGTTTGTGAAAATTGGTGATAGTGACTAAACTGCTTGGAATATTTAAACAATTTTTGGCATACTGATAGATATCAATGAGATCTAACCAATGAACTTGGGAAATATTACATTCAATTTAGTATAGCCTCGCCGAGGCGAAACATGTGAAAATTTTCGAACTGCTTCTCGGAAACCGTTGGGTCGATTGAAGTCAAATTTCATATGGAGCCTCTATGGGATAGGGGAAACCAAACTTTGTTCATGGGGTCCAGGTCACATGACCAAAATGGCCGCCAAGCCATATATGGTCTGTCTGTCTGTCTGTCCGAAACCCGTTTGTGAAAATTGTTGATAGTGACTTAACCGCTTGGAATATTTAAACAATTTTCGGCATACTGATAGATATCAACGAGATCTAACCAATGAACTTGCGAAATATTACATCCCATTTAGTATAGCCTCGCCGTGGCGAAAAATGTGAAAATTTTCGAACTGCTTCTCCTCGGAAACCGTTGGGCCGATTGAAGTCAGATTTCATATGGGGCCTCTATGGGATGGGGGAAACCAAAATTTGCTCATGGGGTCCAGGTCACATGACCAAAATGACCGTCAAGCCATATATGGTCTGTCTGTTTGTCCGTCCGTAACCCGTTTGTGAAATTGGTGATAGTGGCTTAACCGCTTGGAATATTTAAACAAATTTTGGCATACTGATAGATATCAACGAGATCTAACCAATGAACTTGCGAAATATTACATTCCATTTAGTATAGCCTCGCCGAGGCGAAAAATCCGTTACACGTTTGTGAAAATTGGTGATAGTGACTTAACCGCTTGGAATATTTAAACAATTTTTGGCATACTGATAGATATCAATGAGATCTAACCAATGAATTTGCGAAATATTACATTAAATTTAGTATAGCCTCGCCGAGGCTAAAAATGTGAAAATTTTCGAACTGCTTCTCCTCGGAAACCGTTTAGCCGATTCAAGTCAAATTTCATAGGGAGCCTCTATGGGAAAGGGCTAACCAAAATTCGCTCATGGGGTCCAGGTCACTTGACCAAAATGGCCGCCAAGCCATATATGGTCTGTCTGTCTGTCCGTCCGTAACCCGTCTGTGAAAATTGGTGATAGTGACTTAACCGCTTGGAATATTTAAACAATTTTTGACATACTGATAGATATCAATGAGATCTAACCAATGAACTTGCAAAATATTACATTCCATTTAGTATAGCCTCGCAGAGGCGAAAAATATGAAAATTTTCGAACTGCTTCTCCTCGAAACCGTTGGGCCGATTGAAGTCAAATTTCATTTGGAGCTTCTTTGGCATGGGGGAAACCAAAATTTGCTCATGGGGTCCAGGTCACATGACCAAAATGGCCGCCAAACCATATATGATAAAACCCTTCAAAAATAGTCTTCTCCAGAACCACTGGGCAGATTTCCACGAAACTTGATAAATGGCATCTGGGACGTAGGCCCATCATAAATTGCTAAAATGGTGACCCTAGGTTGACCTTGACTTTCTTTGTGCCTACATGTAGGTCAAACTTTGACACATATGCTTTTGTATTGGAAAATGTGAGAATGCATTTTATCCTGCAAACGATTCAGAATACAGTACTAAAGCATTAGATATATTTTGCTCCTTACGATAAGGCGCATTTATTGGGGAACCGTTTTAGGTCCAGGTCACATGACCAAAATGGCCGCCATACCCATATATGGTAACACTCATAAAGCTAAAAGCATCTGGCGGGTCGTGCACTTTAGATGAAGCACTGGTTTCGCTTATTAAGTACATTTTTGTAGTTTTTGGCATTTATTACCTTCCAAAAGCTGACCTTTTTGAGCATTTTTTATAAAAAGTTTCTCCTGCCTACCGACCAAGTTTTTAAAGCATGTTAGTAGAAACACGTCTATATTTTACGCCTAGTAACTAGGTTTAACGACCAATGTTCAAAATGGCTGATTACTATTATTTAAGCGGAGTGCTAACACTTGTAATTTCAAAGCGTAACTTGTGTAGTTTCAGATAATCACAATGTAAAAATTCCACCGATGGGAGTGGGGATGTGGTGGGATTGGGGATGGAATGGCGGTAATATGGTCAACAAGAGGACCATTGTGGTCCTATATCGCTCAGCTGAGCTAAGAGATTAACATTTAGGTCCAAGTGTGGTGCAATTTTTGGACCCAGGTCTATAATTTGAACAATCTAAGCAGAGGTCCACTGAATGAAGCTTAACATCGAATATCAAAGGCATGGGCCTTCAGATTTCGGACAAGAAGATTTTTAAAAGTGTTCTTTATATAAGTCTATGTAAAACCAGTGGGCCCAAGGGTGGGGGCATTTTTTGGCCCCCATGCTATGATTTGAACGACCATAGTAGAGGTCCATTAGATAAAGATTCATACCAAATATCAATAGACCTGGGCCTTCTGGTTTTAGACAAGAAGATTTTTATATGTTTTTCCTATATAAGCCTATATAAAACCGTTTTTGGCCCAGGGCTATAATTTGAACAACTTTGGCAGAGTTCCACTAGATGAAGCTACAAACCAAATATCAAAGACTTGGGCCTTCTGGTTTCAGACAAGAAGAATTTTAAAGGTTTTCACTCTATAAGCCTATGTAAAACCAGTGGGCCCCGGCAAAGGAGCATTTTTGGCCCCAGGGCTATAATTTGAACAATCGTGGTAGAGGTCCACTAGACGAAGCTTCATACCAAATATCAAAAACCTGGGCCTTCTGGTTTCAGACAAGAAGATTTTTAAAGGTTTTCCCTATATAAGCCTATACAAAACCAGTGGGCCCACTGGCGCGGGGGCATTTTTGTCCCTAGGGCTATAATTTGAACAATCTTGGTAGAGGTCCACTATATGAAGATTCATACCAAATATCAAAGACCTGGGCCTTCTGGTTTCAGACAAGACGATTTTTTATAGATTTTCCCTATATAAGCCTATGTAAAACAAGTGGGCCCTGCGCGTGGGCATATTTAGCCCCAGGGCTATAATTTGAACAATCTTGAAAGAGGTCCACTAGACGAAGCTTCATACCAAATATCAAAGATCTGGGCCTTCTGGTTTCAGACAAGAAGATTTTTAAATGTTTCCCCATTATAAGTCTATGTAAAACCAGTGGGCCCTGGCGCGGGTGCATTTTTGGCCCCAGGGCTATAATTTGAACAACCTTGGTAGAGGTCCACTATATGAAGCTTCATACCAAATATCAAAGACCTGGGCCTTCTGGTTTCAGACAAGAAGATTTTTAAATGTTTTCCCAATAGACGGCTATGTAAAACAAGTGGGCCCTGGCGCGGGGGCATTTGTGGCCCCAGGGCTATAATTTGAACAATCTTGGTAGAGGTCCACTAGACGAAGCTTCATACCAAATATCAAAGACCTGGGCCTTCTGGTTTCAGACAAGAAGATTTTTAAAGGTTTTTTTTTTCTTATTTTCTCCTTTTCGTTGCCATGGCAACCAGAGTTCTGCATGGAATGGAATTCTATGAACAAATTTGAGAGAGGACCACCCAAAGATCATTTCTGCCAAGTTTGGTCAAAATCTGTTCAGTAGTTGATGAGGAGATATCCTTTAAAGCAATTGTGGACAGACGGACGGACGGACGACGACGACGACGGACGGTGAGTGATCACAATAGCTCCCCCGGAGCCTTCGGCTCAGGTGAGCTAAAATGCTGTGTGTGTGTGAATTCGGGTTTAACGTCGATTTCAACAATTTTTCAGTCATATCATGACGGTGTCTGGTTGCGACAGGAAGCTCAATGCTCACTTTTATAGTGCTGCCTCACTGAAGTATCATGTCCCAGACACATTACATGATACCACACCCAGTCACATTATCCTGACACTGGGTCGACCAGTCCTAGCTCTACCCCGTAAATCTGAGTGCCAGGCGAGGAGCAGCTAGTACCATTTTTAACGACTTTGGTATGTCGCGGCCCGGGATCGAACCCGTGACCTCAAGTCCCCGGGACGGACACTACCAGTTGAGCTATCGGGGCCGGTAAAAAAATGTTGTTCACTTCTATTAAGGGGCATGGGAACACCTGGCAGATTTTGCCGCCATTTTGCAAAGGGAGACAACTTTCGTGACTTCCTGATCCCTTTTCTATGAGCCCTGTTTCACTGAAAAAGGTGTCTGCTCTTAAAGGAAAGAATTTGCTCCTCAGGAGCAAATTCTTTCCTTTAAAAGTTGACCCCTATTGGCATGGGAGACAAAGATACTTTTGCAAGAGTTGCCTCCCTGAAGGTGTTCCCATTCCCCTTAAGTACAAAAAGGATTAAAGTAAAGTAGTAAAGTTAAAAGGAAAGGGAATGGAAGGGAATGAAAGGAACTGAAAGAAGCACAGGAAACATTGCGAAAACACGCCTAAACAGTGAAATTCCGCTATTAAGGCCACCTAAAATTAAGACTAATTCTGCTTTAAAAACCTTATTTAGAGGGTACCGTTCTTCTTTCTTCGAATTTCCTGCACAGAATGTCCCCTGGTCAGAGACCACCTTTGGGACTGTTCAAAAGTGGTCTTAAAGACCACTTTTGAACAGTCCCAAATGTGGTCTTAATAATAAGAATTTAACTGTACATTATAAACTTTACAGCCCAAAAACGAAAATTTTAAGATGAAAAATTGTGATAAATTTTATTTCTGCTCAAAATATAAATTGTGGGTACTTGTTAGAACCGCATCGATGCGGTTCTAACGAGTACCCACAATCTATAAGAGCAGAAATAAGAAAAATAAGGTTTACCCCTGTAAAACCCAGTTTTCAGTTTTACTATATAAATGTGGGGTTCAAGGGGTACAAATTATATAGGCTTGTTTTCGTGATGGAAAGGAAAGGAAAGATAAGAGGAAATGAAAGGGAATTGAAAGAAAAACACAGGAATGCAAAGCAAATCATTGAACCGTACCTTTTTGCTGCATCAATGCACCAATAAGAAGCCATATTAATATATTTTGCATTTCTAAAGTCTGGAGGCTGAAATCGTGCCTTCTACATCGGTTCACAGTCGGTTTTGATCTAAATAGTATCTGAAACCGACTAGCATTTGAGAAAATTTGAGCATTAACCATATATCTACTATTGCAAACTACGATTTAATAATCTTGAAACCCGAGCCATCTGCATGTAATTTACAGTTCTCTTAGGTTGCAGCAGCTTCTATCCAAAGTGAATAGCTGACAGAAATGAGCGACCAGCGAATACTCAAATCAGCCTGCGCATACATATGCTAATCAGAGTTCTAATAGTCTAAAGCCTCAGGGGTTTCAAAAGCTCATCATGTTAAGTTCGTATAATGAACATCCCCTTTAACCCCACTTTATTTAGAGAAAACTGGGGTATACGGGGTTACAAATTATTTGTCTTATTTCTGCTCCAAGACATAGATTGTGGGTACTCGTTAGAACCGCCTCAATGATACGGTTCTAACGAGCACCCACAACATATGTTTGCAGTATAAATATGAAATATATAACGGATTTTCATCAGAAAAGTAACCATTTTGGAGATAAGAAAAATGCACTATGCCGCACGGGTGTGTTATCATAAAGAGGGGTCTGCAGGGGTATACATTATTTTCCTTATTTCTAATCCAAGAAATAGGTTGTGGGTACTCGTTAGAACCGCCTCAATGAGTTCTAACGAGCACTCACAGTTTATGTTTGAATCAAATATAAGAAAAATATCACAAATTAACACCAGAAAAGAACCCCTTTTGAAGATACGACAGAATGCACTGTTTCACATGGAGCTGTTATCGAAATGTGAACAAGATAAGACAATGGACAGACTGGCTTAATGCATAGGCTGGTTTGTGTTTTTACTGGTCGCTCCGGTCACAGGAGCTTGAAGTTCTGTCCATAAATAGTTCATAATGTCCAAAAACAAAAGTGACAGTAAGCCATTTCTTTGAAATTGCTTCTGGAGCTTTTGTATTTGGGCATTTTTAGCACGTTTGATGGACTAAACTTCAAGCGCCTGTGCTCCGGTCTTGCAGGCCCTGCTCTGACTATTTGTCTCTGCAAAGCCTTTGATACAAGAAAAAACAAGGTATAAAGTACAATCCCTATATTTAGACCGCCTTTTGGGCAGTTCAAAATTTACATTAAGACCACATTTGAAGCGTGTTCAAAATTTGTCTTTAAGACCACTTTTGAATTAAAGACCGTTTTTGAAGAGTCAAAAAGGTGGTCTCTTAATACTTAAGACGGTGAAGGAAACACAAAGAAAGAAGATCTGTTTGTGAAACACTGATGTGTCCGTAGAGTGCATGTGCGATACGAAAGCCCAATCACTAACCAATTAAAAGGTATGGTTGATGATCAAGGTTTCACAAGGTCAAGGTAACAAGATCAAAATAATGGTACCACTAGAAAGGTACACGTGAAATATGAAAGCCATATCACTTATGATCGAAAGTTATGGCTATTATAAAAGTCTAAGAAGTAGGTCAAACATCAAGGTGAAAGTCACAAATTGTGGTATCACCGGAATGGTCTTGTGACAAGGTATGCATAAAATATGAAAGCCCTTTCACTTACCAGTCGAAAGTTACGGCCAATAGTAAAGTTTGTTAATGTAGGTCAAATGTCAAGATCACAGGATCAGATGGATGGATGGATGGATGGATATTTTGTTTAAAGACGCTCAACCCTAATAGGGCATATAGCGTCTAAAAATAATTAGGTATTAGATATAAAATTAGTGTTATTGAAGTTTAGAAGTTAAAATATTAATGATTACAGTTTATTAAAAAGTCCGATTTCTTTAAGAAAATTTATTAATTGATAAGATGGTATGTCTTTAAAAAGATCTTTCATTGTTGTAACATTAAAATATTTTGAGCGGATATGATAAAATTCTACACATGAAATGAGAAAGTGATTAACTGTGAACGGTTCGTTACAGGATACACAGAAAGGTGCTTGTTCGTTTTGTAATATGTAAGAATGAGTTAGTCTTGTGTGTCCAATACGGCATCTGGTAATTTTAGTCTGGTCTTTCCTACTGTAATTTGAGAAAGAGCATTTACTGTAAAAATTAGGTTCTATTTTGAATAATTTATTATCGGTTTCTTTTTCCCAAATAGTTTTACATTTGTTTTTGATATATTTATTAATGTTAGATTTAAAATCTGAAAAAGGAATTTTAAAATTTGTAACATTCAAAGATAAAGCAGATTTAGCTTCTAAATCCGCCAACTCATTTCCACGAATATTGATGTGACTGGGAATCCAGCAGAAAATAATCTCCTTGGAGAGAGAAAGATAGTGGAATTTTCTTAAAATTTGTTGAATTAAGGGATTTCTGTGCTGTTGATCTTTAAGAGCCTTTAGAACTGAAAGAGAATCTGAAAAAAATGATAAATTGTTTTTCATACTGGTCTCTAATATGATACAGTGCAATATCAATTGCTTTCGCTTCAGCAGTAAAAATTGAGCTATTATCGGGTAATCTAATGCTATCAGTGAAATTCGGACAAATGACAGAACAAGCATCTTTCTCATCCTGTTTCAAACCGTCCGTGTAAATGGAAATGTGATGTTTAAAATTGGATTTGATTTCTAAAAATTCGTTCTTAAATATATGAGATTCTACTTCGGATTTTTTATTTTTTTTCCAAGTCTAAAATTATCCTTGGTGATTTCAATACCCATGGTTCTTCCGATGGAAAAGAGAACGATTGTATATTTTGAATATTTATATTGGCCTCTTCGAGTAACGGTTTTATTCTCAGGCCAAGAGGTTTTATAGCAGATGGTTTGTTATTGTAGAATCTTTCATAATTTGGGTTAAAAACTGAGTCATATGCTGAATTTCGTGGATTAGCAGCTAATTTGGTAGCATATTGAAGAGACAATTTTTCTCTTCTTATATAAAGTGATGGTTCACTTGATTCAGCATAAAGACTTTCAATAGGTGAAGTGCGAAATGCACCTAGTGCTAGACGTAAACCTTGATGATGTATAGTATCCAAAGATTTTAAATAAGATTTCCTAGCAGATCCATAGACTATGGAATCATAGTCCAATTTGGAACGAATTAAAGATCTATAAAGATTTAATAGAACAGTGCGATCTCCTCCCCAGTCGGAACTGGACAGGACTTTAAGAAGATCAAGAGCTTTTAAACATTTAGCTTTCAAAGCTTTGATATGAGGAATAAAAGACTATTTGCTATCGAATAAAAGACCCAAAAACTTCGCCTCAGTGACGACTGGGATTGGACTGCCGTATATAGTCAGTACAGGATCTAAATGCAACTTTCGTATTTGGCAGAAATGAACACACTGAGTTTTTGTTTTAGAAAATTTAAAACCATTTTCTGTTGCCCAAGTCTCTATATTATTTAAACACCTTTGGAGTTTAAATTCCATGGTTTCCATATTTTTGGAACGATAAAAAATCCCAAAATCGTCAACAAAAAGCGAACAATCTGGGTCTTTTACACATTTAACTATATTATTAATTTTTATGCTGAACAAGGTTGGTGATAAAATACTACCTTGTGGTACACCTTGTTCTTGATCAAATGTGTCCGATAATGTATTTCCTATGCGAACATTAAATGTTCGATCGGACAAGAAATTTTGAACAAAAAGTGGTAATCGGCCTTTAAGGCCCAAGTTAAGTAAATCTTTCATGATGCCATATTTCCAAGTTGTATCATATGCCTTTTATAGGTCAAAGAATACAGCTACGACATGTTCTTTTTTGATAAAGGCATCACGTATAAATGATTCTAAGCGAATCAAATGATCATTAGTAGAGCTGTTTTTTCTAAAACCAGCTTGAAATTTAGTGATAAGCTGATTTGATTCTAAGAACCAAACCAGCCTATCATTAATCATTCTCTCCATTGTTTTACATAAGCAACTTGTCAAAGCAATAGGTCTGTAATTAGTGGCTTCAGTATGATCTTTATTAGGTTTCGGAATAGGAATAATGGTAGCTTTTCTCCAGTTTTCAGGGAATTTTCCAGTGATCCAAATATCATTCAGAATATTTAATAATGTTTCCAATGCGTTGTTGGGTAAATGTTTTAAAATTTGATAGTGTATGTCGTCAGGACCAACAGCAGTATCATGAGATTTATGGAGAGCATCTAATAATTCTTTAGTAGTGAAAGGTAAATTATATTTTTCATGATTTAATGAGGAAAAATTTAAATTCTTTTCCTCTTGTTCTTGTTTAATATTTTAGAAATTTTCTGAATAGTTTAAGCTAGAGGAGTTTTTCTGAAAATTTTCCCCCAAGGCATTGGAAATGTCTTTAGCCGTTGAACATATATTTCCGTTCGATTTGATATGGACATGTTTATTTGATTTGTTTTTGCCACTAATTTTTCGAATCATGTCCCATATTTTCTTAGTTGGTGTTCTGGTATTCAGTTTGGAGACGTATTGCTGCCAAGATGCTTTTTTGGCCGAATTTATTGTTTTGCGAGCTTTAGCTCGCATATGTTTGGCATGGATAAGATTTTCTTTTGTTGGTTGTTTATTGAATTTTCGTAATGCAGATTTTCTTTTATTGATTGAAGTTCTAACTTCATCATTAAACCAAGGTCTGTTTCTTTTTGAAAAAGTCGAGGATTTAGGAATACATTTTTCAGCAATATCAATCAATTCATCAGTAAAATCTTGTATATCACTTGCAGTTTTAAAAAGTTCAGGGTTGAGTTTTTCATCACATAATTGATTAAACTTTTCCCAATTTGCTTTATTCAAATTCCATCTGGGGTGACGATCCTCATGGGTCGATGCAATTTCTTCAATTACTATCGGAAAATGATCGCTCCCATGGAGATCGTCCTCAACAGACCAATCAAAGTCTAGATAAATATTTGGAGAGCAAATTAAAAGATCTAAAGCAAAATAATTTCTTGTGGGAGAATGAAGATATGTTGGTTGTTTATCGTTAAATAAACATAAATCATTTTCAGCAATAAAATTTTCTATGATTTCTCCTTTGTCATTTGTATCCGAGCAACCCCATAATTTGCTGTGACTATTAAAATCTCCTAATAATATATAAGGACTAGGTAATTGATTTGGTAAATTTTCTAATTCTTGTTTAGAAAAATTATAGTGTGGTGGAAGGTAGACAGAACAAATCGTTATGGATTTGGATAAAGTGACGTTTACAGCAACAGCTTGTAAATTAGTGTTTACAACTATTTTCCTATGAGGAACGTCAGATTCTACCAGGATTGATGTACCTCCTGATGCCTTCTGATTATCCGTTGTGATATGACTGTACATACTGTAACCTTTGAAATTAATATTATCTGTAGTTTTCAAAAAAGTTTCTCGGAGACAAATGACATTAGGAGAAAAAAGTGTAAATAAAATTAAAAGTTCGTTAAAATTGGCTTTCAGTCCTCGACAATTCCATTGTAGTATTGATTTCTTATCCATGATTAAATGGAGAGAAGATTAAAATAAGGAATTTAATCCTTATATTTTCTAATACTTTGAGACAACATGGAGGAATCCACCTCCAATTCCATGTCCTCAAGGGTGCCGTACTGATTTGCCAATTTGACTGGATCAGCCGACGCCCCTTTACTATTTGGGTTTGATCCTTTGTTTTTCTTTGCCGTTTTTTTCTTTTTGATCTGCTGTCCCTGATTTGGGTCGGGAGTGAGATCTGCTTGAAGTTTTGGTATCTGCTTGTGAACTGGTCTGTAAAGTTGAGGGTTTTATTTCCGATCTTGATTGATGTGTAGAAGTAGGTTGCGACGATGTAGTTTTGGGTTTAAAAGTAGAAGTAATGACTTTAGAATGGGGTTTAATTTCAAAATCTTTTTCGTTGAATTGTGTTGATGTTTCTTTGGTTTCAGGTTTGCTGGTAAGTGATTGAACAACTTTGGCGAATGTGGTTTCTGGTTTGTTTTGCTGAATTTTCTTGGCTTCCAAATATGTTACGTTTTGTGTGACTTTAATTTTCATAATTTCTTTTTCTGTTTTCCACACTTCACAGACGTTGGATTTTGATACATGATCTTTTCCGCAGTTCACGCACTTTGGAGGGTTCTTGCAGTTTTGAGTGTGATGATCGGTTCCACCACATTTCTCACAAACCGATCCATCAGGGACAGAACAGTCATTTTCATGGTGACCAAACCTCTGACAGTTAAAACACCGCAGAGGATTTGGTACGTACATTTCAACCGGTATTATTCTGTAAAATATTTTCAGTGATTTTGGCAAGGAAGTGGTATTAAAAGTTAGTAGTAATGTGTTTGTATCAATAAGGTTTCCATCTTTTTTAATTTTAAATCTTTTACAGGCCATTACTCCTTGATCTTTAAGATATTCTACAATGCTGGCTTCTGATTCCTGTTTTAACATTCTGTCCCGGATAATACCTTCGCATGAATTTAGCGTTTTATGTTCCGAGACAGATACGTTCAAGTTAAAAAATTTGTTGATTTTCAAAAGATTTTCAGTTTGATGGATGGATGGATGGATGATTTATTTAAAGACGCTCAACCCTAACAGGGCATATAGCGTCTAAAACAGTTATATATTATACATAAAATTGTGCAAGATTAAACAATTAAAATTTTAGTAATTACAGTTTGTTAAAAAGACCGATTTCTTTAAGAAAATTGATTAATTGGTAAAAAGGAACATTATTAAAAAGATCTTTCATCGTAGTAATGTTAAAATATTTAGATCGTATATGATTAAATTCAATACATGATATGAGAAAGTGTTTAACTGTGAACGGTTCGTTACAAGATATACAGAAAGGTGCTTGTTCGTTTTTTAAAATGTAGGAATGAGTGAGTCGTGTGTGTCCAATACGGCATCTTGTGATTTTAGTTTGTTCTTTCCTATTATAATTCAAAAAAGTGCATTTGGTATGAAAATTCGATTGTATTTGGTTTAATTTATTATTAGTTTCTTTTGCCCAAACTGATTGACATTTATTTTTAATATATTTGTTAATGTTCGATTTTAAATCAGAGTAAGGAATTTTTAAATTTGTAACTGTTAATGATAATGCTGATTTGGCTTCCAAATCAGCTAACTCATTTCCACGGATATTTACGTGACTCGGAAGCCAGCAGAATATGATCTCCTTCGAGACTGAAAGATAGTGATATTTTCTTAAAATCTGTTGAATCAAGGGGTTTCTGTGCTGTTGGTCTTTGAGAGCTTTCAATACAGAAAGAGAATCGGAATATATGATAAAATGTCTTTCAGATTGATCGCGAATGTGATAGAGTGCAATATCAATTGCTTTCGCTTCAGCGGTAAAAATAGAGCTATTATCGGGTAATCTAATGCTGTCGGTGAAATTCGGACTAATGACAGAACAAGCAACTTTCTCATCTTGTTTCGAACCGTCAGTGTAAATGGATATATGATGTTTAAAATTAGATTTGATTTCCAAAAATTCGTTCTTAAAAATATGCGATTCCACTTCGGATTTCTTATTTTTATGTAAGGTTAAAATAATCTTTGGAGGGTTTAACGTCCATGGCTCTTTGGATGATAATGAAAAAGATTGAATATTTTTAATATTAATATTGGCCTCTTCGAGTAATGATTGAATTCTTAGGCCAAGAGGTTTTATCGCCGATGGTTTGTTGTTATAAAATCGTTCATAATTAGGGTTAAAAACACATTCATATGCTGAATTGCGTGGATTTGCAGCTAATTTAGTAGCATATTGAAGAGACAATTTTCTCTTCTAATATAAAGTGATGGTTCATTAGATTCAGCATAGAGACTATCAACGGGTGAAGTGCGAAAGGCGCCTAGTGCTAAACGTAAACCTTGATGATGTATAGTATCCAAAGATTTTAAATAAGATTTCCTAGCAGAACCATAGACTATGGAGCCATAGTCCAATTTGGAACGAATTAGCGATCTATACAGATTTAAAAGAACAGTACGATCTCCTCCCCAGTCGGAACTGGACAGGACTTTAAGAATATCAAGAGCTTTTAAACATTTAGCTTTCAAAGCTTTGATATGAGGAATAAAAGACAATTTGTTATCGAATAAAAGACCCAAAAACTTCGCCTCAGTGACGACTGGAATTGGACTGCCGTATATAGTCAGCACAGGATCTAAATGCAACTTTCGTATTTGGCAGAAATGAACACACTGAGTTTTTGTTTTAGAAAATTTAAAACCATTTTCTGTTGCCCAAGTTTCTATATTATTTAAACACCTTTGCAGTTTAAATTCAATGGTTTCCATATTTTTGGAACGATAAAAGATTCCAAAATCGCCAAGTTCCCACTGCGTCAATGTAAAACCGGGCCGACGTAGTACGAACTTGTACGACGTAGAAGGAACGCAGTAGAAACCGATAAGGACGTGATGCGATCTTTATGGTCTTGGCTGACGTGGATGATTTTTAAACATGTTAAAAAAAAAAAAAACGTGACGAGGACGTGCTCGAAGAAGGACGCAGTAAGGACTCAGTAAGGACATGGAGACAACGGCATTGGCGTAGTACCAACGGCGCATGAACCTAATATGGTCTACATTGACGTAGTACAAACCTGGTATGGACGGAAAATATTGCAGTGCGTTCATACGACGTTCATACCACGTCAATCGCGTACCCACCACGACCGTTCCACGTTTCTGCAAAGGCAAAAGTACGTTCATACCACGTTGTATAAGACAACATTACGTTTGTTACACGTTCGTTCGGTGCTTAACACGCCCGTTTTACGTTTACAGCAAGTTCTCATAGCGTCCATGTCACGTCAAGCAATTTAGTATAAAAACTTCACTGAATTTCTCACATTTTCACTTGTGTTTCAACTTTTATCATAAACACACAGAATCAAAACGTTCTCCTGCAGTGTGCGTTGTTCCAAGGCAACCAAACTCTGCTTGATGCGCAGGCTGCCCTTATCTTATTAAGGAGGATAAGATGGAGAAGGAATAGAAGGCAACCTAGATTTTGTGTTACTGGTGGGTTTGCTGTATTGGCGGAACCAGCATCATCTCCGGGGTCAGTTTGTGAAGTGCTACCCTTTTCCTGACCTTTTTGTCTTCTCCCACGACCTTTTGGAGGCATAGTTTATGATGGTTGTTCACTCAAGGAAACTTGCAGAACGAATGAGAACGCAGAGGCAGTTGACTTAAATTTATAACCTCTTGAAGGGCGCAGTAAGAACGTGGTAAACGCGCACTAAGCACGTGGTGTTGTCTCAAAGGTCTTGGGAAGAACTTAGTAAAAACGTAGTAAAAACGCAAAGGACGTGGTGTATGCCTGATCAAGCGCGCGACAAAACGTAGCTGGTGCGTATTAGACGCAGTGGCATCCTGACATGGGCGTAGTAAGGACGTAGAACCAACTTGAAAACTGCGATTTTTCCTGCATTTCATCCCGTTCTCCCTGCGTAGTTTTAAGTTTTAAGAACGCAGTGCGGTCTTTGAGGTCTTTGTCTGAGTGTGACGGGGCCTTTATTAGTTACGGTGTATTAGTACGATGAAAATTTGTAATATTCTTATTTAGACACCAAGCATTGGTTGTTGGTGCTCGTTAGAACTGCCTCGATGAGGTGGTTCTAACAAGTACCTAGAACAATAATAAAAGATAATAATACAGTCCAACCTATATTTAGCACGCACTTAAGGGATAATCAAAATGTGCTTGCTTAAGATAGGTGCTTGCTTAATGTAGGTGGAATTTAATGCATTGGCCTTCATTACGAAAACACGCCTGTACAAATACATTGTAAACTTTACCGCGGAAAAAAACAACACAAGAGACCCATGGGCCACTATGCTCACCAGAGTTCAGGGAGGCACTGCCCAATGACAGCCATGTATGGTTTCAATTTATCGATTATAAAGTCTCCCAAACGAACCCCCATTCCATGTAGACTCTGTATCTGAAATACCAGACCTTTTATGAAGTGGAGGGGTGGGACATAGATCCAACAGAGCACAGGTTGGTATCACTGAATGCGTTGTATCATAAGGAACAAGAAGATATATGGTTTAGGGGTGGGGATGTGTACAGTTCCAGAGCTATAAGGCCTTTTAAGCTATGGAGGGGTTGGAGCATGGCCCTGGCAGACACCAGGAAATCCAAGATTGTTGTCCTTGAATGTGTCTTATCATTAGGACCAAGAAAATATATGGCCAAGGAGTGGGGATCTGAACTGTTTCTGAGATATGAGGCCTTCTTATGAAGTGATTGGAGAGGAATGGCCCCTGTGGCCCGCCAAGTTGGTGTGACTGAATGTGTCTAATCACAAGGAACAAGAATATATATGATTATGAGGTGGGGATCTTAATGGTGTCTGAGATATATGACCTTTTATGAAGTGGAGGGGTGGGCCATAGCATCGACACATGGCACAGATACACCCAAGGTTGGTGTGACTGGATGAGTCTTATCAAAAGGAGCACAACTATAAATGCCATAGGGGTGGGGATCTGAACAGTTTCTGAGATTCATGGCATTTTATGAAGTGGAGGGTTGGGGCATGGCCCCAGCGCACCCTGGGAGACCCAAAGGTTGGTATCACTAAATGTGTCTATCAAAAGGAACAAGAGTATATATGGTTTAGGGATCGGGATCTAAATGGTTTCTGAGATATGGGGCCTTTTACAAAGTGGAGGGGGTGGGGCATGGCCTGGGCACATCCCAGGGGACACCCAAGTTGGTGTCACTGAATGCGTCTTATCATAAGGAACAAGAATATATATGGTTTTGGGGTGGGGATCTGAATGGTTTCTGATATATCGCGTTTTATGAAGTAGAGGGGTGGGGCCTGGCCCGGGCACATCCCAGGGGACCCCCAGGTTGGTGTCACTGAATGCACTTATCATAAGAAACAAGAATATATATGATTTTGGGTTGGGGACCTGAATGGTTTCTGAGATATCGCCTTTTATGAAGTGGAGAGGTGGGGCATGGCTCCGGCGCACCCTGGTAGACCCCTAGGTTTGGTAACACTAAATGCCTCTTAGCATAAGGAACAAGAATATATATGGTTATGGGGTGGGGATCTAAACCGTTTCTGAGATATTGGGCCTTTTATGAAGTGGAGGGGGTGGGGCATGGCCTAGGCACATCCCAGGGGACCCACAGGTTGGTGTCACTGAATGCGTCTTATCATAAGAAACAAGAATATATACTGAGATATATCGCGATTTATGAAGTGCAGGGTTGGGGAATGGCCCAGGCACACCCCGGGTGACCTCTAGGTTGAAATCACTGAATGTGTCTTATCATAAGGTACAAGAATATATATGGTTTAGGGGTGGGGATCTGAACGGTTTCTGAGATATTGGGCCTTTTATGGGGTAGAGGGGGTGGGGCAAGGCCCAGGCACATCCCACGGGACCCCGGGGTTGGTGTCACTGAGTGCGTCTTATTATAAGAAACAAGAATATATATGGTTTTGGGGTGGGGATTTGGATGGTTTCTGAGATATATTGCCTTTTATGAAGTGGATGGGCGGGGCATGGCCCCGACGCACCCCTAGGTTGGTATCGCTAAATGCATCTTATCATACGGAACGAGAATATATATGGTTTAGGGGTGGGGATCTCAAAGGTTTCTGAGATATTGGGTCTTTTACAAAGTGGAGGGGGTGGGGGCATGGCCCGGGCAATCTCAGGGGACCCCAGGTTGGTGTCACTGAATGCATCTTATCATAAGAAACAATAATATATATGTTTTTGGGGTGGGGATCTGAACGGTTTCTGAGATATTGGGCCTTTTACGAAGTGGAGGGGTGGGGCATGTGCCCGGCACATCCCAGGGGACCCCCAGGTTGGTGTCACTGAATGCATCTTATCATAAGGAACAAGAACATATATGGTTTAGGGGAGGGGATCTGAATAGTTTCTGAGATATATGGCCTTTTTTGCACGGGGGGGGGGGGGGGGGGGGCATGGCCCCGGCATACCCTGGGAGACCCCCAGGTTGGCGTAAAAGCATGTGGCTAAAAGAAGTTCACTCAAGGAATATTTCTATAAAAGTTTTGTCACAATATCTGCAAAGGTTTGGCAGTAAATGCCATTTTGCTATTTTCCCCATTATAAGTCTATGGAAACTCTAAGTTGCCATAGCAACCAGACTAATATCCGATTATCATTAAAAACACAAACTTTCAATCCCCCAGCCAAAGGATGCTTCGGATAAAATTTGGGCTGAATCGGCCCAGTGGCTTCAGAGGAGATGTCGTTTGAAAGTGTCGACGCAGACGACGACGACGACGGACAACTGCCTATCCTATAAGCTCCCCCGGAGCTTTCGGCTCTGGTGAGCTAAAAACTTTTAAGATGAAAAATTGTGATAATTTTCTTATTTCTGCTCAACATATAGATTGTTGGTACTTGTTAGAACAGCCTCATCGAGGTGGTTCTAATGAGTACCCACAATCTCTATTTTACAGCAGGAATAAGAGAAATAAGTTTCACCCCTGTGAACCCCAGTTTTACTATATAAAAGTGGGGTTGAAGGGGGTCAAAATTATATAGGCGTGTTTTCAGGATGTTTGAGGAACCAAATGCTAGCTTGCTTAATACAGGTTGCTGCTAAATATAGTTGGCCACTAAGACAGGTTTTACTGTAGATAGTATATACCCCTGTAAACCCTGATTTTCACCATAAAAAGTGGGGTATAGAGGGGTGTTCATTACACGGACTTGTTCACGTGATGTGTAAGCATAACTTCTTTATGATACTTTTCTATTTACAGTCATCACGAAAACACGCCTATACAAATACATTTTAATCTTTACTGCTGGGCTGCATGATGCTTCCACGCAGAGCTGAATCCGTCCCGCACACTAGTACTGGTAAACCGCTTGGAGGATCTAAGCCTGTCCAGGAACCGCGGTGCGAGGCGGACCGTCCATGCTAATAAACCCTATTGATTTCATTGGGCGACAGGGCTTGAGATGTCATTTCATCTCAATGCCGGGTAAAAGTCCCACAAAATTGGAAGCAACGTCTCCAAAATGACCTGTACAGTGTTGACGGGGACGTTAAACCTCAAATCAACCAAATCTTTACTGCCGAAAAAACTAAAATTTTAAGATGAAAAACTGTGATATTTTTCTTATTACTGCCCAAAATACAGACTGTGGGTACTCGTTAGAACCGCCTCATCGAGGCGGTTCTAACGAGTACCCACAGTCTACATTTTAGAGCAGAAATAAGAAAAATAAGGTTCACCCTTGCAAACCCCAGTTTTACTATATAAAAGTAGGGTTCGAGGGGGTAAATAAAAACCAAAAATGAGTTCCTTCAAGAGCAATGAAAACATTCATAAGAAAGAAGATGGGTCATACTACGTACTTTCGGCCAATAAAGCCTCATCAGTGACCCTGTAATGATCCGGCAACAAAAGCCAGAGAGAAAACATACTGCAATTTTGCGAATTTCGAATAGGCAGTCGATTCAAAGACTGATATAAATCAAAATGGGGTCCAAATAATTAAAAACCTGTCTAGAATATGAGTCTAAACCAATAATTTATTTCTGATTTCTCAGAATATTTACGCTGATCTCAAAGGACCAAAAGTAAAATATAAACTGCACTATGGTTGACTCATATAGGCGCTTTTTCGTGATGTCACATAAATATCTTCATAAAACTGCTTACTTTCACATAATTTTGGATTTAAAATGGATTAATGATGGTTTCATAAAATATATACCATAGATACATGTAATATAGAACAAAATGATCATTTGTGCCAATTTAGTGGTTTTCATACATTTCTTTGTTTACATCAAGATAACAAGTCCGTGAAACAAAGACCCCTCTAAACCCAACTTTATACATAGAAAATTGGGATTTACGGGGGTACACATTATCTGCTTTATGTTTGCTCAAAAACATAGATTGTGCGTACTCCTTAGAACTGCCTCATCGTGACGGTTCTAACGAGCACCCACAATCTATGCTGAAAGCAGAAATAAGAAATATGTTATCATTTTTACCTAAACTTTGTCGTCTCAGACACCATGTTGGGCGCCATTACTTCAAACGGACATCTTTGCCTATAGGCCGCTGTCCAGTATAATGATTTATAATGTGGTTACAAGAATTTTTTTTTTTGTGTGTGTCGGATTCAACAAACAATAACATTAGCTTCATGAGCTATTTCCCGATAGCTCATGGATGCTGGCAAACATGGTTCCTGCTTTGGATCTCAATAACTTGTTAAGGTATCGCCCCTTGGGGCGCCATTCGTGGGACAAAACCCTTTTTACATAAATCGTTCCTCGTTGTGTTTGGCGGGAATTGGACTAACACTGTATGCGAATTTGCCTGATATGACCGACTATTCACAGATGCTTAGGATTACCTCCTTGCTTTGTAAAGGCAAGTGAGTGAGTGTTTTAGTTTTACGTCCCACCAGCAGCTAAGGTCATACGGAGACGGGACCTCGGTTTAAAGATTCATCCGAAAGTCTGGAGAAGCCTGGGATCGAACCTGCGACCCCTGGTTTACGAGGCGAGTAGCGTAACCACTACACCATGGAGGCTTCTATGTAAAGGCAAGTAGAAATGCATAAAACTTCTAACTTACATGTAATGGCGCCTCAATAATGTTTAGAATACGTAATACAACAGCAAACTTTCAAAGGTACATCTTCACCACTCACGCTAAAAGTGTTCTTCTACAATCATGTACAAGTACACATGAATTTCTCTCTCTCTCTCTCTCTCTCTCTCTCTCTCTCTCTCTCTCTCTCTCTCTCTGAGTACACAACACGATTTGGTTTTATATTGATGCCACTATTTAACCATTATTCGAATACACCGTATCAAGTAGCTCATCATAATGTGCTCTTGACTGTATGCAATACTTGAATTCCATAAAAGCTTACCGTCATTTTGCATGTATGTATCTATGTATGTCTTTGTAATTTATTTGCAAATAAATATTGTTTAAACCAACTTGTGTTATAAAGTGGTTGTGTATCTGCTGGCAGATGATTTCCTGAAAAGTTTCTTTGTTTAGAATTTACTGACCCAGTCAACACTATTTAGGTCATATTGAGCCAGTCAAGTAACCTAACAATGCTTTTCCTGGCGGACTTATACAAAAGTGGTTAACCAGGTACAGTGCATATTCATTCATAGAAACTGACAACTACCCTTCTTGAATCTAGGAAGGGAGAGAATGACCACAGAAATAATTTCAAGATCAAACCCTTCTCGTGATCAACACTCAGACAGCTTTATGAAAGTATGTTGACAACCTGTTGGGTATCGGACCCACAACCTCTTGATCACCAGTCAGACAGGAATCCATTACGAAAACACGCCTATACAAATACAACGTAAACTTAACGGCCGTAAAAACGAAAATTTTAAGATGAAAAATTAAAATTTGTTTCTTATTTCTGCTAAAAATATAGAGAGTGGGAACCATGTTAGGAGGCGGCTCTAACAAGTACCCTAAAGCTACTAAAAATATATAGTGTGGGAACTAGTTAGAACTGCCTCAATAAGGCGGTTCTAACAAATACCCACAATCTATATTTTAGAGCAGAAATAAGAAAAATAAGGTTTACCCCCACAAACCCCTGTTTTCTTTATATGGATTGGGGTTTAGGGTGGTCTTCATTTCACAGACTTGTTGACGTGATGCAAGGCGGACAGATGAAATGTGAAGACTGGTTTTGTCTTCCGAAATAATTGTGTGTATGAATTCGGGTTTAACGTCGCTTTAAACAATTTTTCCGTCATATCACGACGGTGTCTGGTTGCGACAGGGAGCTCAATGCTCACGTTTATAGTGCTGCCTCACTGAAGTACCATGTCCCAGACACATTACATGATACCACACTAGTCACATTATCCTGACACTGGGTCGACCAGTCCTAGCTCTACCCCGTAAATCTGAGTGCCAAGCGAGGAGCAACTAGTACCATTTTTAACGACTTAGGAATGTCGCGGCCCGGAATCGAACCCGTGACCTGCCGTTCCCAGGAGCGGGCACTCTACCAACTGAGCTATCGGGGCCGATTGTCTTCAAATAATAATTATAATAAAAAAAAGAATGTACATAGTTTTAATTAATGATTCTGCTGTTTTAACCCATTTCAGACCGGAAACCCCTAAAGGGGTACCGTGGCAAACAGGGCAGGTCCAGATCAGACGCCGCAGAATGCGGCGTCTGATCAGGGCCAACACTGTTTGCTAAAAGTTAAGTCATTTCATAAATAAATTTTGAAGACATCCCTACATTTTGAAATGTATGCCTGCCATATATAAGGAGGAGGATTCCATTTGGTACAAAAAGGGTTAAACGCCTACATTTTGAAATGGATGCCTGCCAAATATAAGGTTAATCTAACAGCAAAATAGCAATGTCTCACTTGATGGATCTTTTTTGTCTTTGTAGTCTGATATCTAACAGAAAGATTCAGCAAAGTCATCCGCTATATCATGATATTCAGTAATTTTAGTAAGGCTATATTTGTACCATTTGCCATAATTTGTCCTTATAATGCCAGGAAAAACTGCATCATAACAGGTCATCTTCCTGCAAACTTTGTACAGGCAAACAGTGTAGACCCTGATCAGACTGCTCCTCTAGTCTGGGTCCCCACTGTTTGCAAAAAAATACTCTTAAAGTTACCGGCATGAGAAATCATAACGAAAACATGCCTATACAAATACATTGTAAATTTTATCAACAAAAAAAAAAAAAAGAAAATTTTCAGATGAAAAATTTCTATATTTTTCCTTATTTCAGCTCCAAACATAGATTGTAGATACTCGTTAGAACCGCCTCGACGAGGCGGTTCTAACGAATACGCACACTCTATGTTTTTGAGCAGAAATAAGAGAAATAATGTATACCCCTGCAAACCCCTGTTTTACTACATAAAAGTGGGGTTTAAAGGGGTCAAATTTACATAGGCGTGTTTTCGTGATGTGTTGTGATTGACATCTAGAAAACGGCGCCTTAAACTGACGTGTTTATGTCGTCTGCTGAATCTTCTTGGAAACGTTTCAAACCTATTTTAGCATACAGGCAAACAGTGTGAACCCAGAGTAGAGAAGCAGTCTCATCTGGGTCCCCACTGTTTGCAAACAAGAGGGCCCAATGGCCCTATATCGCTCACCTGTGAACCAGAAAATCATAAGTGTAGGAGACCACTTGACATTGCTACATACTAAATATCTGAGCTCTGGGTCTTATGGCTTTGGAGAAGAAGATTTTTTTTCCAGTATAAGTCCATAGGTCAATTTTGACCCAAAGGGCATGGTTGGCAGGATTTATGTAGGCGGCCATTTTATGTTGCTATATACTAAATATCTAAGGTCCGTACTTCATGGTTTCAGAGAAGAAGATTATTAAAGTTTTTTTTTTCCATTATAAGTTTATTGGAGTTAACAAGCCACAGGATTTGGCCAATTTGAACCCCAGGGGCAAGACTCAGGCAGGATTCATGTAGGCAACAACTCCATGTTGCTACATGCTAAATACCCAAGCTCTGGGCCTTATGGTTTCACAGAAGGATATTTTTTAAGTTTTTTTTTGTTTCCATTTTAAGTTCTTTTCCATTTTAAGTCCATCCATGGTAGCTAATGGGCCATGGGTGAGGCCAATTTTGGCCCAAGGGGCATGTCTGGCAGGATTCATGTAGGTGACCTGGGCCCTGTGGTTTCAGAGAAGATTTTTGAAGCTTTTTTTCCATTAGGGGTCTATGGGAGCTAAGGGGCCCCGGGGCGTGGCCCATTTGGACCCCAGGGGCATGATTGGCAGGATTTATGAAGGTGACCACTTGCCATAGCTACATGCTAAATATCTAAGCTCTGGGCCCTGTGGTTTCAGAGAAGAAGATTTTTGAAGCTTTTTCCATTATGAGTCTATGGGAGCAAAGGGGCCCCGGGGTGGCCCATTTGTAACCCAGGGGCATGATTGGCAGGAATTATGTAGATGACCACTTGCCCTTGCTACATGCTAAATATCTAAGCTCTGGGCCCTGTGGTTTCAGAGAAGAAGATTTTTGAAGCTTTTTTTCCATTATGAGTCTATGGAAATGAAGGGGCCCCAGGGCGTGGCCCATTTGGAACCCAGGGGCATGATTGGCAGGAATTATGTAGGTGACCACTTGCCCTTGCTACATGCTAAATATCTAAGCTCTGGGCCCTGTGGTTTCAGAGAAGAAGATTTTTTAAGCTTTTTTCCATTATGAGTCTACAGGAGCTAAGGGGCCCCAGGGCGTGGTCCGTTTGGACCCCAGGGGCATGATTGGCAGGAATTATGTAGGTGTCCACTTGCCGTTACTACATGCTAAATATATACGCTCTGGGCCCTGTGGTTTCAGAGAAGAAGATTTTTGAAGCTTTTTTCCATTATGAGTCTATGGGAGCAAAGGGGCCCCGGGGCGTGGCCCATTTTGAACCCAGGGGCATGATTGGCAGGAATTATGGAGATGACCACTTGCCATTGCTACATGCTAAATACCTAAGCTCTGGGCCCTGTAGTTTCAGAGAAGAAGATTTTTGAAGCTTTTTTTTCCATTATGAGTCTATGGGAGCAAAGGGGCCCCGGAGCGTGGTCCGTTTGGACCCCAGGGGCATGATTGGCAGGAATTATGTAGGTGACCACTTGCACTTGCTACATGCTAAATATCTAAGCTCTGGGCCCTGTGGTTTCAGAGAAGACGATTTTTGAAGCTTTTTCCCATTATGAGTCTATAGGAGCTAAGGGACCTCGGGGCGTGGTCTGTTTTGACCCCAGGGGCATGATTGGCAGGAATTATGTAGGTGACCACTTGCCCTTGCTACATGCTAAATATCTAAGCTCTGGGCCCTGTGGTTTCAGAGAAGAAGATTTTTTAAGCTTTTTTCCATTATGAGTCTACAGGAGCTAAGGGGCCCCGGGGCGTGGTCCGTTTGGACCCCAGGGGCATGATTGGCAGGAATTATGTAGGTGTCCACTTGCCGTTACTACATGCTCAATATATAAGCTCTGGGCCCTGTGGTTTCAGAGAAGAAGATTTTTGAAGCTTTTTTTCATTATGAGTCTATGGGAGCAAAGGGGCCCCGGGGCGTGGCCCATTTTGAACCCAGGGGCATGATTGGCAGGAATCATGGAGATGACCACTTGCCATTGCTACATGCTAAATATCTAAGCTCTGGGCCCTGTGGTTTCAGAGAAGAAGATTTTTTGAAGCTTTTTTTCCATTATGAGTCTATGGGAGCTAAGGGGCCCCGGGGCGTGGTCCGTTTGGACCCCAGGGGCATGATTGGCAGGAATTATGTAGGTGACCACTTGCACTTGCTACATGCTAAATATCTAAGCTCTGGGCCCTGTGGTTTCAGAGAAGAAGATTTTTGAAACTTTTTCCCATTATGAGTCTATAGGAGCTAAGGGACCCCGGGGCGTGGTCTGTTTTGACCCCAGGGGCATGATTGGCTGGAATTATGTAGGTGACCACTTGCATTTACTACGTGCTAAATATATAAGCTCTGGGCCCTGTGGTTTCAGAGAAGAAGATTTTTGAAGCTTTTTTCCTTTATGAGTCTATGGGAGCTAAGGGGCCCCGGGGCGTGGCCCATTTGGAACCCAGGGGCATGATTGGCAGGAATTATGTAGGTGACCACTTGACATTGTTACATGCTAAATATCTAAGCTCTGGGCCCTGTGGTTTCAGAGAAGAAGATTTTTGAAGCTTTTTTCCATTATGAGTCTATGGGAGCTAAGGGGCCCCGGGGCGTGGTCCGTTTGGACCCCAGGGGCATGATTGGCAGGAATTATGTAGGTGACCACTTGCACTTGCTACATGCTAAATATCTAAGCTCTGGGCTCTGTGGTTTCAGAGAAGAAGATTTTTGAAGCTTTTTTTCCATTATGAGTCTACAGGAGCGAAGGGGCCCCGGGGCGTGGCCCATTTGGAAGACAGGGGCATGATTGGCAGGAATTATGTAGTTGACGACATGCCCTTGCTACATGCTAAATATCTAAGCTCTGGGCCCTGTGGTTTCAGAGAAGAAGATTTTAAAAAATTTTCCCTTTATAAGTCAATGGGAACTATATGTTGCCATGGCAACCAGAATTCCAATCTGATCAGCCCCAAAACCTTATTCAGCCTTTCCCCCTACCTGAAGATGCTTCACATGAAATTTTATCAAGATTGGCCATGAGGTATTAGAGATATACTTATTTGAAATTGTTTACGGACTGACGCACGCACGCACGCACGCACGACGGACGACGGACAAAAAGTGATCCCAAAAGCTCACCTTGTCACTACGTGACAGGTGAGCTAAAATACTTTTAAAGTTACTGGTACGACAATTGTTGTGATTGGCATCTTAACCCTTAACCTGCCGAGAAAACTGCAACTTAAAATGTTGTCTGTTTTTGTCGTCTGCTGATCTTCTTAGAAAATTTTCAAACATATTGTAGCATACAGGCAAACAGTTTGAACCCAGAGTAGAGAAGCAGTCTCATCTGGGTCCCCACTGTTTGCAAAAATTACTCTTAAAGTTACCGGTATGACAATTGTTGTGATCGGCATCTTCACCCTTAACTTGCCGAGAAACATCACGAAAACATGCCTATATAATTTTGACCCCCTTGAACCCCACTTTTACATAGTAAAACTGGGATTTCCGGGGGTATACCTTATTTTTCTTATTTCTGATCTAAAATATAGGTTGTGGGTGCTCATTAGAACCGCCTAGATGAGGCGGTTCTAACGAGTGCCCCACAATCTATATTTTGAGCAGAAATAAGAAAAATATCAAAATTTTTCATCTAAAATTGTTCATTTTTTCGGCGTTAAAGATAACACTGCATTTGTATAGGCGTGTTTTCGTAATGAAACAGCAACTTAAAATGTCGTCTGTTTTTGTCGTCTGCTGAATCTTCTTGGAAACTTTTCAAACATATTTTAGCATACAGGCAAACAGTACGAACCCAGAACAGACTGTTCCTGATCTGGATCCACGCTGTTTGCAAAATGACTTTCAAAGATACCAGAAGACGACAAAGCAGATGACAATTGTTGTGATTGTCATGTTATTGTCATGTTATGGGTTCAACGGAAGCAGTATCTATCACTCGTAAAATTCAGGACTGCTAATCATAGATTACCGGTTGAAACGTTGCGCTGGGAAAATATCCCCCTTCAAGAAAGAAAATGCCAAATATGTGATGCCAATGACACGGCTGACGAGTTTCACTACCTCTTATGTTGCAACTTTTTCAATTTCTATAGACAGCAATTCATTTCAAAATATTTCTATACGCACCCAAATATTATTAAGTTTAAGGAATTAATGTGCAGTACATCAGCTCCGATGCTGAAGAAATTATGTATATTTATCGACATTATAATGAATTATTTTAATCAAGGTCAACGCTGAGAAGCCCATTTACACTATCTCACTTAGCAAACTCAGCGTAACACCTTTCTTACTCCCATTCATACCATCAACTAGAAAAGTAAAATTTAGACTTGGTGAAGATTTGTTGATACATGTACTACACGCCCAGTGTTGACATACATTACTGATTTTTTTCGCATTCCTCTTTCTAACTTCTTCTTCTTCTTCTTCTTCTTCTTCTCATCTTCTTCTTCTCCGTTGCCTGGCAACCGAATTGTTAACAGCGAAACACCCGAATATTGGTCAACACGTATATTAACTAAAACAGTCCACTTTGTTCTGACACATTTATACAATGTACTTATCAGAATATTATGTCTCACTGCCGTGGGTTCGAGCCTGGCTCGGGTCACGCGTGAGACGCCAAGTTCTGCAACGGAAGGTCAGGCGGTTTTTCTCCGGGTTCTCCGGTTTTCGTCCGCCTCTGATTAACGACCGACTCGATTAGGTGAAATAATCTTGAAAGAGCCGTAAAACCCAAACCAAACCAAAAAAAAAAAAAAAAAATAGTAGTATGACGTCGCCGTCGCCGATATGCAGTGGATAGCATCGTATGACTACAATTGTAATAACGCTTTGGTGTGATATGGTAACGCCGTAACGAACTCCATGCCATCAATGCATATTCTGTGGGAAAATGTCCAGTTATATGTGATACAATTAATACTTAAGTGATCATATGATAAACAGAAACTTACACATGTGGTCATTCCATATATAATTTATGAAACTCGCCGAAGGCTCGTTCCACACATTCAATGCGAAAGGACCACTTATGTAACATCCTCTATATGGGTGTAACATGTATACAAATAATATTTTAAAGCTAAAGCGCTAAACAACAATACTCACAGAGGCCGGCGATGTGTTAATCCGACATCTTTATATTGTATTATGCTTGTAAAACATGGGGACCGCTGGTTAAATCTTACATTCTGTTATGCAAGATTTTGGTTAAAACACTCAATTCTCGTGCAATCGGTCGGCGTCTTCAAACAAAACAAAGAAAGCTGATAAAATCCCATGCATGACGTGTCAGGATTAAGCTCGTGCACCGAGTAGATTAATCCACTTATTCAAATAAAACGAAGGTAGCTGTTTAGTGACCAATACTCATGCTTATGATAATCATAACATACCTGCAAGAGATAATAAAATTATCACCGAGGTTTAAGAGTAAAATCAGTCATATGCGGTCAAGCTATGCATGAAATTTACCAATTTATTAATATGCTTGTTTTCAGCAGAACATTGACCTCCTGTTAATTGCTGCTGCTGCTCTTCTTCTTCTTCTTCTTCAAGTGGTCCCGGAAGGCACGCGGCGTCGGAGTGGCGTCGTATCGGCGTCGACGCGATGTGGTGACGTGTCGACGTTTTGACGTTGCGTGCCAACCGGGATGTAAAATGTTTTAACAAATCCAAACCGGCTACATATTTAAGCTTGTACCTAAAGCCTCATTCTTGGCTTCGACCCAGTGATGGTGCCCTACTTCCCCTAATGATGATGAGGGCGAAGGACGGGCAACCATTATTATACAGTGTTGATAAAGGCGTTATTTAGAGAAAAAAAAAACGCAATTCTATGTTTAATAATAATGAATGATCCGTTGTGCACGCAATGCTTATACATACTATTACTGCTATAACCACTATATTAATGTTATAACAACTACTTTACTACTACTACTACTACTACTACTACTACTACTACTACTACTACTATTATTACTTACTACTACTACTACTATCAATACTGATGCTTTTCCCCACCCACTTTATCTGTCCACTCCTGTTATAAAGATTCCTCAGCACATTTTGGCATCTATACACTACGCCATGTATGTTTGAAAATGTTTGTTACTTGTCTCATGTTGCCACCATGTGTGGCCTGAGTGAAAATAAAGTTATGTTGAGTTGAGTTGAGGTTAAGGGTTTGAACAATTGATCCAATAGGTGCTCACAAATACTGACACAAACACTATTGGGACCATAAAATTTGTTCTTCTGAAGACCGCATCAAATTGGCCCAAGGGTTTAAGAGGAGTCCGCATTCAAAGCAAATTTACGTTTTTCAATTTTTAGCTCTGGCAGACAGCAGAATGACTTTAGTACATTGATAGGGAGCCACCTAAGCAAGATTCTCGTGAATTTTGAATCAAATTGGCTCAAAGTAAAGGCGGAGTTTGCATTGGAAGAAAATTTATGTTTTTTTTTTTTATTTTTAGAGCTGGTGGCCATTTTGCTCATCAGAGCAAAACCATTTTCGCTATTTTGGTAGCGGGTCACCTAAGCAACATTCCTATGTAGTTTGAATGAAATTTTCCCGAGGGTACAGGAGTTGTCATTTAAATATTTTTCTGTTTTCAGCCCTGGTGGCTATCTTGTTTATCACAGCGGTGTAATCTTAGCTATTTTGGCAGGGAGTCATCTAGGCAATATTCATTTGAAGTTTGAATCAAATTGGCCCATATGTTTAGGCATTTGTGTTTGAAGCAAATTTATGTGTTTTTTTTTTCCATTTTTAGCTCAGGTGGCCATTTTTAGTCATTAGAGCGGAAATTTGTTTTACCTATTTTGGTAGAGAGTCACCTAAGCAACATTCCTAAGAAGTTTGATGAAATTGGCCCAAGGGTACAGAAGGAGTTGACTTTTAATGATTTTTCTATTTTAAGCTCTGGTGGCCATCTTGTTCATCGGAGCGGAAATATTTTAGCTATTTTGCTAGGGAGGCACCCAGGCAATATTCCTGTGAAGTTTGAATCAAAATTGGCCCAAGAGTTTGGGAGGAGTTAGCATTTAAAGCATATTGTTGATGGTGCACGAGGGATGACGCATGACGCACACCACACGATGGACAATGGACATTCACTGATCACAACAATAGCTCACCATGAGCACCAGCTGAAAAAAAACCTGGCCTTTCATTGTAGAATCTGGTGCCTAACATGACATGAGCCAGAATTGAACCCACAGAGATGAAAGCGGATTAAGACACAACATTCTAATTACCACCAGGCCACAGAGGCTTGTGTAGTTGTTTTTCAAAAGGAAAACCCACCTTTGTCCAGAAAAGAAAATTACACTATAATTCCTAAATTAATACCACCTTTGGGACTGTTCAAAAGTGGTATTTAAGACCACTTTTGAAAAGCCCCAAAGGTGTTGATAATGGATGTACAAAAGATACAGATACTGAAACGTTTTAAATTACCGGTGTTACCCTAAATTATTACCCGTATGTCTTTAACCCGTTTCCCGTATGTCTTTAACCCTTTTCCCGCTGCATAAATTAATTAAGCCACTCCCATTGCTGGTTATCAACTACTCAAATTACTTGACATAATCTATTTGTTCAATTCACAAACTGCATGACAAACAGTGTAGATCCTGATCAGATGGCATCTTAAGAAGCCACCTGAACTGGATCTACACTGTTTGCAAAGCTAGGGGTTGTCATGGAAAGCAGAATAAGGGTTAAATGAAGAATAAGTCCTAATTTAGCTGAGTCTTCATTACGATAACACACCGTGCGACATAGTGCATTTTTCACACCTCCAAAATGGCTACTTTTCTGATGAAAATCCTTGATATTTTTCTTATAAACCCTCAAAACATAGGTTGAGGGTGCTCGTTAGAACCGCCTCAGTGAGGCGGTTCTAACAAGTACCCACAACCTTTTTTTGAAGCAGAAATAAGAAAAATAATTTTTAGCCCGGTAAACCCCAGTTTTCTCTACATAAAGTGGGGTTTAGTGGGGTCTACATTTCACGGACTTGTAATAGCCAAAATTTCACAGGATTTGTCTGCTCTACTGCACCTGTGAAATATGCGAAAAATTGAGTTGACTTTTTACATTTTACATAATACAGCCTGCGTGAACATGCAAACCATAAAACTGGCCCCGCCAAATCGGTGCTTGAAGAAATATATGGGCTGCATGATGCTTCCACGCAGAGCTGAATCCGAACCACACACGAGTACTGGTAAACCGCTTAGCGGATCTAAGCCTGCCCAGGCAAAGCGGTGTGAGTCGGACCGTCCATGTTTATAAACCCTATTGGTTTCATTGAGCGACAGGGCTTGAGATGTCATTTCATCTCAATGTCAGATAAAAGTCCAACAAAATTGGAAGCAACCTCTCCAAAATGACCTGTACAGTGTTGACCGATACGTTAAACCTGAAATCAAACAAACGAAGCCTTTTGAATAAATGTTGCCTGCATTTTATCAAGTCTTCTGAATTCCGAAATCACAGAAATTTAAGTCTTGTGACAAGTTTTTGCTTTTTAGCAGATCTTTTGAAAGCTAATATTAATGCTATATATCATGTAATTGAAAATTTAACACCTTCCAATAACTTATACCACATTTATCCCTTAAATTCACACATTTTTATTGTGCTTTTAAGCATTAAGCAATAAACAGTAAAATTCTGCTAATATCAAGACTAATTTTTGTCTGAAAAAACATTTTTTACGTTTTTAGCTATTATTTCTTTGTGGGCCTTCTAGTAAGAGACCACCTTTGGACCACTTTTGAACAGTCCCAAAGGTGGTCTTAATATTGGAATTTTACTGTACATTTGGGTCAGAAATAACTCAGTGGCACACCATACAGACCCTGATCCCGCTGCTCCTTCAGGAGAAGTCTGAACGGAGTCTACGCTGCTTTGCTTAAACTAAGTTTTTAAGACTTTTTGGTGTCTAAGTGAATAAGGGAAATACAGTATTAAGGTAAAAAGTGGCACCTGGTGTATTTTCTGCCATTGTTTTTATTTGTTTATGTTGAGGTTTTACATCCCTGTCAACACTATTTAGGTAATTTTGGGGATGTTGCTTATAATTATAAAGTAACTTTTACCCAACACTGACATGAAATGTCATCTCAAGCCCTACAGCCCAAAGAAATCACATGGGTTTAAGGAATGGCCCGACTCAGACCACTATTCCTGGGCAAGCTTTGACCTTCTAAGTGGTTTACCAGTACTAAGTTTGGTCTGTTTCAGGTCTGCAGAGAAGCTCCATGCAGCTCAAATCTATTTCTCTAAGCTTGGATTGGTGGGGGCAGTATCTGCCATTGTAAATGACAACAAATTTCACATTGAAATAGCATATCCCATGCTAAAATGGTTATATCTCTATGACGAGCATTTTTCAAATATAGGTTAATGTTTTTTTTGTTTTTTTTTCCTGTTTCTAGTCCAAACATAGTTGTTGGTGCTTGTTAGAACTGGCCTCATATATACTTTTCTATCTATAATTTTCTATATACAGTTTTATATATACTTTTCTTATACTACTCATCTTGTAAACCAGGGGTCATAGCATCGATCCCGGGCTTCTCCAGACTTACGGATTGAGTCTTTAAACTGAGGTCCCCTCTCCATATATCCTTAGTCAATATTAGTTTATTTATATTCAGCTGATTGCTAATCAAAGCTTGGTGTACACCCAGGCAAATGGTGAACAACGGCTGTCATCAGATAGTGTAGGTTGCCTGCAAAGGTGCCTTTGAAGCCATGTGCATAGGTTCGGGTATTATTTAATAAACCATTGGACCTTTATTTAGCATCATACCAAATATGAATCAAATACATCACATTGTTTGTAAAATATGAGCTTTGAAAATTATGAGCATGTAAAGAACTTCAACGAAAATGTGGACACCAATGCCAGATTCCACTCCAATGCTGAGACTGGGGGTTGTGCAATAGCTCCTCTCCTCCTGGACTTTGTTCGGGCAAGCTAAGAACTACTAGTACCTAACCCTCCATTGCGGTACTTGGCACCTCACAATTCCAAAGTGTGGCTTGAACCCACAGTGGTCAGCTTTAATGTTAATGTTTAACCCTAAAGGGGTACCTTGGCAAACTGTGCAGGCCCAGATCAGACACCAAAGAATCCAGCGTCTGATCAGAGCCTACACTATTTGCAAAAAGTTCAGCCGTTTTTCAAATCAATTTTGCAGATAACACAGCCTGACACCCCAAAAAATTTTAATGGACTCCTGCCATACATAAGGAGGAAGATTCCAATGGGTACAAAGAGGTTTAAGAGTCCTCGCTCTTAACCACTATTCCATGGAGACTCACCTCCCTTGTTTTTCTTGAGGCTATGTAACTACCTCCCTTGTTTTTCTTGAGGCTATGTAACTAATGTACCTAAACCCTTTTCATACCAGACGAAATAGCAGGTGTCTGTTTCAAAATTTAGGGATGTCAGGCTTTGATGTGTTTTCTTCCAAATTTATTTGGCAACTGGCTTAACTTTTTGCAAACTATTTGGGTAAGGTGATAGTGTTGTGTATCTACAATCATTGGGGCATTAACCCATTTCGTACTGCAAACCCCGAAAAAAGGTACCTTGGCAAACAGTTCGGGCCAAGATCAGATGCCGCAGAATGCGGCATCTGATCAGGGCCTGCACTGTTTGCAAAACATTCAGCCAGTTTCCAGATAGATTTTAATCTACTATCTCCTGTTTTGTCCTTGTAGTAGGGAAGGACAGAGAGGAAATGTTGTTATTCTGTTTCTACACTTCCATATATTTTCCACCACACTGCAATCTCCTCTACTATCTCCTGTTGTCCTTGTAGTAGGGAAGGACAGAGAGGAACTGTTATTATTTCTTCTGTTTCTACACTTCCATTCACATTTGCCTCCTCACTTCCATCTCCTCTATTACCTCCTGTTGTCCTTGAAGTAGGGAAGGACAGAGAGCAAATGTTGTTATTTCTTCTGTTTCTACACTTCCATTCATTTTCCTCCTGACTTCCATCTCCTCTACTATCTCCTGTTGTCCTTGTAGTAGGGAAGGACAGGGAGCAAATGTTGTTATTTCTTCTGTTTCTACGCTTCCATTCCTTTTTCACTTCCATCTCCTCTTCTATCTCCTGTTGTCCTTGTAGTAGGGAAGGACAGAGAGGAACTGTTGTTATTTCTTCTGTTTCTACACTTCCATTCCTTTTTCATCCTGACTTCCATCTCCTCTACTATCCCCTGTTGTCCTTGTACTAGGGAAGGACAGAGAGGAAATGTTGTTATTCTGTTTCTACACTTCCATATATTTTCCACCACACTGCAATCTCCTCTGCTATCTCCTGTTGTCATTGTAGTAGGGAAGGACAGAGAGGAAATGTTGTTATTCTGTTTCTACACTTCCATATATTTTCCACCACACTGCAATCTCCTCTACTATCTCCTGTTGTCATTGTAGTAGGGAAGGACAGAGAGGAACTGTTGTTATTTCTTCTGTTTCTACACTTCCATTCACATTTGCCTCCTCACTTCCATCTCCTCTATTACCTCCTGTTGTCCTTGAAGTAGGGAAGGACAGAGAGCAAATGTTGTTATTTCTTCTGTTTCTACACTTCCATTCATTTTTCATCCTGACTTCCTACTCCTTTACTATCCTGTTGTCCTTGTAGTAGGGAAGGACAGAGAGGAAATGTTGTTATTTCTTCTGTTTCTACACTTCCATTCATTTTCCTCCTCACTTCAATCTCCTCTACTATCTCTTATTGTCCTTGTAGTAGGGAAGGACAGAGAGGAACTGTTGTTATTTCTTCTGTTTCTACACTTCCATTCATTTTTCATCCTGACTTCCATCTCCTCTACTATCTCCTGTTGTCCTTGTAGTAGGAAAGGACAGAGAGGAACTGTTGTTATTTCTTCTGTATCTACACTTCCATTCCTTTTTCATCCTGACTTCCATCTCCTCTACTATCTCCTGTTGTCCTTGAAGTAGGGAAGGGCTGAGAGCAAATGTTGTTATTTCTTCTGTTTCTACACTTCCATTCATTTTCCTCCTGACTTCCATCTCCTCTACTATCTCCTGTTGTCCTTGTAGTAGGGAAGGACAGAGAGCAAATGTTGTTATTTCTTATGTTTCTACGCTTCCATTCATTTTCCTCCTCACTGCAATCTCCTCTACTATCTCCTGTTGTCCTTGTAGTATGAAAGGACAGAGGAAATGTTGTTATTTCTTCTGTTTCTACACTTCCATATATTTTCCTCCTCACTTCCATCTCCTTTACTATCCTGTTGTCCTTGTAGTAGAGAAGGACAGAGAGCAAATGTTGTTATTTCTTCTGTTTCTACACTTCCATGTATTTTCCTCCTCACTCTAATCTCCTCTACTATCTCATGTTGTCCTTGTAGTAGGGAAGGACAGAGAGGAAATGTTTTTATTTCTTCTGTTTCTACACTTCCATTCATTTTCCTCCTCACTTCAATCTCCTCTACTATCTCATGTTGTCCTTGTAGTAGGGAAGGACAGAGAGCAAATGTTGTTATTTCTTCTGTTTCTACACTTCCATTCCTTTTCCTCCTGACTTCCATCTCCTTTACTATCCTGTTGTCCTTGTAGCAGGGAAGGACAGAGAGGAAATTGTGTTATTTCTTCTGTTTCTACACTTCCATTCATTTTCCTCCTCACTTCCATCTCCTCTTCTATCTCGTGTTGTCCTTGTAGTAGGGAAGGACAGAGAGGAAATGTTGTTATTATCCCCTCGCAACAACGTTGCGAATGGGGATATAGCATCGGTGCCGTGCGTCCGTGTGTTAGTGTGTCTGTGTGTGTGTGTGTGTGTCTGTCCGGAACCTTGTGAGCAGGATAGAAGACACAGTATTCATCGTAGAAGCATCAAACCTTCCACAAATGTTCACCATGTACAGAGGATGAACCCTATTGAATTTCAAGGTCAGGGATCAAAGGTCAAAGTCACAATGGACTTAACCTTGAAAACCTTGTGAGCAGGATAGAAGACACAGTATTCATCGTAGAAGCATCAAACCTTCCACAAATGTTCACCATGTACAGAGGATGAACCCTATTGAATTTCAAGGTCAGGGGTCAAAGGTCAAGGTCACAATGGACTTGACCTTGAAAACCTTGTGAGCAGGATAGAAGACACAGTATTCATCGTAGAAGCATCAAACCTTCCACAAATGTTCACCATGTACAGAGGATGAACCCTATTGAATTTCAAGGTCAGGGGTCAAAGGTCAAGGTCACAATGGACTTGACCTTGAAAACCTTGTGAGCAGGATAGACGACACAGTATTCATCGTAGAAGCATCAAACCTTCCACAAATGTTCACCATGTACAGAGGATGAACCCTATTGAATTTCAGGGTCAGGGGTCAAAGGTCAAAGTCACAATGGTCTAACATATTCAGATTGGGTTTTCATGTTAATGAATGGTATGCAGTTGCGAGGGGATGCTACGCTTGCGTTGCCTTGTTTCTTCTGTTTCTACACTTCCATTCATTTTCCTCCTCACTTCCATCTCCTCTACTATCTCCTGTTGTCCTTGTAGTACGGAAGGGCTGAGAGCAAATGTTGTTATTTCTTCTGTTTCTACACTTCCATTCATTTTCCTCCTCTCGCTTCCATCTCCTCTACTATCTCTTCTATCTCTTTTCTCCCTTTGTATGGGATAGATAAAAAAAATGACCCACAAAGGTTGGTGTGTCATTATACCCAAACAATGAAACATTTTTTGACAAAATTTGATTGTTATTTGTTATCTGTCCAAATTTTAGAAATAGAATGGTAAGGAGCTGAGGTGTTCCAAAACAGGGTAGGATAAAATTGCCATACATGTACATATGTTGTATCCAATTTTGATAGGTGAACAATTCACAGGCATAATATTTGGGTCAACTGTTTGCCAACTGACCAAAAGTTATTATGCGCAGTAACTTAACACTGCTGATGTTCGTGTGACTGTCACTGATTTGTAGGAAATTCAGGTACTGGTTATTTTCAGCAACACTATCACTGTCTCTATTGTGTCTCAGATCGCATTACGAAAACACACCTATTCAAATAAATTGAGAATTTTGCCACCAAAAACTGAAAATTTTCCAATTAAAAATTCTAATAATGCCATTAAAGTGGTTTGGGACTATTTTTCATTTTTTTTTTCGATGGTTAATGGAAAATCCTGAAAGCTAACAGTGTAGACCATGACCTTTTATGGGTTGAGAAAACTGGGGATTTACAGGATAATATAATATTTTACTTATTTCTTCTCCAACACATGGGTTGTGTGTAGTCTTTAGTCTTAGAGCCGCCTCAATGAGGCAATTCTAACAATCTCTCACAACCTTTGTTTGGAGTATAAATAAGAAAAATACCACACATTTTCATAACAAAGTGACAGTCGGATGCGCGTCTGACTGGTGATCAGGAGGACGCAGGTTCGACTCACGCCGGGGTAGGCAACATTCTTTCGTGGAGATTGATCATGAAATCTTTTCTACGGTCATTCTCTCCCTTCCGCTGATTCAAGAAGGGCAGTTGTCAGTTTCTGGCGAAAGAATGTGCACTGTACTGGTTAACCGCTTACGTATAAGCCTGCCCAGGAAAGTGTTGATACGAACAAAGGTTTCAGATAATATTTCTTTGTTTTCTACATGTAGTGACTCCTGATAAGAGACCACCTTTTGGACTATTCAAAAGTGGTCTTAGCAGCATAATCAGAAACAAATGTCAAAAATATGAGTACAGCGAAATGCAGGTATTAAGACCACCTAGAATTACAAGACTAATTCTTTAAAAAGCTTATTTAAAAGGTTTCAGATATTCTTCCTGTGTGTTTTCTACACCCATTGTCTTCTAGAAAGAGACCACCTTTGGGACTGTTCAAAAGTGGTCTTTAAGACCACTTTTGAACAGTCCCAATGGTGGTATGTCTATCCAGTTATCCATCAACTCTGACTTCATATCATTTTGATAACACATCATTCTTTCGTATATCAAAAATAGTCACTTGGTTATGTTTGTTTGTTTGTATTTGGGTTTTACGGCCCAGTCAACACTATTTAGGTCATTTTTGAGCCGGTTATATCAGGTTATACAACCAGGTTATATCGTTACAAAATTGTGTAGAGGAATCAGCTGGAAATGATGGGGCATAACTCTTTTATTTTAATATTTGGTCGACTGCAACCACGGAAGAATATGCACTGCTCCACATCATGGTCTAGCTATACAAGTTTCATCTTAATCAGATCAAAATGGTAGGAGTTAGCCAGAATTGAAATGTTAACAGTAATTTTAAAAGGGGTATAATTCTATTATTATTTGGTGGACTGTAACCTCAAAATAGTGCTGCTCCACATCATGACCTGACTATATTTATCATATGACGTCGCGTCTGAGAGTGTAATAACGTCATGTATTATTTTCGATAATCCACTAGTGGATTAAATATGCAAATTAGCTAGATACGTCCCGTAACGTTACATGTACGACGTCCTTAACGACGTCGCGTTTGCTAACGGCGAAACATTGATATTTTTGTAAACAATCGTGAATAAAATGCGTTTTAAAAGTCATATGATAAATAGAATCTTGCATTCGTGCTCATGTATTATTGAATTTATTAAACTCGTTGAGGAAAAGGGATAAAATGCTCGGCAAAGCCTCGCATTTTATCCCTTTTCCTCAACTCTTTTAATAAATTCAATAATACATGAACACTCATGTAAGATCCTCTATATCAAGGTTCAGCTTGATCAGATGTAAAATGTAGGAGGAGTTAGCAGGAAACAAAATGTTTACATAAATTTTCAAAGGGACATAACTCTGTAAGTATTTGGTGAACAGAATCCTCAAAACAATATGCGCTGCTCCACATCATGGATTAACTTTATATCGAGTTTCAGCTTGATTGGATGTAAAATGTAGGAGGAGTTATCTGGAAATTAAAAGTTTACAGATGGATGGATGGATGGATAGACAGACAGTTGGATGGATGGACAGTCAGAGGCTGAGGGGCGTAACATTATACAACCTTTTTGCAAAAGGGCATATAAAAATTACCATTTATGGTCTTTTTTATATATATAATCCTTATATTTTGGGATCTATCCTTAATCTGTGTTATACACAAAACAGTTTTATAATAAAATGTTCTAAAGAGGTTCTGGAGTACTTTCATAATTCATTGTTTCAGAATAGTAAAAAAGAAGACGGATTATGTAAGATCATAGTTTACTTAATAGACATAAATTCATAAACATTTACGAGTTGATAACATTTTATATACATGTATGTTATATAGTATAGAACTATTTTTCTCAAAACACCATGTAATATCTTATATTCTCTATCAAAACCCACAGTAGAAAATAAATGCATATATGGAATGTTTACACCCTGTTCTGGTCCCATTGTTATAAAAATATTTCTAAAAATAAAGGTTCTTGATGTAAGCCTGATGTCAATTTGACATAAACTTGATATCAGTTGGACATCAGCTTGATGTCAGATGCAGACACTTATGATATCAGCTTGATATCAGTTTGACTTGAGCTTGTTATCAGCTTGACGTAAGTTTAGTATAAGATTGATATCAGTTTAACAAAAACTTGATATTATTTTGACATGAGCTTGATATCAGTTTGACATAAGTTTGATATCAACATGGCATATGCTTGCTGTAAGTTTGACATAAGCTTGGTGTCAGCTGGGAATAAGCCTGATATATAAGCTTGACATTAACTTGTTATAAGCTTGATATAAGCTCTACATAAGCATGAAATGCACTTTCTCTTTCAGGCATAAGAAGGAAATTTGAAACAGAAACTGAAGAGCTCTTGTTAACGGGGAATTGACATGTGTAGGGGAGGCAACTTTTTCTAAAACATTTGTCTCCCTTGTTTCAAAGGACGGAATTTCCTCCTTTAAGTGTAAAGCCTTTTTCCAGAGGGAAAACTCTGCAGGAAAGCAAACACAAAGTCCCATAGTTGTCTCCCTTGCAAAGATACTAGAAATTATTGCCACATTTAGATTCCCCTTAACAATACACATAATGAAAACACTGGTTAATCCAATATTTTATTAGAACCCTCTGTGGTTATGCTACTGGCCTGATAAACCAGGGATTGCATGATCAATCCTGGGCTTCTTCAGACTTTCGGATCAGTCTTTAAACTGAGGTCCCATCTCCGTATAACCTTAGCTGTTGGTGGGACATAAAACTGGAACACACTCACTCCTACATTTTATTAATTGACTATCCTGTATTGATGTTTTTCTAATGTATATTCCATACAAAGGTCGTTGGTGCTTGTTAGAACCGCCTCTTAGAGGAGGTTCTGATGAGTACCCACAATCTATTCTTTGTTTGTTTGTTTGTATTGGAGTTTAACGGCCCACTCAACACTATTTTGTCATTTTTGAGCCGTTCAGTTTACATATCCACACTTTTCCTGGGCAGGCTGATACGTAAGCGGTTAACCAGTACAGTGCACATTCTTTCGCCACTGACAACTGCCCTTCTTGAATCAGCGGAAGGGAGAGAATACCGATAATCTACGTCACTGAGCAGATATAAGAAAAATAATGTATATCTTTATAAATCCCAGTTCTTCTGTATAAAGTGGGGCCACCAGTGGAATTCGTTCCACTGACCATTCCAAGGCAGTTCTTCTTTGAGTGTTTGTATCGCTTATAATATTTTGTTTTGGATAGCCAATTGGCCATTTTGTGGGAAAGTAAATGTCTTTTTGGCTTTCCGCTATTGATGTTTCCATTAGGGTCTGTTGTTTCATGTTTGTGCTTCTTCCCTTTGGTGTCTCTGATGGGAGCTGTGGGTTAATTGTATTGATTCCTGATCATTGCCGCCACTTCTATTTCACTAGGATGTTGATTTCACAGACATGTTAATATGATGGATCATACTGTGTAGATGTGCAGCATGATCTGTCACTGTACAGTGTAAATATGAACAAAGACAAATCTTTTGTTGGTGAGCCTGATACAAAACATTATGATAACACACCCGTGCGACAAAGTGGATTTTTCACAACGCCAAAATGGTTACTTTTCTGATGAAAACCTGTGATATTTTGCTTATAAATACTGCAAACATAGGTTGTGGATGCTCCTTAGAACCGCCTCATTGAGGCGGTTCTAACGAGTACCCACAACCTATGTCTTGGAGCAAAAATAAGAGAAATAATGTATACCCCCCGTAAACCCCAGTTTTCTCTATATAAAGTGGGGTATAGGGGGGGTCTTCATTTCACGGACTTGTTCACGTGATGAACTGCTGTATCAATCACAACTTGCACCATTTTGAAACTATATAACGGAGCATGTCTGTCACAATGTATTCTGAGACAGGAAATGCACAAAAAATGATGTGAACCTTTCTGTAAGTTATTTAAAGACTGAAAGACAGAAATTATATCATTTACAACTGACTGTACAAATAACAATTGCATGTACAAATACCAATAAGCACATTACACAAACACGCCTATACAATTACACTGCCACCTTTATCGCCGAAAAATAGCCCCCGCCCATAGGGGCTTGAAGAACTAGACAAAAGTGCCCAGTGGGGCACGTATACCCCCGGCCAGTGCCAAACTACAAAGGGAAATAACTCTAAAAGGCCTGACCCCTTGGCCCTTATTTTCTTTCCCACAATACAAGTAGTCATACTGATCATGTGTGCAAAATTTCAAGTTTCTATGTGAAGCAGTTCCTGAGATATCTTTGACACAAAATAATTGTTTACGGACAGACAGACGGAAAAGACAAACAAGAGCACCGCAAGCGGGTGCCAACGCTCGTCTGCAGTTTCTTTTAGAAAACAAAAGTTCTAAGGCAAATCAAATTGCAAGATGGAGTTATAAAACTTGTAGGGAATGTAGCTCTTGTGATGGTGAGTATGTGTATGAAGTTTCATGAAGGTAGGCCAAATACTTTTGGAAATATGGTCAAGGTTAAGTTTTTTGGTTAATTTTTCGAAAAATAGGTCAAAGTTCAAAGGTCAAGGTCACAGGTCAAAAAACGTGGTATGACTGAAAAGGTCTTGTCCCAAGGAACATTCATGTGAAGTTGGAAGGCTCTGTTGTGAATAGTATTGAAATAAGAGACAAAAACAATTTAAAAAAAACGGAGAGAAAAGGGGAGATAATTCAATCAAATTGCAAGATGGAGTTATAAAACTTGTAGGGAATGTAGCTCTTGTGATGGTGAGTATGTGTATGAAGTTTCATGAAGGTAGGCCAAATACTTTTGGAAATATGGTCAAGGTTAAGGTTTTCGGTTAAATTTTCGAAAAATAGGTCAAAGTTCAAAGGTCAAGGTCACAGATCAAAAAGTGTGGTATCACTGAAAAGGTCTTGTCCCAAGGAACATTCATGTGAAGTTTGAAGGCTCTGTTGTGAATAGTATTAAAATGAGAGCAAAAAATGTGTTTCAGAAAAAAATTGGAAAAGGGGAGATAATTCAGCCAAAATCAACAATGTTGTTATGGTCCTTGGTCAAAATGTAGCTCTTGTGATGATGAGTGTGTGTATGAAGTTTCATGGGGCTAGGTCTAATACTTTTTAAGTTATAGCCAAGGTTAAGTTTTTTTGGAACGACGCAGGACGACGCAGGACGACTCAGGACGACGCAGGACGACTACGCAGACGCCGGAGTGATGACAATAGCTCGAAAGTTTTTTTTCAAAAAACAGACGAGCTAAAACTATATACCCCCATGGCATACGCCGGGGGTATAAATATATGGGCTGCATGATGCTTCCACACAGAGCTGAATCTGGCCCGCACATTAGTACTGGTAAACCGCTTAGAGGATCTAAGCCTGTCCAGGAACCGCGGTGCAAGGCGGACCGTCCATGCTAATAAACCCTATTGGTTTCATTGGGCGACAGGGCTTGAGATGTCATTTCATCTCAATGTCGGGTAAAACTCCTACAAAATTGGAAGCAACGTCTCCAAAATGACCTTTACAGTGTTGACAGGGACGTTAAACCTCAAATCAAACAAAATTATCGCCGAAAAAATGAAAATTTTAAGATGAAAAAATTGTGATATTTTTATTATTTCTGCTCAAAATATAGATTGTGGGCACTTGTTAGAACCACCTCATTGTGGCGGTTCTAACGAGTACCCACAATCTATATTTTAGAGCAGAAATAAGAAAAATAAGGTGTACCCCCGGAAACCCCAGTTTTACAATATAAAAGTGGGGTGTCCGGGGGTCAAAATTATATAGGCGTGTTTTCGTGATGAGCATTCTTCAGGCTAACACACCCATGTGACATAGTGCAGTATTTCGTATCTCCAAAATGGTGACTTTTCTGGTGAAAATTTGTGATATTATCCTCGGTGGCTCAGTCGGATGCACGTCTGACTGGTGATCAGGAGGTCGCGGGTTTGACTCCCGCCGGGGTCGGCAACATTCTTTCGTGGAGATTGATCATGAAATCTTTTCTACGGTCATTCTCTCCCTTCCGCTGATTCAAGAAGGGCAGTTGTCAGTTTCTGGCGAAAGAATGTGCACTGTACTGCATATGTTGTGGGTACTTGTTAGAACCGCCTCATTGAGGCGGTTCTAACAAGTACCCACAACATATGTCTTGGAGCAGAAATAAGAAAAGAAAAATAATGTACACCCTATTAAACCCCTGATTTCTCTATATAAAGTGGGGTTTAAGGTGGGGTGTTCATTTCACAGACTTGTTCACACGATGTAGAAACTATATAAAATGGGAATTCACCATGTTAATCTAACAAATAAACACCCTGTAACACTAATTTATATAGAGGAAACTTGGGTATAGAAGGTTGTACTTAATATACCTTATTTCTGCTCCAAGACATAGGTTGTGGGTACACATCAGCAGTGCCTTATTGCCACAGTTCTAACGAGCATTCTAACACAGCACGCCTATATAGGCAATGGAAAATAACCCGTGTTTTATTCTGCAACAAACTAGAACTGTCAGAGGATCTGACTATAGCCCCGCTATAGCACTGTCAGAGGAGAAAGACTCATGAATTAAAGGTAAAGACTTGTGAGAGGGTTAAATCCCTAACAAGGTACCTACGCCTTGTCTAAGTTAAAAAATAAGTTTTGGATAATGAAAAAAGCACATGCACATCTTCAGACCTATATGAAAACACCTGTTAAGTTTCAAAAGGATTGACCTAGAACTGAAAGAGGAGTTGCGGTAACAAGGTAGCTACTCCCTATACATTTTAACATTAGTAGATCTCAAAAATTGTCTAAGTTAAAAAAGGTGAAATAAGTGAAAAAAATTATTTAAGGATAATGAAAAAAGAATATGCACATCTTCAGACCTATATGAAAACACCTGTAAAGTTTCAAAAGGATGGACCTAGAACTGTAAGAGGAGTTGCGATAACAAGGTAGCTACTCCCTATACATTTTAACATTAGTAGATCTCAAAAATTGTCTAAGTTAAAAAAGGTGAAATAAGTGAAAAAAATTATTTAAGGATAATGAAAAAAGAATATGCACATCTTCAGACCTATATGAAAACACCTGTAAAGTTTCAAAAGGATTGACCTAGAACTGTAAGAGGAGTTGCGGTAACAAGGTAGCTACTCCCTATACATTTTAACATTAGTAGATCTCAAAAATTGTCTAAGTTAAAAAAGGTGAAGTAAGTGGAAAAAATTATTTAAGGATAATGAAAAAAGAATATGCACATCTTCAGACCTATATGAAAACACCTGTAAAGTTTCAAAAGGATTGACCAAGAACTGTAAGAGGAGTTGCGGTAACAAGGTACCCGCTATCAAATATTACAGACAGACAGACGGAATTCCGGACAAGCCAAAATATTACAGACAGACAGACAGACAGACAGACAGACAGACAGACGGAATTCCGAACAAGCCAAATCCAATATAGCCCCCACTTTTTCAAAGCGGGGCTATAATCACAGCTCGGAAGAGCGTGACGAGTGACGTCATTACAAACTGCAAATTTATTACGCCACTAGTTGATTTCCTTGAAGTTGGACGGTGTAGCGTCATTTTCACGCATCGAAAATGTTAGAAAAGGATACAAATGCGTGTGTTTCAGTCGATAATTTGAGCGGGATTTCTTTTAACAATGGCGACAAGTTGTGAGAATTTGAAGGAAACAACAGCATTATTGCCGAGTTTCAGCGTGTTAGAATCGAAATAGATCAGCTCTAGCCAGTGATTTGTTAGGTAATAAATCACAGTTTGTCGGTCATTTGTAAGTAGACAAATCACGCGCGCTATGCGCACGTGATTTGTCTACTTTACAACTGACCTCAAAACTGTGATTTATTACTCAACAAATCACAGCTAGAGCTAATCTATTTCTTAATCCACAACCAGTTTTTGGAGTATAAACAGCAAAATTACCATAGTTTTAATTGTTTTAGAGATTTAAAAGAATGAACTATGTCACGCAGACGTATTATCATAATGATAACTTTTGCAATCTATTAAATAGAGGATCTTACATGAGTGCTCATGTATTATTGAATTTATTAAATGAGTTGAGGAAAAGGGATAAAATGCGAGGCTTTGCCGTGCATTTTATCCCTTTTCCTCAACGAGTTTAATAAATTCAATAATACATGAGCACGAATGCAAGATTCTATTTATCATATGACATTTAAAACGCATTTTTTTCACGATTGTTTACAAAAAATATCAATATTCCGCCATTAGTAAACGCGACGTCGTTAAGGACGTCGTACATGTAACGTTACGGGACGTATCTAGGTAATTTGCATATTTAATCCACTAGTGGATTATCGAAAATATTACATGGCATAATTACACTCTCAGACGCGACGTCATATGATAAAATAAGATAACTTTGACAATCTATCAAAATAAGATAACTTTTGCAATCTATCAAAATAAGATAACTTTGACAATCTATCAAAATAAGGTCTTGAACAAGCAAATATTAAACTAAAATGTGGTCTGACTATAACATTTCTGCAAGTTACTGAAAGACATTTAACAAGAGAGACCAGATAGAAATAAGCTCATCATTTACAGCTGACTGTACAAATCACAACTGTCCGTACAATTTAGCAGCATTCTGACACTGTACACAAATGGTATGAGATTTCAGCAATTCTTGGACATGTATACATATAAAAAATGCGGTCTTGCTCTGAACACTTAATCACTACACATAATAAAACAGAGTTGTTTTAACTCTGATAAATGTAACACTTTGAAAATTAATATGATAATTTGAGTCATTGAAGACATCACGAAAACACGCTTATGTAATATTGACCCCCTTGAACCCCACTTTTATATATTTAAACTGGGGTTTACAAGGGTAAACCTTATTTTTAGCTCACCTGTCACGTAGTGACAAGGTGGGCTTTTGTGATCACTTTTCGTCCGTCATCCGTCGTCAGTGCGTGCGTGCATGTGTGTGTGTGTGTGCGTAAACTTTTTCTTCAAATGACATCTCCTCCTAAACCACTGATCAGATTTTGACCAAACTTCACAGCAATGATCCTTAGGTGGTCCCCTTTCAAAATTGTTCAATGGTTCCGGTCCATTGCACATCTGGGTCACAGGAGCTAAAAATAGATTTTTTAAATGAAAACTTTAAAAATCTTCTTCTCTGAAACCGCAAGTCCCAGGTCTTTGATATTTGGTATGAAGCTTCATCTAGTGGACCTCTACCAAGATTGTTCAAATTAAAGCCCTGGGGGCCAAAATGCCCCCGCCCCGGGGGCCTTTGGTTTTACATAGGCTTATATAGGGAAAATCATTAAAAAATCTTCTTCTCTGAAACCACAAGGCCCAGGTCTTTAATATTTGGTGTGAAGCTTTACCTGGTGGACCTCCACTAAGATGGTTCAAATTATAGCCTTAGGGCCAAAAATGCCCCCGCCCCGGGGGCCTTTGGTTTTACATAGGCTTATACAGGGAAAATCTTCTTCTCTGAAACCGCACGGCCCAGATCTTTGATATTTGGTGTGAAGCTTCATCTAGTGGACCTCTACCAGGATTGTTCAAATTAAAGCCCTGGGGGCCAAAATGCCCCCGCCCAGGGGCCTTTGGTTTTACATAGGCTTATATGGGGAAAATCATTAAAAAATCTTCTTCTCTGAAACCACAAGGCCCAGGTCTTTAATATTTGGTGTGAAGCTTTACCTGGTGGACCTCTACTAAGATTGTTCAAATTATAGCCTTAGGGCCAAAAATGCCCCCGCCCCGGGGGCCTTTGGTTTTACATAGGCTTATACAGGGAAAATCTTTAAAAATCTTCTTCTCTGAAACCGCACGGCCCAGATCTTTGATAATTGGTGTGAAGCTTCATCTAGTGGACCTCTACCAGGATTTTTCAAATTATAGCCCTGGGGGCCAAAATGCCCCCGCCACAGGGGCCTTTGGTTTTACATAGGCTTATATAGGGAAAATCATTAAAAAATCTTCTTCTCTGAAACCACAAGGCCCAGGTCTTTAATATTTGGTGTGAAGCTTTACCTGATGGACCTCTACTAAGATTGTTCAAATTATTACCTAAGGGCCAAAAATGCCCCCGCTAGGGGGCCTTTGGTTTTACATAGGCTTATACAGGGAAAATCTTTAAAAATCTTCTTCTCTGAAACCGCACGGCCCAGATCTTTGATATTTGGTGTGAAGCTTCATCTAGTGGACCTCTACCAAGATTGTTCAAATTATAGCCCGGGGGCCAAAATGCCCCCGACCCGGGGGGCCTATGGTTTTACATAGGCTTATATAGGGAAAATCATTAAAAAATCTTCTTCTCTGAAACCAGCAGGCCCACGTCTTTAATATTTGGTGTGAAGCTTTACCTGGAGGACCTTTACTAAGATTGTTCAAATTATAGCCTTTGGGCCAAAAATGCCCCCGCCCCGGGGGCCTTTGTTTTTACATAGACTTATACATGGAAAATCTTTAAAAATCTTCTCTGAAACCGCAAGGCCTAGATCTTTGATATTTGATGGCTGCCATAGCTAAAAAATAGAAAAACATCTTCAAAAGACAACTCCTCCTGTAACCTTGGGCCAATTTCATTCAAACTTCATAGGAGTTATGCTTAGATGACCGTCTACCCCATAGCTAAAAATAGAAAAAACATTGTAAATTTTCTTCAAACACGGACTCCTCCTAAATCCTTGGGCCAGTTTTATTCAAACTTCACAGGAATGTTACATAGGTGACTCTATACCAAAATAGCTATAATCATTCCACTCTGATGAACAAGATGGCCCCTTTTCTAAAAAACATCATAGGAGTGAGTGTTTGAGTTTAAGTCTTACCAACAGCTAATGTCATACGGTGACAGGACCTCGGTTTAAAAAGACTCATCTGAAAGTCTGGAGAAGTCCGGGATGGATCCCTGGTTTACAAGGCAAGAAACATGACCACTTCACCATGACGGCCTCTAAATTTCATTGGAGTGTTTTGTAGATGACCCTCTAGGAAAATAGCATAAACGATTAACAAATGGCCACAAGAGCTAAAAAATAGAAAAACATGGTAAATTTGCTTAGAATGTGAACTCCTTCTAAACCCTTGGGCCAATTGGATGCAAATTTCACAGAAATATTGCCTAGGTGACTCCCTACCAAAATAGTGTAAACTCATTCTACTCTGATGAACAAGATGGCAGCCAGAGTAAAAAATTAAAAAAAAAAAATCTTCAAACGCCATCCCTCCAGTACCATTGGACCGATTTCATTTAAACTTTGAAGTAATGTTGCTTAGATGACCCTCTACCAAAAAAGCTAAAACAATCCTGCTCAGATGTACAAAATATCGGGAGCTAAAAATAGAAAAATATTGTAAATATGATTCAAACATGAACTCCTCCTAAAACCTTAGGCAAATTTGATTAAAACTTCACAGGAATGTTGCCTATGTTACTCCCTACCAAATAAGCTAAAATCACTCTGCTGATGGCCAAGATGGCCACCAGAGCTAAAAGTAGATTGTCCTCGAGGCAGTGACACTCAGGTGAGCGAACCAGGGCCCTCTGGGCCCTCTTGTTTTCTTATTTCTGCTCTAAAATATGGATGGTTGGTACTTGTTAGAACCGCCTCTATGAGGTGGTTCTAACGAGTACCCACAATCTATATTTTGAGCAGAAATAAGTAATACTAACAAGTACCCACCATCTATAGTTTAGACCAGAAATAAGTAATATATAACATGATTTTTCATCTGAAAATTTTCATTTTTGGCGGTAAAATTTACAATGTATTTGAATAGGCGTGTTTTCGTAATGTGGTCTAATTGGTCCAACACCTGACACTTTTCGGATGAAGAATAAGTCAATATTTTTCTGACTTCTGCAGGAAACCTAGATTTGTGAGTGCTGTTTAGAACTTGTTTGTTTGAATTGAGATTTAACGTCCCCCGTCAACACTACTGAGGTAATTTTGGAGACACTGCTTCCAATTTTGCGGGACTTTTACCCAAAACCGAGATGAAAAGACATCTCAAGCCCTGCCGCCCAATGAAACCAAAAGGTTTATATGCATTGGATGATCTAGCTAACACCAAATTGCCTGGCAGGCTAAGGTATTCTAAGCAGTTTACCAGTCCTTTCAGCTCTGCATGGAAGCATCATGCAGCCCAATCTATTTCTCCAAGCCCCGATGGGCAGGGGCAAGCTCTTTCAAACTGGGTTATGAATACAGTTTTAATGAGTACTGTAAACATCATCTATATTTTTAAGCACAAACTCACTTTTCTCTCTATGAAATGGTGTTTAGGAAGGCAATTTATTAGATGGACCTATGCCATAAACTGATTCTCTCTCAAAACTCAACAAGAGCACCGCATGCGGGTGCCAATGCTCGGCTGCAGTTTCTTTTAGTTAAACAAAAATTCTAAGTGGAAAAAGGGGCATAACTGTGCCAAAAACATTTTAAGGGTTACCTCACCTATTGGTATGAGTTCCCCTTTTCATAATGAACAACTTGTCCGAGTTTCAAGTTAATATGTTTAGTAATGACAGAGATATTACAAAATGTCCAAGTTTTTGCAAAAATTCTAAGTCCAAAAAGGGGCATAACTGTGTCAAAAATATTTTGAGAGTTACCTCACCCATTGGTATGAGTTCCCCTTTTCATAATGAACAACTATTCCGAGTTTCAAGTTAATATGTTCAGTAATGACAGTGATATTATAAAATGTCCAAGTTTTTGCACGACGACGACGCAGACGACGACAGAGCTATGACTATACCTTGTCGTTTTCTTCGAAAACAGCCGAGCTAAAAAGGAGTCTACTCTTAATGTAAAGATCCCCTCTTAAAGGGGTCTACTCTTAAAGTAAAGATCCACTCTAAATGGTGTCTAATCTCAGGAGCAAATTCTATCCTTTAAGAGTTGACCCCTATATTGGGAGACAAAAATACTTTTGAATGACTTCCTTCCCTGAAGGTGTAGCCACTCCCTTTAAGTAACATTGACAAGGTGTTCTATTTTTAGAGTAACTATGAATCTAATAATAGCCATGTCATGAAAAAACCTGCCTGTTCTTCCTACAATAAAGCTGCAGATCAACCTGCTCATTCCACACAGTCTGAGCAGCAACCTAATGTACACTGCTCAGTTTGTACAATATCTCTCAATTCTATATACAGTAGAACTTCGATGGCTCCAACACTGATGGCTCGTGTACCATGGATGAGTCGAACCCATTCTTGAGCCCCTAGCGAAATCCTCTACATAAGAAATAGTGCGGGATAATTAAGGAGATTTTTGTCTTTTATCTTGTAAATGTTTTTTTTGTTTGATTTGAGGTTTAACGTCCCTGTCAACACTGTAAAGGTCATTTTGGAGACGTTGCTTCCAATTTTGTGGGACTTTTACCCGACATTGAGACGAAATGACATCCCAAGCCCTGTCGCCCAATGAAACCAATAGGCTTTATTAGCATGGACGGTCCGCCTTGCACCGCGGTTCCTGGACAGGCTTAGATCCTCTAAGCGATTTACCAGTACTAGTGTGGGGGCCGGATTCAGCTCTGCGTGGAAGCATCATGCAGCCCATATATTTCCTCAAGCCCCTATGGGTTATCTTGTAAATGTATGCTGTGTGTACTCATTAGAATCACCTTGATGAGGCAATTCTAATGAGTACACACAGCATACATAATCATTATAGAACACCGAAAAGATGTCTAAAAGTATCTCGCTATGCCCCCTGACAGTAACCTGTGGCTCGAACTACCCCTGTCTCAAACAGATTTTCGAGGTCCCAAAGGGGTTCGAGCGATTGAAGTTCGACTGTATCAACTAGAAGTAGTATAAACATTTTATTGCATATTTCGAGCATAGGGGTTGGGCCACAAGTTCTTCCAACATTAGTTATGGCCCTTCCTCTGCAGATGTTTACAGCAATATGCATGATGTTAACAGCTTGTAATTTACCCATTATGAAAACACGCCAATACAAATACATTGTAAACTTTACTGTCGAAAAAAACAAAAGTTGTCATGAAAAATTATGATGTTTTCTCAAAATATAGATTTTGGGTACTTGTTAGAACCACCTCATCAAGGCGGTCTAATGAGTACCCATGATCTATATTTTAGAGCTGAAATAAGAAAAAAAAGGTCTACCCCAGTTTTACTATATAAAAGTGGGGTTCAAGGCGGTCAAAATTATATAGGTGTGTTTTTGTGATGTAACCCCAACTGGAAGTTGTGACACTGATAAAATACTTAAAATAGAAATTGCTAACACCATCTTGGACACAGAAGCAGACATGGACACGCGCAGGGACGAAGTGACAGGAGTCACATCATATGCCCTTTCCACCATTCTTAAAATGGCAGGGGCATAATAATTTCAACACTTGTTATCCTGTGGGTCTGAACAGCCTGGTTCACGTCTTACCGCTAGGCAAACCATAAAGACAGGTTGTCTCATGATGGGGCTCATATTCTGACTCCCCTCCCCCACCCCCACAACATTAAAATATCTTTTTATTAAAAAGTATTTTTATGTACAGCATAAAATACAGCATTTGCCATAATAAGCGGACATGCTCTAATGAGCACACACCTCAAAGCTCCATGGCCAGATAAGGCACTTTTTTCATCTAAAAAGTACAGATATTTTTCTTATTTCTGCACAAAAACATATGTTGTTGGTATTCATTAGAAGCGCCTCAGCGAGGTGCTTAAGCGCCTCAGCGAGGCGCTTCTAATGAGTATCCGCAACATATGTTTTCATGCAGAAATAAACCAAAAAAAAATTTGGATACCCCTCTTATTATTCTGGGGCTATGCACCTATACATGTTCTCTTTACAAAATGCATTGTAGATCAATTATGAGATTTTGCAATGTGCTGAAGATGTACCAGTGCTAAAAGATCCCTCTTGTTTATCAATAGTAATGTTTTTGTTATAAAGAGGGGACAAACTGCTGACTTACTTATTAACTAAATTGTTCTACAATACATGATCCTTACGAGCACACACCTCATAGGTCCAGATAAGGCACTTTTTACATCCAAAAAATACTGATATTTTTCTTATTTCTGCATGAAAACGTATGTTGTGGGTATTCATTAGACGCGCCTTAGCGAGGCGCTTCTAATGAGTACCCATAACATAATGTTTTCATGCAGAAATAAACAAAACAAGAGCACCGCAAGCTGCGCCATGCTCGTCTGTTTTTCCATGTCACATAGACAAAATGTAGCTCTTGTGATGATGGGTGAGTGTGAGTATGAAGTTTCATGAAGGCAGGCCAAATACTTCTGGAAATATGGTCAAGGTTAAGTTTTTTGGTTAATTTTTCGAAAAATAGGTCAAAGTTCAAAGGTCAAGGTCACAGGTCAAAAAGCGTGGTATGACTGAAAAGGTCTTGTCCCAAGGAACATTCATGTGAAGTTGGAAGGCTCTGTTGTGAATAGTATTGAAATAAGAGACAAAAACAATTTGAAAAAAAAACAGAGAGAAAAGGGGAGATAATTCAATCAAATTGCAAGATGGAGTTATAAAACTTGTAGGGAATGTAGCTCTTGTGATGGTGAGTATGTGTATGAAGTTTCATGAAGGTAGGCCAAATACTTTTGGAAATATGGTCAAGGTTAAGGTTTTCGGTTAAATTTTCGAAAAATAGGTCAAAGTTCAAAGGTCAAGGTCACAGATCAAAAAGTGTGGTATCACTGAAAAGGTCTTGTCCCAAGGAACATTCATGTGAAGTTTGAAGGCTGTGTTGTGAATAGTATTAATGAGAGCAAAAAATGTGTTTCAGAAAAAAATTGGAAAAGGGGAGATAATTCAGCCAAAATCAACAATGTTGTTATGGTCCTTGGTCAAAATGTAGCTCTTGTGATGATGAGTGTGTGTATGAAGTTTCATGAGGCTAGGTCTAATACTTTTTAAGTTATAGCCAAGGTTAAGTTTTTTGGAACGACGACGCCAGACGACGCAAGACGACGCCAGACGACAACGCAGACGCCGGAGTGATGACAATAGCTCGAAAGTTTTTTTTCAAAAAACAGACGAGCTAAAAATGTGGATACCCATCTTATTATTCTGGGGATAAGCACCTATACATGTTGTCTTTAAAAATGCATTGTAGATGGGGACAAACTGCTGACTTACTTATTAACTCTTATCCTGCTGTTCACAACAAACCCTATCCTTGCAAACAGTGTAGATCCAGATCAGATGGCTTCTTCAGAAGCCATCTGATCAGGATCGTCACTGTTTGGCATTTAGTTTATGAAGCTCTAGCAATAAATTACATCAAGTAATTTGATTGGTTGATAGACAGAAATGGGTGTGGCTTAAATGAATATTCAGCAAGATAAGGGTTAGACATAGATTGTTGGTACACATGAAACCGCCAGGTTACTATCTAAAAGTGGGGTTTAAGGCAGTCAAAATTATACAGGCATGTTTTCTTGATGAGTGGGCTAGAAAGGAATTTCTTGCACACCAAATAAGGAAATCCATAGTTTTAGCTTGGGATATAAATTCTATCTAATCCTGGTGTTCTTACCCAAAATTGAATATTCTCGCACGTTTGATAAATGCACTGGTTGAATACAACCTCATATGCACCGCTGTTAAAGGTGATGTCACAGCACATTAAGTGACATCACTAAACATTCCTGTAATGTCATCACAATATGGCAGACATTGGTAATGGAAGTGACTGCAGCATTAGAAATCTGTGCTAAGAAAAAGAAGGTATGCAAGAAAAAGAACCCTATATGGGTGTGACGGATGGATAGAAACATCCATCCCTCAGACTCACTGTCCGGCATCACTGCAAGCCTTGTGATGCCGGACAGTGATCCATGGGATAGATTTAGATCCACTCCTCACACCCATATAAGATTCTTATATTCTAGGGCTATTTTTATGATCAGAATGGAACATTTAAGTGTGTTGTGCCCATATTACGGCTAGAATGGTATTTTCTTTCTCTTGAATGAGGCCTAGTAACAGCAGTTTAGTGGTTTTCAGCAGGTGTAGATAAAAACATTGCACACAACCCTGGTATAATTTAGTCACAGTCTTGTCACTCTTGTGAGAAAGTCATCCTCCATGTTCTAAGTGCTATGACCACCTTCCTCCGTTCTGAAAAGATTAAGAAACTCTAGTGAAATAGACTTATGAATGGAACACTATGTTTGATTGGAAAATGTCACAAAGTTTAGTAGCAGTGTATTTTGAAACTGAAGTCATCACAAGAAGTCCAAAACAGATCCATTAATAACTTCGCAAGTGGCTGGGACAGAGTACCTAAAGTAGTCAAGATCTAGAGAGTACATCCACTTTATGTGCTGAAAAAAATCAATGAACTAAGTGCCATATCTGAAAAAGAAAAATAAGTACCTGCCTACAAAGCCTGTAACTCTTAAACCATAAGACTCAGAAGCTCAGTTTTTTTTGTTTGTTTGTTTGTTTTGGGGTTTAACGGCCCAGTCAACACTGTTTTAGGTCATTTTTGAGCCGCTCAGTTTACCTATCCACACTTTTTCTGGGCAGGATTAACCAGTACAGTGCACATTCTTTTGCCAGTAACTGAAAACTGCACTTTTTGAAGCAGCGGAAGGGAGAGAATGACTGTTGAAAAGATTTCATGATCAAGAATGTTGCCGACCCTGGCAGGTATCAAACCCGCGTCCTCCTGATCACCAGTTAGACGTGCATCTGACTGAGCTACCAAGGCCATCCAGCTCAGTTTTGTGTTCCCTAGTTAATGATTTTCAACAAAGAATGCAAAAATAATGAGAAGTTTAAGGCCCCTTCCCTGCAAGGGCCTGTAAATCCTAAACCACAAGACTAAAAAACTAATTTTTGTGTTCCCTAGTAAGGGATTTTCAACATAGAATGTAACAAGGAATACAAATGTGAAATATGAAATATGTTCTATAAAAGAGTTATCCTTTGGAAGCAAGGAATACACCACAGAACTGAAAAATATGGAGTGTATATGTTTTCTGGGCCAGACTAGCTAGTTTCGGCCAATTAGGCCTCATCAGTGACCCTCAGATATTTTCAAAATTCCACAATGGAATCAATGATCCCAAAGGACAAGAAAATATAATCTACACTATGATGTAGGGCAGGGAGACGTTTTACCGCCGCCACACATTCCCACACACCAGCTGTAAAAAAGCCCTATTACCCATGGTTATGAATTTTGACCCCACTGAACCCAACATTTATAATTATAGTAAAACTGGGGTTTTACATCATCATAGTGCAGATTATATTTTCTGGTCCTTTGGGATCATTGAGTTCATTAGGCATCATTTTGAAAATAGAGTTCTGCTTCAGCCGTTGCTAGAGGGTGTGGCCGGTGTTGCACATTTCAGTACTGGTCATGAACAGACTCAATAAAACCGAGTCTGCTTTTTTGTTTATTTGGTGTTTTCCTTGCTTCCAAAGGATCTAACTTCGGAACTTATTTATTTTCACTGTAGCTGGTGTTGTGCCGTGTGGCGGCCGTAAAACGTCTTCCCGTACATCATCATAGTGCAGATTATATTTTCTGGTCCTTTGGGATCATTGAGCTCATTTGGTATCATTTTGAAAATAGAGTTCTGCTTAAGCCGGTGCTAGAGGGCCTGGATGGTGTTGCACATTTCAGTACTGGTCATGAACACTCTGTAAAACCGAGTCTGCTATTTTCGTTTATTTGGTGTATTCCTTGCTTCCAAAGGATCTAACTTCAGAACTTATTTACAGGGGTAAACCTTATTTTTTTCTTATTTCTGCTCTAAAATATAGATTATTGGTACTCAATAGGACGACCTCAATGAGGTGGTTCTAATGAGTACCCACAATCTATATTTTTAGCAGAAATAAGAAAAATATCACAATTTTTCATCTTAAAATTTTTGTTTTTTTCTGCGGTAAAATTTACATATATATATTATGTGTTTTTGTATAGACGTGCTTTCGTAATGCACTGGAGTTTGTCTAGCTACATACCTGAGCAATTAACATGCCGGCTAACCATGCCATTAGTTCACTCTCGGAATTACAACACACTGTCCTTCCGAAATATGCCAGATCTGGCTTCCCTCTGAAAACAAAAGGATCATTTAAACCTTAGAGTATCGCATACAATTCTAGAGCAGACAATATATTACCCAAAGGGGTTCACTTAACCTTTATCCTGCTTTATCATATGACGTCGCGTCTGAGCGTGTAATAACGCCATGTAATATTTTCGATAATCCACTAGTGGATTAAATATGCAAATTAGCTAGATACGTCCGGTAACGTTACATGTACGACATCCTTAAAGACTTCGCGTTTACTAACAGCGGAATATTGACATTTTTGTAAACAATCATGAATAAAATGTGTTTTGAATGTCATATGATAAACAGAATCTTGCATTCAGGCTTATGTATTATTGAATTTATTAAACTCATTGAGGAAAAGGGATAAAATGCTCGGCAAAGCCTCACATTTTATCCCTTTTCCTCAACTCGTTTAATAAATTCAATAATACATGACCACTCATGTAAGATCCTCTATGTTCACGACAACCCATACTTTTGCAAACAGTGCAGATCCTGATCAGATGGCTTCTTCAGAAGGATCTACACTGTTTGACATTCAGTTTGTTTGTTTGATTTGAGGTTTAAAGTCCATGTCAACACTGTATAGGTCATTTTGGAGACGTCGCTTCCAATTTTGTGGGACTTTAACCCGAAATTCAGATGAAATGACATCTCAAGTCTTGACACCCAATGAAACCAATAGGGTTTATAAGCATGAACGGTCCGACTCACACCGCTTTGCCTGGGCAGGCTTAGATCCTCTAAGGGGTTTACCAGTACTCGTGTGCAGTCGGATTCAGCTCTGTATGAAAGCATCATGCAGCCCATCTGTTTCTTCAAGCCCCAAATGGGCAGGGGCTGGTTTGACATTCAGTTTGTGAATATGTAAGAATAAGTTACATCAAGTAATCCGATTGGTTCAAAGTCAGAAATGGGCATGGCTATATCAATTATGCAAAGGGATAAGGGTTACACTTTGCTTATGACCTGGATCCAGTTGTTCAAAGCATTGTTAGCTTAATGAGCTATTTCATCACGTGAACAAGTCCGTGAAATAAAGTCCCCCTTAAACCCCACTTTATATAGAGAAAACTGGGGTTTACTGGGGTAAACATTATTTTCCTTATTTCTGCTCCAAGACATAGGATGTGGGTACTCATTAGAACCGCCTCAATGAGGCGGTTCTAACGAGCACCCAAAACCTATGTTTGGAGTATCAATAAGAAACATATCACAAATTTTCGTCAGAAAAAAATACCTTTTTTGAGGTTTTAAATATGCACTATATCACACTGATGTGTTATAGTAATGAGTGGTCAAATTGTTAACTGTTCCAGCAAGTAGAATATTGGATACTCTGGTATTTTTGCTGAAAAATGTGAGCAGCTTTTGAATATGCAAAAGCTGCTCACATTTTTTTCAGCAAAAATATTAGTATATAATCCATATCAAATGATGGAAGTTTTAATGGATTGTTGACTAATGACTTCATTAGTTTTGAACAACCGGCCCCAGATGTTGTTCTTAGCTAAACAAAATTTAAATAACTCAACTTTGTTTCTTAAATTAACATTATTTTGCATCTGTCATTTGACGATAAAATCTGGTTTAAGAGCTAAAACTTAAACAATAAAATGATGGCACAAAATTTGCCTATTACCAGTGGAAGAGCGTCATTAAAGTCATAACCTCACCATCGTCCAATTATATCAGAGAGAACCATGGTTTACTTTGATGTCATTTAAATATCATGTGACTCTGCATGAGTGAATGTATTCAATTATAAATACACATTATGTGTCAATAGTTCACTTTAGGATTCTTCTGTAAATGCACTGAGAATGTAAATACTGTAACGATCCTAAGAATTATGACAGACAGGCCCAAGCAAACATTGTAGACCCAGATCAGACTGCTCCTGAAGGAGCAGTCTGATCAGGGTCTACAAAGCAAACATTGTAGACCCAGATCAGACTGCTCCTGAAGGAGCAGTCTGATCAGGGTCTACACTGTTTGCCATTTTTGCGGTGTCAACAACAACTTTGCCATTCAGTCTGCACCTTTGGCAATCCTGGCTGGATTTTTGTTTGTTTGTTTGTAGTGGAGTTAAATGGCCCAGTCAACACTATTTAGGTCATTTTTGAGGCAATCAGTTTACCTATCCACACGTTTCCTGGGCAGGCTTATACGTAAGCGGTTAACCAGTATAGTGCACATTCTTTCCCCAGAAACTGACAACTGCCCTTCTTGAATCATTGGAAGGCAGAGAATGACCTGGATTGTGAAATAAAATTGTTAACATTTTAGAACAATTACAGCAAGTCCTCAAGGTGTCCACTCTTTAAGAATTTTTATGGTATTTATCAATAGTTAACTACGTTTTTTTTTTCTGAAAATGCACTGAAAATGTGATTACTCAGAATTGGTTGCTTTACTAAACGTAAAGAAAGAAACCAGGGCCCAGTTGTTTAAAGTTAGGTTGATATAATGTAACAAACAAAATACAGCATCACAAAAACACGCCTATATAGTTTTGACCCCCTTCAACCCCACTTTTATATGGTAACACTGGGGTTTCCGGGGGTGTACCTTATTTTTCTTATTTCTGCTCTAAAATATAGATTGTGGGTACTCGATAAAACCGCCTATAAGAGGCGGTTCTAACGAGTGCCCACAATCTATATTTGGAACAGAAATAAGAAAAATATTTATCCCCACGTTTTTAAAAAAAAGTGGGGATATTGCAATCGCCTCCATCCGTCTGTCTGTCCGTCCGTCCGTCTGTCCATCCGGCTATCTCCTCCTAAACCGTTAGCCGGAATTCAACCAAATTTGGTATGCGAGTTGCTTACATGAATGGCTTGCGCAAGAGCACATTTTTTTTTGTCCCCGCCCCCAGGGGCCCTGGGGAGGGGTCAAAAGGTCAAATATCAATAAAATTCAATTACAAAGTCAATTTTGAAGATTTTGATGCCAAACTTTGCACATGTACTTAGTTATGAAAAAAGTAAAACATATTGAACGGGATTTTGGCTGTGACCCCTAGGTCACGCCCTGGGGGTCGGACTTGGGGGGGTCGGGGGTCAAAATTAAAGTTTTTCAGAACATAGTCATGTTGCATATCTATGCGAAGGGGATAATGGGTAGAATAAACTACAAGTAAAATTTTGACCCTGGGGTCAGATTGGGGCCCTGGGAGAGGGGTCAAAGGGTCAAAATTTAAGTTTTTTGGAACATAGTCATGTGGCATATGAAATTGAAGGGCATGATTAGTAGAATATAATACAGGTAATATTTTGACCATGGAGTCAAATTAGGGCCCAGGGTGAGGGGTTTTCGGTACTTGGCCCCTCTGTAGAAAACGTGGGGATTTGCGATGGCGCGCCATCGACAGTATTCTAGTACAATTTTTCATCATAAAATTTTCATTTTTTCGGGGATAAAGGTGGCAATGTATTTATAGAGGCGTGTTTGCGTAATGAAATACAGGTACAAACATTTGGTGTCCTAGCTAGTGCCATATGTAATACAGTGCTATTTTTGCTGAAAAAGTGTGAACATTTTGCAGCTAGTTTATTTTCTTTTTGCAATACTCTTGTTCAAAGCATTGCTAGCTTAACAGGCGTTTTGGTGGTCAAAATGTAAGCCATTGTCCTGCTGAGCACATTAACTATTGACTCTTTAGTTTTGAACAACTGGCCCCTTGTTAGTTTTGAACAACTGGGCTGTGAACTGCTGAAGTTTTAACGTATTATTAACCCTTGTCCTGCTGAGCCCGGATATGCCTTATCTTTGAAACAATGTAGATCCAGATCAGATGGCTTCTGAAGAAGCCATCTGATCAGGATCTTCATTGTTTGCCATCCAGTTTATGAATTTGTTGCAGAAATTTGCATCAAGTAATCTGATTGGCTGATAATCAGTAGTGGGTGTGACATATTTAAATATTCAGCAGGACAAGGGTTAACAAACAGCTCCATTATCTTTGACTAACCGGACTCATATCTCAATCATCTGTCAACTTACTTGTTCACTAGCTCTCCTTTCTTCAGAAATGTAAATGTAAATCTGTAAAAAGCAAAAAGAAAATACTCTGTTTATTTTTTTATGTTCCTTTCAAGAATACCTTGGGTTGATTGATCAACAATCAACCCAAAATGCAACAACACTTCAAAGAGTGAAAAAAATGCATATCTTTGCTTTTTGTCTGGACATCACTCTCCGCTTATCTTTATCAAAGCAGGTCTTCTATAAAAAGGCAAAAACTACACAGAAACTGAAAATTGTTCAGTTTTCCAGCTTTCCTGGGCCAGATTAGCTAGTTTCGGCCATTAGGTCCCATTAATGACTTTAAAATATATTTAACCCTTGTCCTGCTGAGCCCGGATATGCCTTATTTTCCAAACACTGAAGATCCAGATCAGATGGCTTCTGACAAAGCCATCTGAACAGGATCTACATTGTTAACAGACACCAAGTTCTGCACTGCAAGGTGAGGCAATTTTTCTTTTGAAACTCCTATGATTAACAATCCGCTCGAAATAAGTGAAATAATCTTGACATCTATCTAATGGAAATTTTTGATATATTTCTTATTTCAAGTCATCATCATAAACAGATTTTTGATTAAAGTGTAGTTACAGGGCAACGTCCATATAAGTGGGTCCCTTTCCAGGTAACTGGCTTGCTGCACACATGGCAGATCTTACACCAGATCTCCAGGCTTGTCTAGCATGATTTTGTTTGTTTGATTTGAGGTTTAACGTCCCCGTCAACACTGTAAAGGTCATTTTGGAGACGTTGCTTCCAAGTTTGTGGGACTTTTACCCGACATTGAGATGAAATGACATCTCAAGCCCTGTCGCCCAATGAAACCAATAGGGTTTATTAGAATGGACGGTCCGCCTCGCACCGTGGTTCCTGGACAGGCTTAGATCCTCTTAAGCGGTTTACCTAGGATCGATAGCAGAGAGCTTCCATTCTTTGCAATCTCTTAAAGCTGCCATGATAATTTTTGGACGGTTATAATTTACAGGACTGCCTGTCCTAGCTGACGTCCCAGCTCAGTTCTTTTACGGCACCTGAGCAAGCCACAGTTCCCAACTCACTAGGGCAGGTGTGCTTTACCGATGTACAGCAAGGATCATCCGAACAGGGATTATGGGTGCTTGTTACTGAGGCAGCTCTAACGAGCACCCATAATCCATATTTTTGAGCATTAATAAGAAAATCACGTTAATGACTGTAAACCCTGTTTTTTTATGGTGTGTTCATTATATGTACATGTCAACCTGATACTGCTAGTATATTCGCTGCCATTTTTTTTTAACTTTTATCTTGCTGTTCACGACAACCCCTATCTTTGCAAACAGTGTAGATCCAGATCAGATGGCTTCTAAAGAAGCCATCTGATCAGGATCTACACTGTTCGACATTCAGTTTATGAATTCGTAGGAATAAACTACATCAAGTAATCTGATTGGTTCAAAGTCAGAAATGGGTGTGGCTAAACTGAATATTCAGCAAGAGAAGGGTTAAGGGAGATGACATTCAAAACTCCCTGTTCACCTTCATATCAACTAAGCCCCTCTCATCTGACAAGGAAAGAAAGTGCCCCTTAGTATTTTTCGTTTGTTTAGAGTTGAATGGCCCAGTAAACAATGTTTAAGTCATACTGCACTGGGGCGGCCCCCACCCATCGGGGCTTGAAGAAATATATGGGCTGACCGCATACGAGTACTGGTAAACCGCTCAGAGGAACTAGGCCTGCCCAGGCAAAGCGGTGCGAGTCGGCCCGCCCATGCTTATAAACCCTATTAGTTTCATTGGGTGGCAGGGCTTGAGATGTCATTTCATCTCAATGTTGGGTAAAAGTCCCACAAAATTGGAAGCAACATCTCCAAAATGACCTTTACAGTGTTGACGGGGACGTTAAACCTCAAATCAAACAAACTGCACTGTTCAGTTAAACTCAGCATGCTTTCTGGGCAGGTAGGCTTAAACATAAGCAGTTGACAAGTACAGTGTACATTCTTTCACCAGAAACTGACAACTGCCCGAAGGAACAGTATGATAGTAGAAAAGATCTCATGATTAATCTCTGCAAAAGACTGTTACTGACCCATGGCCAGCAGGTATCAAACTCAGGACTGCATGATCACCAGTCTTATATGGATCTGACTGAGGTACTGAAGATGACTTCTTAATTTGAACCCCTTAAACCCCATTTTAATGAAGTAAAACTGGGATTTAGAGGGGTATACATTATTTTTCTTATTTCTGCTCATAAACATAGATTGTGGGTACTCTTTTGCACTGCATCACTGAGGTGGTTCTAACAAGTAGACACAATCTATGTACCATCTCATGGAGGCAGTTTTTATGAGTACCCACAGTTTATGTTTATGAGCAGACTATGAAAAATATCAGGGTTTTTATCTGAAAAAATTCATTTTTTGGTGATAAAATTTTAACAATATATTTGAATAGGTGTGTTTTCATATTTCCTTTCAGTGCAGATCCCAACCGACATGGGAGACAAGATATTTATGAAACAGTTGTCACCCATAAAGGTGTATTAATTCATGCTAAAAGGTAGTGCTAAAAAGTTGCTTAATATTTTCCACAATGCACTTACTTCGTGGGCGGAGAATGTGTTCGTTTAGAGTCACTTCCCTTGTAAATACTGAGATCCTCAATATTCCAACTGCCTGACGGAGAGTTCAGATTCTGAAAAACAAAAAACACAAGAAATCACATGAAATATGGGCATTGTTTTAAAGCTGACTGCATACACTAATATGTTCTGACATTTTTCAACAAGGCAGGCTTTTGTGACTTCCAGCTCGCTTTAATATATACAGAGCCTCTCTATAAAAAGGAAAGAATTTGCTCCTCAGGATTTGGCCTTTACTGATATGGGAGACTTAAATATTTGGAAGAAATACCCCCCCCCCCCCCACCCTCACCCCTGTTGGTTAATCCATTCCGACAAAAGCCCAAGACAGATTAACTCTTGCATAACCAACACGGTTTTCTTCTCATTGGAGTGTAACTCGGCTTCAGATGAATACACATCAATTCTACAGTAACTTGAATACTGCAGTGGATGTTTCAAGATCAAAGCACACTCTATGTTTTAGATCAGAAATAAGAAAAACAAGAGGGCCCAGAGGGCCCTGGTTCGCTCACCTGATCCAAAGCATAACAAGTGGGCCCCGGGCAAGGTCAATTTTGGCCCCAGGGCTAAAATTTGAACAATCTTGGTAGAGGTCCACAAGATGAAGCTTCATATCGAATATGAAAGACCTGGGCTTTCTGGTTTCAGAGAAGAAGATTTTAAAGGTTTACCCAGCATATAGAAGTCTATGTAAAACAAGATTTTCCCTATATAAGTCTATGTTAAACCAAAGGGCCCAGAAGCGGGGGCATTTTTGGCCCCAGGGCTATAATTTGAACAATCTTTGTAGAGGTCCACTAGCTGAAGCTTCATAACAAATAGCAAAGACCTAAGCCTTGTGTTTCAGAGAAGATGATTTTTAGAGATTTTCCCTATATAAGTCTATGTAAAACCAAAGGACCACATGGCGGGGGCATTTTTGGTCTCAGGGCTATAACTTGAACAATCTTTATAGAGGTCCACTAGCTGAAGCGTCATAACAAATATCGAAGACCTAAGCCTTGTGGTTTCAGAGAAGAAGATTTTTCAAGATTTTCCCTATATAAGTCTATGTAAAACCAAAGGGCCCCAGAGCGGGGGCATTTTTGGCCCCAGGGCTATATTTTGAAGAATCTTGGTAGAGGTCCACAAGATGAAGCTTCATACCAAATATCAAAGACCTGGGCCTTGCAGTTTCAGAGAAGAAGATTTTTCAAGATTTTCCCTATATAAGCCTATGTAAAACCAAAGGGCCCTAGTGCGGGGGCATTTTTGGCCCCAGCACTATAATTTGAACAATCTTGGTAGGGGTCTACTAGATGAAGCTTCATACCAAATATCAAAGACCTGGGCCTTGCGGTTTCAGAGAAGAAGATTTTTCAAGATTTTCCCTATATAAGCCTATGTAAAACCAAAGGGCCCCCGTGCAGGGGGCATTTTTAGCTCCAGCACTATAATTTGAACAATCTTGGTAGGGGTCCACTAGATGAAGCTTCATACCAAATATCAAAGACCTGGGCCTTGCAGTTTCAGAGAAGAAGATTTTTAAAGATTTTCCCTATATAAGCCTATGTAAAACAAAAGGGCCCTGGTGCGGGGGCATTTTTGGCCCCAGCACTATAATTTGAACAATCTTGGTAGGGGTCCACTAGATGAAGCTTCATACCAAATATCAAAGACCTGGGCCTAGCGGTTTCAGAGAAGAAGATTTTTCAAGATTTTCCCTATATAAGCCCAGGTAAAACCAAAGGGCCCCCGTGCGGGGGCATTTTTAGCTTCAGCACTATAATTTGAACAATCTTGGTAGGGATCAACTTGATAAAGCTTCATACCTAATATCAAAGACCTGGGCCTTGCGGTTTCAGAGAAGAAGATTTTTAAAGATTTTCCCTATATAAGTCTATGTAAAACCAAAGGGCCCCTGTGCGGGGGCATTTTTGGCCCCAGTACTATAATTTGAACAATCTTGGAAGGGGTCTACTAGATGAAGCTTCATACCAAATATCAAAGACCTGGGCCTTGCAGTTTCAGAGAAGAAGATTTTTCAAGATTTTCCCTATATAAGCCCATGTAAAACCAAAGGGCCCCCGTGCGGGGGCATTTTTTGCTCCAGCACTATAATTTGAACAATCTTGGTAGGGGGTCCACTAGATGAAGCTTCATACCAAATATCAAAGATCTGGGCCTTGCGGTTTCAGAGAAGAAGATTTTTAAAGATTTTCCCTATATAAGCCCATGTAAAACCAAAGGGCCCCCGTGCGGGGGCATTTTTGGCCCCAGCACTATAATTTGAACAATCTTGGTAGGGGTCCACTAGATGAAGCTTCATACCAAATATCAAAGACCTGGGCCTTGCCGTTTCAGAGAAGAAGATTTTTTAAGTTTTCGGTGAAAAAAATCTATTTTTGGCTACTGTGACCTATATGTGCAATGGACCGGAACCATTTGAACAACTTTGAAAGGGGACCACCTAAGGATCATTCCTGTGAAGTTTGGTCAAAATCCGATCAGTGGTTTAGGAGGAGATGTCGTTTGAAGAAAAGTTTACGGATGCACGACGGACAAAAAGTGATCCCAAAAGCTCACCTTGTCACTACGTGACAGGTGAGCTAATAATGTATACCCCTGCTAACCCCAGTTTTACTATATAAAAGTGGGGTTTGAGGGGGTCAAAATTATATAGGCGTGTTTCCGTGATGAGTACAATTTACTACCGAATACTGACCCTAAAATAGCTGGTTGTCTATTAAACAGTGTAGACCCAGATGAGATGTTGTGCACTGCGGTGTCTCGTCTGGGCTTACTGAGGCTGTTTGCACATCCCTTTCTTTCCACATGCATAAGTAAATACGGTACTGACTATTATACATGAAACTAAATTCATCTTTTTTTTTTTTTTTTTTTTTCAGGGAAAATAAAGCTTGACATGCTGTTTGCAAAGGATTTGTTTGTTTGATTTGAGGTTTAACGTCCCCGTCAACACTGTAAAGGTCATTTTGGAGACGTTGCTTCCAATTTTGTGGGACTTTTACCCAACATTGAGATGAAACCACATCTCAAGCCCTGTCGCCCAATGAAACCAATAGGGTTTATTAGCATGGACGGTCTGCCTCGCATCGCGGTTCCTGGACAGGCTTAGATCCTCTAAGGGGTTTACCAGTACTAGTGTGCGGGCCGGATTCAGCTCTGCGTGGAAGCATCGTGCAGCCCATATATTTCTTCAAGCCCCTATGGGCAGGGGCTTTGTTTGCAAAGGAAGGGGTTGTCCTGTTCAATAGAATAAGTGTTAAGCAAGCAAATTTTTATTTTTTTATTTTTTTATTTTTGGCCCGCAGGAGCTTCCACCACTCAGGTTAAACCGTAATTTAAACAGACGCAGAAGTTTGTTTGCACTGTTTGTTTGAACTGAGGTTTAATATCCCCATCAACACTATTTGGGTAATTTTTGTATTTTCTGGGTGTTGAAAATTCATTCTTAGCCCATAAGATGCCAATCACAACTGTTGTCATCTGCTCTGTTATCTGCTGGAACTCTAGAATTCATTGTTGCAAACAGGTTAGACCCAGATCAGACTGCTCCTAGAGGAGCAGTCAGACTGCTCCTAGAGGAGCAGTCTGATCAGGGTCCACACTGTTTGCCTGTATTTAAAAATATGTGTAAAAAGTTAGAAAGAAAATGCAGCAGACGACATAAACAGGGGACATTTCCAGATGCTAGTTTTCCTTGCATTTTAAGGGTTTACTGTAAGTCAGGCAAGAAGCAGAAGGATTTTATTTTCTATTTTCTTAGTGTTAAAAAACATATAAATTCTTAGAATACCAAGGACAATGTTTAAACAAGAGGCTCAATGAGCCTAACCGCTCACCTGAGGAACATTTTAGTTAGCTGTTATGCTTCTCATGAAATTTAATCATAATTGGCCAAGTGGCATTAAAGATATACTTATTTGAAAATGTTAATGGGCGCCAGACCACTGGCATACTAATACCTCACATGAGCCTTCAGCTCAGGTGAGCTAATAATATTAGCCGTTTCAGAGAAGAAGATTTTTTAAGCCTTTCTTTCCATTATAAGTCTATGGGGGCTAAGGGGCCCCGGGGTGTGGCCAGTTTACACCCTAGGGGCATGATTGGCACAATTTATGTAGGGGACCACTTGACATTGCTACATGCTTAATAAGTAAGTTCTGGGCCTAGTGGTTTCAGAGAAGAAGATTTTTAAGGGTTTTTTTTTCATTATAGGTCAAGGGGGGCTAAGGGGCCCCGGGATGTGGCCAGTTTAGACCCCAGGGGCATGATTGGCACAATTTATGTAGGGGACCACTTGACATTGCTACATGCTTAATATATATGCTCTGGGCCTAGTGGTTTCAGAGAAGAAAAATTTCTAAGCTTTTTTTCCTTTATAAGTCTATGGGGGCTAAGGGGCCCGGGGAGTGGCCAGTTTAGACCCCAGAGACATGAATGGCACAATTTATGTAGGGGAATACTTGACATAGCTACATGCTTTATATGTAAGCTCTGGGCCTAGTCACTGAGGTTTCAGAGAAGAAGGTTTTTTAAGCTTTTTTTCCACTATAAATCTATGGGGGCTAAGGGGCCCCTGGGCATGGCCAGTTTAGGCCGCAGGGGAATGATTGGCACAATTTATGAAGGGGACCACTTGACATTGCTACATGCTTAATATGTAAGCTGTGTGCCCAGCGGTTTCAGAGAAGAATATATTTTAAGCTTTTTTTTCCATTATAAGTCTATGGGGGCTAAGGGGCCCCACGGCGTGGCCAGTTTAGATCCCAGGGGCATGATTGGCACAATTTATGTAGGGGACCATTTGACATTGTTATATGCTTAGTATGTAAGCTCTGTGCCTAGCGGTCTCAGAGAAGATTTTTTAAGCTTTTTTCTTCCATTATAAGACTATGGGGGCTAAGGGACCCCGGGGTGTGGCCAGTTTAGATCCTAGGGGCATGATTTGCAAAATTTATGTAGGGGACAACTTGACATTGCTACATGCTTCATATGTAAGCTCTGGGCCCAGTGGTTTCAGAGAAGAGGATTTTTTAAGTTTTTCCCATTATAAGTCTATGGGAGCTATATGTTGCCATGGCAACAAGAGTTTCCATCTGATCTGCCCCAAAATATAATGCATCTTTTCCCCTAACCTGATAATGCTTCTCATGAAATTTAATCATGATTGGCCAACTGGCTTTAAAGATATACTTAGTTGAAAATGTGAACGGACGCCAGACGCCGGACCATTGGCATACTAATACCACACGTGAGCCTTCAGCTCAGGTGAGCTAAAAAGAGGACAATATTTTTTAGTTATTTTTTTTGCAGGGCTGACTGCAAGCTTTATCAATGCTAAGCACTCTGGGGTAGAATTTGCAGAAGAAGACATTTTAAATATATCTCACATTTTTCCAAGGAAACAGACTTTGACATATGCAAATTGTCTGCATGAAATTGTCTCTGTAATTTGCATGGAATATCAAAACTTGTTTTAACTCTTATCTTGCTGTTCATGACAACCCTTTTCTTTGCAAACAGTGTAGATCCAGATCAGATGGCTTCTAAAGAAGCCATCTGATCAGGATCTACACTGCTTTTCATTCAATTTATGAATTTGTAGGAATAAATTACATCAAGTAATCCGATTGGTTCAAAGTCAGAAAAGGGTGTGGCTAAACTGAATATTCAGCAAGAGAAGGGTTAAGAGAAAAATAAGAAGATATAATCAATTGTCATCTGCTGAACTAGCTCTCTGAGTGGTAAAAGTTACAGGTAAGTGACTGGAATGTAAATAGGGGCTACCCATACTTTTTTGTTTTTGTTGTTGAAAAGTATAGCTTATCTTGGTTCTGACAGATGAATCACATGCAATGTCAAACACAATTTCCTCTAAAACAAGATGTGTTTGTGAAACACGAACATGTCCCCGGGCATGGTCATTTTTTTCAAAGTTGGTCACAGTTCAAAGTCAAGGTCACAGGTCAAGATTTTTGGTTTGAGTGGGAAGCCCTTGGCACAAGAAACTTACTTGCCAAATATGAAGGCTGTATCTTAAACGGTTCAAAAGTTATGAACAATAACATTTTTTTCTTTAAAGTAGGTCAAGGTCACAGGTCAAAAATTTTTGTATGAATGTAAAGCTCTTGTCACAAGCAACCTACATGTCAACTATGAAGGCTCTATCCTGAATGGTTAGAAAGTTTTGACCAAAATGTTAATTTCTTCTTTTAAGTAGGTAAAAGGTCAAGGTCACAGGTCAAAAAGTTTTGCATGAATGTAAAGCTCTTGTTACAAGGAACCTACATGCCAAATATGAAGGCTGTATTTCAAACGGTTCAACAGTTATGACCAATGTTAACTTTTTCTTTTATGTAGGTCAAAGGTCAAGGTCACAGGTCAAAAATTTTTGTGTGAACGTAAAGCTCTTGTCACAAGGAACCTACATGCAATATATTAAGGCTGTATCTCAAATGGTACAAAAGTTATGACCAAAATGTTACTTTTTTATTTTAAGTAGGTCAAAGGTCAAGGTCACAGGTCAAAATTTTTTGCATGAATGTAAAGCTTTTGTCACAAGAAACATGCATGTCAAATATGAAGGCTGTATCCCAAGTGGTTCAAAAGTTATGACCAATGTTATTTTTTTCTTTTAAGTAGGTCAAAGGTCAAATTCACAGGTCAATGTTTTTTGCACGAATGTGAAGCTCTTGTCACAAGGAACGTTCATGCCAAATATGAATACTCTATCTCCAACGGTTCAAAAGTTATGACCAACGTTAAAGTTGTCCACATACAAACCAACAAACCAACCAACCAACAAACAAACAAACAAACAAACAGACAGGGCAAAAACAATTTGTCCCTGCTATCGCTACCGGGGACATAAAAAGTAATGAAAACAAATACAATGTATTAGAAATGCTGTCTGCTAGATTTGAATGGGGCTTAAAAGTTAATCTATCATTCTCATTTCCTTTTACATATTAAACTCGTTTTTGTCAACAAAAAAGTTTTTTCCATGGAAACTGTCACATAGGTAACTAAAAGCAATAAGCAAACTGTTACATCATTCTGGATTAATTTCACATCACTGCAAAATGATAGTGAAGAAAAAACTTGGGGGAAAAAAGCAATTAACACTTATCTCTCTGCATTCAAAAATCCCTATCTTTGCAGACAGTGTAGATCCAGATTCTGAAGAAACCATCTGATCAGGATCTACACAGTTTATCATTGTGAACTGAAGACAAATGGTATTAAATACCATAATGATCCTAAGTATTGGGACAGCTAGGCCTAAGCAAACAGTGCAGACCCAGATCAGACTGCTCCTGAAGGAGCAGTCTGATCAGGGTCTACACTTTTTCCAATTCATTTTGCACCTTTTGGACTCCTTGCTGGATCGTGAAACAAACTTGTTAAAATTTTAGGAGAATTACAGCAAGTCCTCAAGGTGTCCTGATTTTTAGGATTTTTATGGTAGTCAGGTTGGTAGAGAGTTAGAAATGGGTGTGGCAAAATTAGTTAATGCAGCAGGATAAGAGTTGAATCACACATCATGGTAAATGAATACCCTTTCAAGGGAAATGACTCTTTCATGAAATACTTTACATCCCTCCCCATGATTAAGGCCTACTCTCTACTCTCCAAGGAAAGGCAAATTCTGTCCTTTAAATCAGTTCCCAAAACAGATTATTAGGCAAAAATGCTGGCCCAGGACAGTCACTGCACAACATACTTTTTCAAGAAATTTATCAGTACAAGATTTTGCTGTCTGTTAAAGTTTAAAACAGGGCTAACAGGTCAAGGGCCAGTTTTTTTAAAACTAATGCCGTCGTTAGTGAACATACCGTTAAAACTTTGATCATTTAATATGGCAAATATGCTGATATTTTTGTTGAAAAAATGTGAGCAGCTTTTGCAAATGCAAAAGCTGCTCTCATTTTTTCAGCAAAAAATAACACTATATTAGATACTGTACTTGCTAGAGCAGTTAACAATTTGACCACTAACAAGCTCGTTAAGCTAACAATGCTTTGATCAACTGGGCCCAGACCAATTATTATGCTTTTAATCTTGGTTGAGGTCTACTAGATGAAGCTTCATACCAAATAACAAAGGCCTGGGCCTTGTAGTTTCTGAAAAGAAGATTTTTTAAGTTTTCAGTGACAAAAATCTATTTTTGGCTCCAATGACCTAGATGTGCAACGAACCGGAACCATTCGAACAACTTTGAAAGGGGACCACCTACAGATCATCCCTGTGATGTTTGGTCAAAATCCGATCAGTGTTTTAAGAGGAGATGTCGTTTGAAGAAATTGTTGGACACATGTATGAATGCACACATGGATGCATGCTCACACTGACGACGAACGAAAAGTGACCTTGTCACTACTTGACAGGTGAGCTAAACAGTGGCAGAAACTAGAAAAAGTGTCCATAGGACACGGATGCCCCCGCTAAATGCCATTCATAAATCTAGCTCTACCTGTTACAAAAACTTTAACCTGAGGTTACAGGATCATGTACGTATGTACGGTCATACACACGTACAGACGGACATACACATGTACGCACGTACACACGTACGGAAAACCAAAAAACTATATGCCCCCGGCATCATATGATGCGGGGGCATAAAAATGTTAGAATCCAGTTGTTCATAAATTAATGTGTCGTTAGTAAACATATCGTAAACCTCAGAGCCTTCATTATCACTAAGATACCAATATTTTTTGCTTAAAAAATGTGAGCAGCTTTTGCAATGCAAAAGCTTCTCACATTTTTTCAACAAAAATAAGACTATGCTTGATATTGTACTTGCTAGAACAGTTAACAGTTGACCACTAACAAGCTCGTTAAGCTAACAATGCTTTGAACTGGGCCCAGTTGTTCATAACTAGCGGTTTCGTTAGTTTACATTGTAAAACTCTGATCCTTTAGTATGGCAATAAACTAATATTTTTGCTGAAAAATGCAAAAGCTACTCACGCTTTTTCAGCAAAAAATACCAGTGTTAGTTGTTGTTTTTAGTAGAACAGTGAACATTTGATCACTAACAAGCTCGTTAAGTTAACAAAGCTTTCAACAGCAGGGCCCTGGTGTATCCAGTCACCTTATAATTCACACTGTGAAATTAAATCACTTCACTCACGTTATAAACAGAAGATCTTACAGATAAACGTTTTTCCGATTGAAACTAGAAGAGGAATTGATAACAAAAACTGTCTGAAAATGGTTTGATACTGAGAAAGAGTAAAAGCAATTTGACCTGAGTTGAAACTTTAAAAGGAATCAATAACAGAAAGCATATTTGACCTCAATTTAAGCTATAAAAGCTATTTATATCTAAAATTGTCTCAAAATAATTTTATACCATCAATTTGCAAAAGCAATTTGATCTCTACTACCGCAATGATCCTAAGCATTGGGACAGACAGGCCTAAGTGAACAGTGCATACCTAAATCAGACTGCTCCCTGAAGGAGCAGTCTGATCAGGATCTACATTGTTGTCATTCCGTCGGCACCTTTTGAACTACTTGCTGGACCATAAAACAACTTTGTTAAAATTTTAGGAGAATTACAGCAAGTCCTGAAGATGTTAATTTTTAGGATTTTTACTGTAATGTACACCATTTCTGATGAGTCATTTTCTTTCCTTAAATTAAAATTATTGCTTACCATATTTACCGTATGTATTCAGGCCAGTCAGGCATGAGCAAACAGTGTAGACCCAGATGAGACGCCGCAAGATGCGGCGCCGCAAGATGCGGCATCTCATCAGGGTCTACACTGTTTGCCACTCAGCAAGCTGTCCTTAGACACAACATCGCGTATTAAGTTGTACTTGTTCAAATTTTAGAACAAGTATGGTAAGGAGTTGAGCTGTCCGAATATATAGGGTAAATACGGTAACCGTTGCATCCCATATTTTCTGAAGTTGACTCTTCCAGATTTTAAATTGGATACATATTCTTGTGATCCATGCTTTATGAAAGCATGGCCCAATACAGGAGTCCTGTTTTCAATCCATTCATCTGTCTGATCATCCACTTGGCAATTTGTTAACATTTGTGTCAACGCTAGAATTGACCCAAATGTCTAAGTCCAATTCTCAAGAACTACAACAACTGGCATGATATAGCCGTCATCAGAAGTTTTGTTCTACATAGGATGCTTAGTCAAAATCAATTACAGTATGACAGTGTAGATCCACATGAGACTGTTCATTATGAGTCATCTCATCTAGATCTTCCACTGTCTGTATTGTTTGTTTGAATTGACCAATTTGAGGTTTAACGCCTCTTTCAACACTATTTAGGTTATTTTGGAGAAAAATTGCTTCCTTTTTTGTGGGACTTTTACCTGACATTGAGATGAAATAGCATCTCAAGCCCTGCCATTCAGTGAAACCAATAGGGTTTATATGCATGGATGGTTTGACTCGCACCACTTTGCCTGGGCAGGCTTAGATCTTACAAGGGGTTTACCAGTACTCATGTGTGGTGGATTCCAGCTCTGCTTGGAAGCATCACGCAACCAAACTTATTTCTTCTAGCCCAAATGGGGGAGGGTTGGGGGGGGGATTACTTTTTGTATAGATACCTTTACTGGGCAAAAGGGGTGACAGGTTTAATCCTATCCTGCTGAACACAACCATCCCTACCTTTGGCCTTTGGAAACAGTGTGGGTCCAGATCAGATGGCTTCTGAAGAAGCAGTTTGTGAATTGAATGAATACAATATATCAAGTAATTTGATTGGTTGATAGTCAGCTGTGGGTGTGGCTATATGAATTTATTCAGCAGGATAAGGGTTAACAATACAGTCCAAACTGCATTAAGCAAGCACCTAAGGGATGCTTGGTTAAGACAAGTGCTTGCTAATCGCAGTTTCATTAACCCTTTTTGTACCAAATAGAATCTTCCTCCTTATATATAGCAGGAGTCCATTTCAAAATATAGGGGTGTCAGGTTGTGTTTTCCTCAAATTTTATTTGGGGAATGGCTTACCTTTTCGCAAACAGTGTAGGCCCTGATCAGACACCACGTTATGCGGTGTCTGATCTGGGCCTGCACTGTGTGCCAACTACCCGTTTAGGGGTTTCTGGTACAAAATGAGTTAAAATGCGTTGTGACTTTTTCGGGCATCTGAATGCAGTATGTTTCAAACAGGTTGCTTGCTTAATACAGGTGGCCACTATGACAGGTTCTGTTGTATTGCAAAACACTTACTTTGCTATCTTTGTATATAGACAGGCGTGACTGTGTGAACTCAAATGCCCGTTTTTCAAACTTCTTTTTCTCTGCATACTTGAATTCACCAAACAGAGGCTTGCTGGGGTCATACTGTGAAATAAGATTAAAAAAAAAATATCAGGCGGAACGGAATTTGGTTTGGAGTATAACATCCCAGTCAACACTATTTAGGTTAAGTTGAGCGGGTCAATTTACCAAATAATATACTTAAGCACTTTGAAAACCCAACATCATAGGGAAAATGTAAATATTTTTGAACTCACCAATTTTATTAAAGAACAAATTTCAACATAAACTAAATTCATCTAATGGCTTTCCATTGCAGCAATCACATTAGAGCTTTCACTTTATGATATCAATCCACACTGCGACAAACACACCGGGGGTCAGTCAAATCTTGAGCCACGTCAATATTGGGTATGTCCACCTGCGCCCTGGGAACATCCACGTAGCCTAGACCGCATAGAACAACACAAGCATCTGAGAGTACGTTGGGAAATGTCCAATTCTTGCTGAAGAGCTATTGCAAGCTGCCTCACAGCCTGCGGTGTGTTTTGATGTTAACAAACGCAACATCTCAATTCATCCTAAAGGTGTTTGATACAATTAAGATCCGGTGATTTCAACGGCCAAGGAAGAACATTGATGCCTTCTTGATGTAAAAAGTCCTGCCTCAACCTTGCCGTGTGTGGGCGGGCATTATCTTGCTGGAAAAGTATGGGATTATATTTGCGTCACAACAGTGGAACCAGCTCTGGGCTAAGAATCTCATCGATGTAACGTCTAGCGTTCAGATCCCTGTGTATTATCAGCAGGCGTGAGCGAAAATTGTAGTTGATGGCACCCCAGACCATGACGCCACCGCCACCAAACATGTGTCGTTCCACAACACAGTTGTCAGCAAACCTGTCTCCGTTACCTCGATATACGTGTTCTCGCCTGTCAATGTGGTACGAATTGAACCTTGACTCAACACTGAAGACGACGTCATGCCATTTAGCATGCCTTTGGTGGTTTTGAGCAAAGTTATTGCGAAGCTGCCTATGACATCTTGTAAGTATTGGTCCATGGTACGGAGGCCGGCAGCGTATACTGAATTCCTTAAGTCATCGGGACACTGTCATACAATGAATTTGTCGCTCTTGGTTGCCAATTATCACAGAAACTGTTTGTGCCGCCGTCTGGAAGCGCTCCTGGAGGTGAAGTTGACGGATATAATTATCCTGACGTCTTGACGTCACCCACACTTGTCCAGGTCTAGGACGATCAGAAACAGTTCCTGTTAACCTGACACGTCGAACAAGATGATATATCATTGTTCTGTCAACATTAAAGCTTCATGCGATGTCTTTCTGTGAAATGCCAGCTTCCAAAAGGCCTAAAATCTGATTCCGATTTTCGTTATTTAACCTTAGCATGCTCAATTTTGTAAACTTATCCAAATGTAAACAAAAATTAGATTGGTAGACAACTTCTAAAGTGATTGAATGAAAGATATCAGTTGTACATGTGGAAGCGGCCAAGTAGACAGAAAAGCGAATATCTCGACCTGCACGTGCCTCAATATCGTGTGTTGTCAACCCATATTTTATCAATCTGACCACCTCAGATGATTTTATTTAAGTTGTATGGAAGCACATATCAGCAGTTATGATATTGGATTGTGCCATTTCAAAAATATTTAATTAAAAAATATAATGTTGCGTTTTCCAAGTGCTCGAGTATACTTTCTGGGCATACTTTTACAAAAGTGGTTAACCAGTGCACATTATTCAGTCAGAAACTGACAACTGCCCTTCTTGGATCAGCAGAAAGGAGAGAATGACCATAGAAAGGATTTCATGATCAATCTCCATAACAGAATACTGTCGACCTGGCAGGTATCGAACCCACGACTTCCTGATCACCAGTCATATTTACCTGGTCAGTTTACCTATACATATTTCTATATTCATCCAGGTAAGATATTTTAGGACATTGCCCATGCATTGTATGCAAAATCAAACAATTGTGACACCCCTTATTTAGTGAATAGGCCTGGACCACAACTAGAGCGTGAAAGTCAAAACAAAGTCTAAAGATTGGTAAGCTATACCCAGAGGTTGTAGTGTACTTACAGCAGATTCTATCTTTTTAGAGAATTCGTTGGACTTCACACACAGGCAGGAATGCGCACTGTAGTCACTAGACCAGTTCTGCCACTCGTGTATCAGGGGCCACAGCTTCATGTTTCCATGGAGTGGTCGCTCTGAAAGAATTAACACAGTACAAAACTAACAACATTGTTAGTTAACAAATCGTTAAAACTTTGATCTTTTATTATGGCAAATATGCTAATGTTTTTGCTGAAAAAATGTGAGCAGCTTTTGCATTTCCCAAAAGCTGCTCACATTTTTTCAGCAAAAATACTAAAATTTAAAATATTCAACTTGCTAGAACAGTTAACAATATGACCACTAACGAGCTTGTTAAGCTAACGATGCTTTGAAAAAATGGCCCCAGTTGTTCAAAGCCTTGTTAGCTTTTGTTTGTTGGAGTTGAGGAGCTATGTCTCTGCCAACACTATTTAGGTCATTTTGGAGATGTTGCTTCCAATTTTATGGAACTTTTACCCAATATTATGATGAAATAACAACACAGGCCTTACTGCACAAAGCAACCACTAGGGTTTACAACCAGGGACAGCCCTACTCGCACTACTTTGCCTGGGAAGGCTAGACCTTCTATGCAGTTTTCCAGTATTCATGTTTGGTCGGTTTCAGCTGTGAACAGAAGCACAATGCAGCCTAATCTATTGGTTTATACTAATTTATTTTAGTTCGATTGCGATGGAAGCGTCAAGCTTATTGAATCGCTCTCGAACACTCATTCCAGGTGTTTTCATGCGCGCCCGAGAGGCAGGGGCTTTTAACACAACTGCTACCCATTTACACCTGGGTCGATTGGGGCAGTGTCATTATGTGTCTTAAAGACACACCTCGATACCGGTGGCCAGATTCGAACGCATAACCTCTCAATCGTAAGTCAAATGCGTTAACCACTGTGCTATCGAGGCTGACAATCTATTTCTCCAAGACTCAATAAGAGGGGACGCCCTTGTGAGCTTATCAAATTTTTAAGTGGTCTAAACATTCACCATTCTACAAAGTATAATACATTACAACTTCATTATAACACAATTTGTAATAACACTGTTTTGGATATAACACAGTTTCAAGATGGATCCCAAAAATGTATAGATTACATAGAAAAAAAGACGATTTTCTATACAATCTATACATTTTTGTTTGAATATAACAAGGCTGTTTAACTTACACGGTTTCTGCTTTGGACCCCATTAATAGTTTTATAAAGAGATTGTGGTGTGGACTCCACTAATAGAGTTATAAAGAGGTTGTGGTGTGTGGTGTATATGGGCCCCGTCAAGCGAGTTTTGGTACTTATTGCCTATGCGAGCAGCGAAGGTTCAGGCGAGCCTGCGCATCCGCGCAGTCTCACCAGAACCTTCGTTGCTCGCTCATACAAGCAGTGAATCAAGAGGAACCTTCAGACAGAAAGCCATATCCCTGGTCCCTCTGAATGGCTAGGCATGCACAGTTAAAATTTGTCATGACGGAATGCTCGAAGACACAAATTCGCTTGGCAGGGCTCATATGTACATGTAATAATACAGTATACTGTAGTATTTTTGCTGAACAAGAATAATTCTGCCATCTTACCTAGTTCTTTTCTCACAATCTCATGCAAAGCCCAGTTTTCCCTGTTGGAGGAAGACCTTTTCCATCTGTCCAACAATGTACCTATCACATCATTTACTGTCGTGTCTGTAGATATCTGGAGGAAAGTCAAATGAAATTAATCAATTCTGTATCAGTTTGAAAATACGCTCAAATAAGATAAAGCTAACAAGCAAATTCGTTGAATTGATATCCCCCGCCGAATGGGTTTTCCGTGTAGAATGGCAAGAAAATATATCTGGCCAAAATTGAGGATGGTTCTAAGAAGCAAACTAGAGACAATGAGGAAGGGCCCCGCTGAACATTTACTCCCTGGATGAGAGGCTGTACCCTGACCTACTGGCCTAATTATCAGTAGAGATTAACTTGTCTGTCAAAGTTGAGGTTTATTTACCTGTTATGTGGTTTCAAGGATACCAAAATAAAATTCGCGAATATTAAAAAAACCCGATATAATCACCGAATAGACAAAATTCCTCAATTTCAATCATTTAAGGGGAAATAACTCTGGATAAACAAGAGGCTCAATGAGCCTAAACCGCTCACCTGAGGAACTTAAGTTTTAACAATTCACAGACTTGAATACTAAATCTGCTAATAGAATCCAGCCCATTGACCCTTACAGGATTATAAGTCATGATTATTGCATTGCATTCCAAGTTTGAGACTTCTAGCTTCTATAGTTCCTGAGAAATCTTTGACGAAAATTTAACATTGGTCAAAATGGAGAGAAAGAAGAATGAAAGAACAGATGAACAAATAAGCTGAGAAAGCCCAATGTCTCTTACACAAAATAAGTCATCATTATTCTATTGAATACCAAATTTGATGCTTCTAGCTTTTATAGTTCCTGAGAAATCTTTGATTAAAAATTTAACATTGGTCTATTATCTCTATATGGAGAGAAAGAAGAATGAAGGAACAAATGAACCAGACTAGCTCCAAAACCTAATGCAGCCTTTCCCCTTGCCCAATGGTGCTACACATAAAATTTAAACAAGATTGGTCGACTGCCTTCTGAGATATGCTTCATTGAAAGTGTGGACGACGGATGGATGGACAACAGACGACGGACTCCGGAGCCTTGGTATACTATCGGCTCACTGGAGCCTTTGGCTCAGGTGAGCTAAAAATTCAAGTCTCTATTTCTGTCACAACATTTTCCCTACGTTAAGTCTATGGGCAAATTTTTTTGTCTCTCAAGGTCACGTAACTCCGAGGTCAATATTCCGATTCGGCCCAAAATCGAACTTAACCGAGATTTTATGCCTGTCCTCGTTACCTGCAAGTTTGAAGCTGATATGAATAAAAATAAAGTTGCTATCGTGGTCACAACGTAATTTTTTATGCTCAAGGGCAGGTAACTCCAAGGCAATCATTCCGATTCGGCCCAAAATCGAACTCAACTGAGATTTTATGTCTGTCCTCGTTACCTGCAAGTTTGAAGCTGATCTGAAAAAAATTCAAGTCGCTATCGTAGTGGCAACATTTTCCCTAATTAAGTCTATGGGCAAATTTTTTGTCGCTCAAGGTCACGTAACTCCGAGATAATATTCCGATTCGGCCCAAAATTGAACTTAACCGAGATTTTATGCCTGTCCTCATTACCTGCAAGTTTGAAGCTGATATGAATAAAAATAAAGTTGCTATCGTGGTCACAACATATTTTTTTATGCTCAAGGACAGGTAACTCCAAGGCAAATAATCCGATTCGGCCCAAAATCGAACTTAACCGAGATTTTATGTCTGTCCTCGTTACCTGCAAGTTTGAAGCTGATCTGAAAAAAATTCAAGTCGCTATCGTAGTCACAACATTTTCCCTATGTAAAGTCTATGGGCAAATGTTTTGTCGCTCAAGGTCATGTAACTCCGAGGTCAATATTCCGATTCGAACTTAACCGAGATTTTATGCCTGTCCACGTTACCTGCAAGTTTGAAGCAGATCTGAATAAAAATAAAGTTGCTATCGTGGTCACAACGTATTTTTTTATGCTCAAGGGCAGGTAACTCCAAGGCAAATAATCCGATTCGGTCCAAAATCTAACTTAACGGAGATTTTATGTCTGTCCTCGTTACCTGCAAGTTTGAAGCTGATCTGAAAAAAATTCAAGTCGCTATCGTAGTCACAACATTTTCCCTATGTTAAGTCTATGGGCAAATTTTTTGTCGCTCAAGGTCACGTAACTCCGAGGTCAATATTCTGATTCGGCCAAAAATCAAACTTAACCGGGATTTTATGCCTGTCCTCGTTACCTGCAAGTTTGAAGCTGATCTGAATAAAAATAAAGTTGCTATCGTGGTCACAACGTATTTTTTCATGCTCAAGGGCAGGTAACTCCAAGGCAAATAATCTGATTCGGCCCAAAATCTAACTTAACGGAGATTTTATGTCTGTCCTCGTTACCTGCAAGTTTGAAGCTGATCTGAAAAAAATTCAAGTCGCTATCGTAGTCACAACATTTTCCCTATGTTAAGTCTATGGGCAAATTTTTTGTCGCTCAAGGTCACGTAACTCCGAGGTCAATATTCCGATTCTGCCCAAAATCGAACTTAACCGAGATTTTATGCCTGTCCTCGTTACTAGCTACAGTGATGACAACATTTTCCCCATGTTAAGTCGATAGGCAATTTTTCGGGCGCTCAAGGGGACGTAACTCTTGAGTGAATTATCTGATTCGGCCCAAAATCGAACTTGACCGAGATTTTATGCCTGTACTGGTTATCTGCAAGAATGAAGTCGATCAGAAAAAAATTGACGGAGCTAGAGTGATGACAAGCTTTTTCCTATGTGAAGTCTATGGGAACTAGATGTTGCCATGGCAACCAGAGTTCCACTCAGATCTGCCTGAAAACCTAATGAAGCCTTTCCACTTGCCCAATAATGCGACACATGAAATTTGATCAAAGTTGGCCAAGTAGTCTTTAAGATATACATTTTTGAAATTCCCATTAACCCTAATGCAAAAACACACAAGGGCAGGTAACTCCTAAGTGAATGATCCGATTCTGCCAGTTATCGAACTTGACCGAGATTTCATGGCTGTGCTGGTTATCTGCAAGAATAAAGCCAATCTGAAAATAATTGAAGCAGCTACGGTGATGACAACATTCTCCCCATGTTAAGTCAATGGGCAATTTTTTCAACGCTCAAGGGCACGTAACTCCTGAGTGAATAATCAGATTCAGCCCAAAATCGAACTTGATCGAGATTTCATGCCTGTCCTCGTTATCTGCAAGAATGAAGTCGATCAGAAAAAAATTGACAAGCTAGAGTGATGACAAGCTTTTCCTAACGCTCAAGGGCACGTAACTCCTGAGTGAATAATCCGATTCAGCCCAAAATCGAACTTGATCGAGATTTCATGCCTGTCCTCGTTATCTGCAAGAATGAAGACAATCAGAAAAAAATTGACGGAGCTAGAGTGATGACAAACTTTTTCCTATGTTAAGTCTATGGGAGCTATTTGTTGCCATGGCAACAAGAGTTCCAATCCGATCTGCCCGAAAACAGTATGCAGCCTATCCCCTACCTGATAATGCTTCACATGAAATTTGATCAAGATTGGCCTACTGGTTCTGGAGATATACTTCTTTGAAAGTGTGGACGACGGACGACGACGCCGGCTCGTGGTATACTAATACCTCACATGAGCCTTCGGCTCAGGTGAGCTAAAAAGTCAATCCAGGTCAATCCGAAAAAAAAATTGCGCGTGCATCACGGCAGCATAATAATACAATATTTATTTCAAGTTTCATTTAATTCCATGCAATAGTTGCTGAGAAACGGTTCAAGACAAAGTGTGACGACGAAAAATCCAGAATTTCAATCATTTAAGGGGCCATAACTTTGGATGTAAAAAGTCAATCCAGAAAAAAATTGAGCGTGCATCACTGCAGCATAATAATACATATTTATTTCAATTTTCATTTAATTCCATGCAATAGTTGCTGAGAAACGGTTCCGGACAAAGTGAGACGAAGAAAAATCCAGAATTTCAATCATTTAAGGGGCCATAACTCTGAATGTAAAAAGTCAATCCGAAAAAAAATTGCGCGTGCATCACCACAGCATAATAATACATTTTTATTGCAAGTTTCATTTAATTCCATGCAATATTTGCTGAGAAACGGTTCCGGACAAAGTGAGACGACGAAAAATCCAGAATTTCAATCATTCAAGGGCTCATAACTCTGGATGTAAAAAGTCAATCCGAAAAAAAATTGCGCGTGCATCACCACAGCATAATAATACATATTTATTGCAAGTTTCATTTAATTCCATGCAATAGTTGCTGAGAAACGGTTCCGGACAAAGTGAGACGACGAAAAATCCAGAATTTCGATCATTTAAGGGGCCATAACTCTGGATGTAAAAAGTCAATCCAGAAAAAAATTGCGCGTGCAACACCGCAGCATAATAATACATATTTATTTCACGTTTCATTTAATTCCATGCAATAGTTGCTGAGAAACAGTTCCGGACAAAGTGAGATGACGAAAAAATCCAGAATTTCAATCATTTAAGGGGCCATAACTCTGGATGTAAAAAGTCAATCCGAAAAAAAATTGCGCATGCATCACTGCAGCATAATAATACATATTTATTTCAATTTTTCATTAAATTCCATGCAATAGTTGCTGAGAAACGGTTCCTGACAAAGTGAGACGACGAAAAATCCAGAATTTCAATCATTCAAGGGGCCATAACTCTGGATGTAAAAAGTCAATCCAAAAAAAAAATTGCGCGTGCATCACCACAGTATAATAATACATATTTATTTCAAGTTTCATTTAATTCCATGCAATAGTTGCTGAGAAACGGTTCCGGACAAAGTGTGACGACGAAAAATCCAGAATTTCAATCATTCAAGGGGCCATAACTCTGGATGTAAAAAGTCAATCCAAAAAAAAATTGCGCGTGCATCACCACAGCATAATAATACATATTTATTGCAAGTTTCATTTAATTCCATGCAATAGTTGCTGAGAAACGGTTCCGGACAAAGTGAGACGATGAAAAATCCAGAATTTCGATCATTTAAGGGGCCATAACTCTGGATGTAAAAAGTCAATCCAGAAAAAAATTGTGCTTGCATCACCGCAGCATAATAATACATATTTATTTCACGTTTCATTTAATTCCATGCAGTAGTTGCTGAGAAACAGTTCCGGACAAAGTGAGATGACGAAAAAATCCAGAATTTCAATCATTTAAGGGGCCATAACTCTGGATGTAAAAAGTCAATCCGAAAAAAAATTGTGCATGCATCACTGCAGCATAATAATACATATTTATATCAATTTTCATTTAATTCCATGCAATAGTTGCTGAGAAACGGTTTCGGACAAAGTGAGACGACGAAAAATCCAGAATTTCAATCATTTAAGGGGCCATAACTCTGGATGTAAAAAGTCAATCCGAAAAAAAATTGCGCGTGCATCACTACAGCATAATAATACATATTTATTTAAGTTTCATTTAATTCCATGCAATAGTTGCTGAGAAACGGTTCCGGACAAAGTGTGACGGACGGACGGAAGGACGGACGGACAACGCCAAAACTATATCCCTCCGCCTTCGGCGGGGGATAAAAATGCATGAGATAACACTAAACATGCCCATGTGAGATGAAGATAAACTTGCCCATATGAGATAAAAGCTAAACATGTCCATGTTAATGCTAGGGTGGTCCTAAATGTTGATGGTTCGACAAACGGACAGACAAACAACCAAATGAACAAACAGACAGTAAATTGGATTTCTATATCATGCCATACTAATACATCCCGCAAACATGCCTATATAATTTTGACGCCCTTAAAGGTGCATTATTGAGCTACCGGGTCTCAATTTTTTTTTTCTGTTTTTTATCTTCAATGCATACTCCTTTGTCATGTGTACACTTTTGGAGCCAAATACAGCTTCAAAACTTTGTGAAAATGGTGGTTTTCATTCGTGTTTACCCTTCGCTCTGAACATGTGTTCGGAATTTCTGTTCTAAAAATAAATCTGTCACTTTACACACACATGGCGACAGTATCGTCTCTGAGTGTCGTTTCTTATGGCATGGTATTCAGCGTCATATTTTTTTCACATTCAGGCATGGCCTAAGCAAACAAGACCAAAAATGAACGTCGCATAATGTCATTTAGCAGGATTCTATTTTTGTCACAAACTAAAAATAGATCTAACTAGTGTTTGAAACCCAGTTAGGGAATCCCTCTCTAACTCTTTTACCTGTCATCATAATTGTTTGCATTTTTGCATAAAATGCATTCATTTGTAGTTTTAAAGAAAAATACCGGCTATATGTATTTTATTTTTGGTAGCATTTTTTCCAGATAGCTCAATAATGCACCTTTAAACCCCACTTTTATTTAGTAAAACTGGGGTTTACAGGGGTATACATTATTTTTCTGATTTCTGCTCATTAACATATAGCCTCCTTGCACCATATCTCAAACCAGTTTGACAATAAATTTCTTTTTAAAAGTTAAAAGGGTGAATCTTTGAAATTTGTCTCCATTTCAGTTTATAGACTGGACTACGACAAGAACAAATCTATAATTGCTTTTTCATTATGTGATAGGTTGGCACGTGAGTAGCTCGTGCTCGATCAACCATGAAACGATGTCTCGAAGGACTTAAGGGAACCAATTCTCGAACCACTAGGATTTCAAGATTTAAGGACAAGAATGTATCCAGACTTCAATGATAATTCACCTTCTTTATCTTATTATCAGTCACCCACTATATTGATTGCATTGCAGCACATTGACCTGATAAAGATATGCTATCTCAGGGCAAGAGAGCTTTATCACGTCAACCTGACATTGCACTTTTACGAATGAACCGGACTTCTTGAAAAATGACAAAAATAGTATTTTTACTGGAAAAAATGAAAAGATTACTTGAAAAACAAATATTATAGGAAAAATATAGTCAGCTGATACTAAAAATATCGACCCCCAGAATGCTGGGACGCACTGAGGACCATCAATAACTGATCGTAAATTGCTAATTTAAGAGTGCACAAGGGGATAAACTGATAAATAGAATACCAGATTCGTGTCATTTGATATCAAGTTTATCAGGCTCGGCTTCGAGAACGCAAGCCTCGCGATTCTACAAGTGTTCTCAAAGCCTTGCCTGATAAACTTGATATCAAAAGACACTCACCTGGTATTCTCTATTTATTCACTATAGAGAGGAAATATTCAGATAAATGCGTCATATCATTGTATCATAACAAATATCAAAGGCAACATTGTAGCGTTTTTCTGACAAATCTCCGGAAATCCTGTTTGTGTAATGTATTTCTGCAGCCTGCACTTGCATGTCAGAACGAGGCTCGAAGTTGACAACTGTCATCAGAGATCTTGTTTGCATAAATGCTTAATTTTGTCCCAAAAGTAAACAAAACAATTCTTTCTCCTGAGAAAAAATGTGATTTATCTTCCATTTGGTTCGAGAATTGGTACCGTTCGAGATGTGGTACAAGGAGGCTATTGAGGGTACTCGTTAGAACAGCCTCGTTAGAACCACCTCACCGAGGCAGTTCTAATGAATATCCAGATTCTATGTTTTGAGCAGAAACAGTCCTGGCATGAAGCTTTTCAGAGATAGGCCAAAGGCAACAGATGTCTCTTGAGAACACAAACACTCTGATCGGACTGCATGGATGAAGCCATCTGATCAGGATCTACACTGTTTGTTATGCAGTTTGTGAACTGAATGAATAAAATATATCAAGTAATTTGATTGGCTGATAGCTATGGATGGGTGTGGCTAAATTAATATATTCAACAGGATAAGGGTTAAGGAAGTTGCTGAATCCAGTGGGAATCGGTCACCAGTCAGTTACTCAATAGATGGAGCTACAAATATTTTAAGGCTGTATGATAATGATTTTGTACTGTGACAAATTTACATTATGAAAACACTCCTATACATATACATTGTAAACTAAATTGCCGAAAAAAAGAAACTTTTAAGATGAAAATTGTGATATTTTTCTTATTTCTGCTCAAAATATAGATTGTGAGTACTTTTTAGAACCGCCTCATCAAGGCGGTCCCAACTAGTACCCTCAATCTATATTTTAGAGCAGAAATAAGACAAGAGGGCCCAGAGGGCCCTGGTTCGCTCACCTGATCCAAAGCATAACAAGTGGGCCCCGGGCAGGGTCAATTTTGGCCCCAGGGCTAAATTTGAACAATCTTGGTAGAGGTCCACAAGATGAAGCTTCATATCTAATATGAAAGACCTGGGCTTTCTGGTTTCAGAAAAGAAGATTTTAAAGGTTTACCCTGCATATAGAAGTCTATGTAAAACAAGATTTTCCCTATATAAGTCTATGTAAAACCAAAGGGCCCCGGAGCGGGGGCATTTTTGGTCCCAGGGCTATAATTTGAACAATCTTGGTAGAGGTCCACTAGCTGAAGCTTCATAACAAATATCAAAGACCTAAGCCTTGTGTTTCAGAGAAGATGATTTTTAAAGATTTTCCCTATTTAAGTCTATGTAAAACCAAAGGGCCACATGGCGGGGGCATTTTTGGTCTCAGGCCTATAATTTGAACAATCTTTATAGAGGTCCACTAGCTGAAGCGTCATAACAAATATCGAAGACCTAAGCCTTGTGGTTTCAGAGAAGAAGATTTTTCAAGATTTTCCCTATATAAGTCTATGTGAAACCAAAGGGCCCTGGAGCGGGGGCATTTTTGGCCCCAGGGCTATAATTTGAACAATCTTGGTAGAGGTCCACAAGATGAAGCTTCATACCAAATATCAAAGACCTGGGCCTTGCAGTTTCAGAGAAGAAGATTTTTCAAGATTTTCCCTATATAAGCCTATGTAAAACAAAAGGGCCCTGGTGCGGGGGCATTTTTGGCCCCAGCACTATAATTTGAACAATCTTGGTAGGGGTCTACTAGATGAAGCTTCATACCAAATATCGAAGACCTGGGCCTTGCGGTTTCAGAAAAGAAGATTTTTCAAGATTTTCCCTATATAAGCCCATGTAAAACCAAAGGGCCCCCGTGCAGGGGGCATTTTTAGCTCCTGCACTATAATTTGAACAATCTTGGTAGGGGGCCACTAGATGAAGCTTCATACCAAATATCAAAGACCTGGGCCTTGCGGTTTCAGAGAAGAAGATTTTTAAAGATTTTCCCTATATAAGCCCATGTAAAACCAAAGGGCCCCCGTGCGGGGGCATTTTTTGCTCCAGCACTATAATTTGAACAATCTTGGTAGGGGTCCACTAGATGAAGCTTCATACCAAATATCAAAGATCTGGGCCTTGCGGTTTCAAAGAAGAAGATTTTTAAAGATTTTCCCCATATAAGTCCATGCAAAACCAAAGGGCCCCCATGCGGGGGCATTTTTGGCCCCAGCACTATTATTTGAACAATCTTGGTAGGGGTCCACTAGATGAAGCTTCATACCAAATATCAAAGACCTGGGCTTTGCGGTTTCAGAGAAGAAGATTTTTCAAGATTTTCCCTATATAAGCCTATGTAAAACCAAAGGGCCCCCGTGCGGGGGCATTTTTTGCTCCAGCACTATAATTTGAACAATCTTGGTAGGGGTCCACTAGATGAAGCTTCATACCAAATATCAAAGATCTGGGCCTTGCGGTTTCAAAGAAGAAGATTTTTAAAGATTTTCCCCATATAAGTCCATGCAAAACCAAAGGGCCCCCATGCGGGGGCATTTTTGGCCCCAGCACTATAATTTGAACAATCTTGGTAGGGGTCCACTAGATGAAGCTTCATACCAAATATCAAAGACCTGGGCTTTGCGGTTTCAGAGAAGAAGATTTTTCAAGATTTTCCCTATATAAGCCTATGTAAAACCAAAGGGCCCCCGTGCGGGGGCATTTTTAACTTCAGCACTATAATTTGAACAATCTTGGTAGGGGTTCACTAGATAAAGCTTCATACCTAATATCAAAGACCTGGGCCTTGAGGTTTCAGAGAAGAAGAGTTTTAAAGATTTTCCCTATATAACTCCTTGTAAAACCAAAGGGCCCCCGTGCGGGGGCATTTTTGGCCCCAGCACTATAATTTGAACAATCATGGTAGGGGTCCACTAGATGAAGCTTCATACCAAATATCAAAGATCTGGGCCTTGCGGTTTCAGAGAAGAAGATTTTTAAAGATTTTCCCTATATAAGCCCATATAAAACCAAAGGGCCCCCTGTGCGGGGGCATTTTTGGCCCCAGCACTATAATTTGAACAATCTTGGTAGGGGTCCACTAGATGAAGCTTCATACCAAATATCAAAGACCTAGGCCTTGCTGTTTCAGAGAAGAAGATTTTTCAAGATTTTCCCTATATAAGCCCATGTAAAACCAAAGGGCCCCCATGCGGGGGCATTTTTAGCTCCAGCATTATAATTTGAACAATCTTGGTAGGGGTCCACTAGATGAAGCTTCATACCAAATATCAAAGATCTGGGCCTTGCGGTTTTAGAGAAGAAGATTTTTTTAGATTTTCCCCATATAAGCCCATGCAAAACCAAAGGGCCCCCCGTGCGGGGGCATTTTTGGCCCCAGCACTATAATTTGAACAATCTTGGTAGGGGTCCACTAGATGAAGCTTCATACCAAATATCAAAGACCTGGGCCTTGCGGTTTCAGAGAAGAAGATTTTTTAAGTTTTCGGTGAAAAAAATCTATTTTTGGCTCCTGTGACCTATATAAGCAATGGACCGGAACCATTTGAACAACTTTGAAAGGGGACCACCTAAGGATCATTCCTGGGAAGTTTGGTCAAAATCCGATCAGTGGTTTAGGAGGAGATGTCGTTTGAAGAAAAGTTTACGGACGGACGCACGCACGCACGGACGCACGACGGACGACGGACAAAAAGTGATCCCTAAAGCTCACCTTGTCACTACGTGACAGGTGAGCTAAAAAATAAGGTATACCCCTGTAAAGCCCAGTTTTATTTTATAAAGGTGGGGTTCAATGGGGTCAAAATTATATAGGCGTGTTTTCGTGATGAATAGCATTTTCCATTTACAACAAAAGTGAGTTCATTTTGAGCATAAATTTCATGATTAACAGCCATTCTCACCTTCACCATTTCCGAGCTTCCTGTAGGGTCGAGATTATACACTTCCACCAATATATCATTGTTTGGGACCATAGACTGGAAAAGAAAAATATTTGCAACCTCAGTGCATTTACAAGACAAAAAGTATGAATAAAATCGGGCGACAAGCAAAGTTTAAGTAAACCCTTAGGGTCTAATAAATTACCATTATGATCCTAAGTATTGGGACAGATAGGCCTGAGCAAACATCGCAGACCCAGATCAGACTGCTCCTAAAATGGGTTAAGATGCTATAATGGGTTAAGGCCAGTTTGTAAAAGTTGTACAGGTAACCCTCTTTATACCGACATTTCAGGTAATGACAAAACTCATTAAAACAACAATTTCAATTGAACAAACCCTTTGACTTAACCCTTTTTGTATGAGATGGAATTTTCCTCCTTATATATAGCACATGTCCATTTCAAATTTAGGGGTGTCAGGTTATGTTTTCTTCAAAATTGATTTGGAAAATGGCTTAACTTTTTGCAAGCAGTGTAGGCCCTGATCAAACACCGCAGAATGCGGCGTCTGAGCTGGGCCTGCACTGTTTGCCAAGGTACCACTTTAGGGGTTTCCCCGATACAATGGGTTAATACTCCAAGAGACCAATGTTGTGGATATTCATTAGATTCGCTATACCAGCAAATTGCTAGGGAACAAATCAGGGCTCGAGAAAATGCCGGTTTCCCGGTTCCGGACCGAATTTGCCATCCATAAACCGATTTTGACTTCAGAAGAAGATTAAAAAATTGGTCCATAATTCTATAACATTTAAAAAAAAATTGGTTCGAAAATTTTCGCTAAATCATTATGTTGTAAAAACAAGCTGACCTTTTGCCACTGATAATCCAAGCATGTATACAAGAACCGCCTACAGCTCAAGGTGTTAGACCGGTTCATTATCTAACTAGGTGAAAATCAGACAAGTCCACGTCGGGTTCTTTGATCTTATCGCAGCGAAATTTGACCCGTGTGTCAAGATTATTAATCTGTGAATACTGGCCTCAGGCGTAATGGCAAGCTGGCAAGGTGAGAAAATTAAGTCAATCAATGCAGGACATACGCTAGTTTGTTTACACAAGTCATTAATTTATGGCTTACTATAGAACTGGTATTTGAATATATTTTTTTCACAGGGCGCAATTTTCAATACACACCTGTCATGTCTGAATATTGCGTGTTATGCCTTCAAGGGAAAATGCCTTATTTCACCCATTCTAAACGATATTTTTATTTAAGAAATGCGCTACATTGAAACCAATAACATAAACCACGTGTGTGTTACGCCCTTGAATGAATTAAAATGAAACCGCATGACGTGATTTTCCGATCACGTGGCTTCAATATCTGTCGCAATTTGTAGACAAAGCGATTTGTTTCAGGCTTGTGTAATCGTAAAATATATATTTATGTTCTTTAAAACTCGGTTCGGCCATGTAAGATTTTCAATGACTCTCGTTCGGCCATGTATTGGTTCGAGAGTAAAGAAATGTTTTTCGATTTTTTAACCCGTTCAAAACGTTTTTTTTTAGAAATACGCTCTATTAAAATCAATGACATAAAACAGGTGTATGTGTGTTAAGTCCTTGACTGCATTAATGTGTATTGTGTAAACGGAAACCGTATGACGTCATTTTCCGACCACGTGGCTGCCATATCGGTCGCCATTTGTAAACAAAGCAATTTGGGCAAAATAAAATGCGTGAAATAAGAGAAATATTTTAAAGGTTTTAAAAAGGGGAAAAAATATAGGGACCATAGAACTGGTCTCTGACTGCCCCATGTAGGTTGTTTCCCTTTAGCAGTCTTCAGGTTCGGAGTGACCCGGATATTGGGAAAATGAAAGTAGATGAAATCTGGCGTAGAAAATGAAAGTAGATGAAATATTAACGATGTGAGCAATAATTGCTGTTTATAATCGAGATACTGGTGCTCATATCCGTTTACAAGTGTAAGAGGAACATCGGTATGTCATTCGTTATGCTAATAATACATTTTGAAATCGCAAATCGCCAATGGCATTTACGGAAATTACCGAAACCGTTCGGCAATTTCCGTAATTTTTGGCGAAATCTGGCTGGACCGATTTTGATTCTTCAGTTTCTCGAGCCCTGGAACAAATACTGTCGTTATAGCGAGCGCACACTGAAGTAGGGAATTTATTCTTTCATCAGCAACTGACAAATTCTCTTCTTGCACACCAGACAAGCAAATCCGTGATTTTACCCTGGGATAGAAATTTATGTTCTGACCCTGGTGTTCCGACCCAAAATCCAATATAAGCACGTGTTTGATAAACTGGTTAATTATGACCTCGTATGCCCTATCGTTAAGGTTGACGTCACAGCATGTTACTTGACATCATTAAACATTCCTGTACTGTACTCACAATATGGCAGACGTCGGTACTAGAAGTGACTGCAGCATTAAAAATCTGCACTAAGAAATGGAAGTTATGCAAGAAACAGAATCCTATATGGGTGTGGGGGCAGATAAAAAAATCTGTACCTCGGGATCACTGTCCGGCATCACTCGGCAAGCCTTGTGATGCCGGAAGGTGACCCTTGGGACGGATTTTTCCATCCACCCCTCACACCCATATAAGGTTCTTATATTCTTGACTGACAGCAGACCAATCACCATGACAACAGATAATTTTGACAAAAAGGAAGTCTACTTACTACTCTGGCATCTAACATTTTCTGTTGTGCTTTCTTTATTTCATCTTCTATTCTTTTCTGTCTGTCTTCAGCCTGCGATAAAATAATACATTTTACAAGTGAGGTTTTGTATTGGAAGAGTTTCTATTTTACGGTCCTTTCAAGATTAGTTCACTTTTATCAAGCCAATCACTAACCCTTTTGTACTGCATGGAATCTCCTACATTATATAAAGCACACATCCCATCATGTGAGCAAGTCTGTGAAATGAACACCCCCTAAACCCCACTTTATATAGAGAAAACTGAGCTTTACAGGGGGTATACATTATTTTTCTTATTTCTCATCCAAGACATAGGTTGTGGGTACTTGTCAGAACCGCCTTGGTTCTAACTGAGGCGGTTCTAATGAGCACCCACAACCTATGTTTGGAGTATTAATAAGAAAAATATTACTAATTTTTATTGGAAAAGAAGCCATTTTGGGGAGTCAGGATTTTCCTTCAAAATTTATTTAGGAAATGGCTTTACTTTTTTCAAACAGTGTACACCCTGATCAGATTCCATGTTATGTGGAATTTAATCTTGGCCTGTACTATTTGCCAATTACCTGATTTGAATTTCCAGTACAAAACAGGTTAATCAGAGGTGAGCCCAAAACCGGAGTACCCACAGAAAACCAACTGTTGCAGAACTAGTCATCTTATTTGTGTACTGAGCGAGGCACGAGCCCATGGTAAAGACAGACCTATGATTTAGAGACAGTGCCCTTGGCCACGGAGGTCCTTAAGTGAGAGAATATAAAATCCTGTCAATCTTGTTTCATCTCGGCCCAATTGTTCAAAGCATTGTTGGCTTAAGCTTGTTAGAGGTCAAAATGTAAACTCTTCTAGCAAGTGATTACACCAAAACTTCTTTATAACACTACTGTTTAGGTACAAAGCAAAAACCATTTGGGCCCCATCAAGCGATTTTGGTACTTATTGCCTGTGCGAGCAGCGAAGGTTCAGGCAAGCCTGCGCATCCGCGCAGTCTCCCCAGAACCTTCGCTGCTCGCTCTTACAAGCAGTGAATCAAGAGGAACCTTCAGACAGAAAGCCATATCCCTGGCCCCTCTGAATGGCTGGGCATGCGCAGTTAAAATGTGTCATGACGGAATGCTCGAAGACACAAATTCGCTTGGCGGGGCTCATTTAATGAAGCTCTTACAGTTCTTGAGTGAAATGGACATGAACATTGGGGTAAAAGCTAGGGTCACACTAGTTCACAAAGTCAGTGAACCATTAAATGAAGAGAAAGGTCAAATATGGACACCTGTAATAAAGTGTCCAACCCTAGATGCAAGTGTGTATCGAGTATCGCTGATGAAGCTCTTATAGTTCTTGAAAAAGGGACTTGAAAATAAGGGTAAAAGAAAATAAGGGTAAAAGCTACGGCTGTCGCATATATCGCTCCTTGCTTGAAGCAGGCACAACAAAAATGCGTCATGTGAACAAGTCCGTGAAATGAACACCTCCTAAACCCCACTTTAAATAGAGAAAACTGGGGTTTACAGGGGTATACATTATTTTTCTTATTTCTGCTCAAAGATATAGGTTGTGGGTACTCATTGGGAGTCAAGGAGGCGGTTCTAAAGAGCACCCACAACCTTTGTTTGCAGTATAAATAAGAATAATATCACATATTTTTATCAGAAAAGTAGCCATTATGGAGATGTAAAAAAATGCACTATGTCACATGGGTGTTATTGTAATGGGTTGAACTTTCAGCAAACAGCGAAAGCTCATATCACACACCTCCTTCTGCAGTGTGTCTGATCTTGGACTGCAATGTTAACCAATAAGCTGTTTTGAGGTCTGACAGTGTGATTCATAGTTAATTATAAATATAAACTGGGTTAATGTGAACAAAGTCAGTTGAGCCTGCATGATAATAAGTGTACCTCATTAACATCAAACAGATCTTCATAGTATGTGACAATGTCAGATATCACCTTCATCTCTAACTGCATGTTGTTACCAAGTTTGCCAGCATTCACCTGTAATTACATGTAAATGTACATGTACAGTGTACATTACAGAGATAACAAGTAAACATTAATTAACATACAGAGAACCCTTCTAAAAACAACAGTATTTCTTCCATTACACTTTTATTTCTTTTTGAAGAACTGCCTCTATAAAAGTTAAGTGTGTCAGTGAGTATTGAGTTTTACGTCTCACCAACAGCTAAGGTAAGGTCATATGGAGACTGGACCTCGGTTTTTAAAGACTCATCCGAAAGTCTGGGGAAGCCCGGGATCAATCCTGTGATCCCTGGTTTACAAGGCGAGTAGCATAACCACTGCACCACGGAGGCTTCTCTATAAAAGTAGAATAATAGGTAATTAACAGCTTTTCCCCGCTCACATCAAGAAACAAATATTGTGGACATTTGTTAGAATCACCAAGGACCCCCCCCCCCAAACAACAAACCATCTGTGCCTTTTCACATGGCGCTTCACCCCCCTCATCCCTTGGTTTCCTGAGGTGGACTCTTCCAGTTTCTAGATTAGCCCCCGCCCATAGGGGCTTGAAGAAATATATGGGTTGCATGATGCTTCCACGCAGAGCTGAATCCGGCCCGCACACTAGTACTGGTAAACCGCGTAGAGGCTCTAAGCCTGTCCAGGAACCGCGGTGCGAGGTGGACCGTCCATACTAATAAACCCTATTGGTTTCATTGGGCGACAGGGCTTGAAATGTCATTTCATCTCAATGTCGGGTAAAAGTCCCACAAAATTGGAAGCAACGTCTCCAAAATGACCTTTACAGTGTTGACGGGGACGTTAAACCTCAAATCAAACAAAACAAACAGTTTCTAGATTGGACACTTCCATTCTTGCAAACAAGCCGTATAGTCAAAATCATTTACAGGATGACCAGTGTAGAACCTCATTACGATAACACACCAGTGTATCATAGTGCATTCTTTCACAACTCCAAAATGGCAACTTTTCCAATGAAAATTTGTAATATTTTTCTTATTTATACTCCGAACATAGGTTGTAGGTACTCGTTAGAACCGCCTCGTTGAGGCAGTTCTAATGAGTACCCACAACCTGTCTTGGGGAAGAAATAAGAAGAATAATGTGTACCCCTGTAAACCCCAGTTTTCTCTATAACAAGAGGCCCATGGGCCACTATGCTCACCAGAGCTCAGGTGGGCACTGCCAAATTGCAGCCATGTATTTTAACATGATATCATTTTAATCTGCCAAATGAACCCCCATATCCAAATGAGCATCAATGTGGACTCAGTATATGAAACATTAGGCCTTTTATGAAGTAGAGGGTGTGGGGCATGGACCCAATGGAGCCCTGGTTGGTATCACTAAATGTGTCTTATCACAAAGAACAAGAATATATATGGTTTAGCAGTGGGGATCTGCATGGCTGGAGATAAAAGTGGAGGGGTTGGAGCATGCCCTGTCGTTCCCAGGAAAGCCCAAGATTGTTGTCCCTAAATGTGTCTCATCATAAGGACCAAGTATATATATGGTTTAGGGGTGGGAATCTGAACGGTTTCCAAGATATCCTTTCATGAAGTGATAAAGGAGAGGACTGGCCCCTGCGGACACCCCTACAGTAGGTGTGCTAATAATAAGGAACAAGAACATATATGAATATGGGGTGGGGATTTGAATGGTTTCTGAAATATATGGCCTTTTATGAAGTGGAAGGGCGGGGCACATTGCCTCAGCACAAAGAGACCCCCAAGTTGGTGTGACTGAATGAGTCTTATCATAAGGAACAAGAATATATATGGTTTAGGGGTGGGGATCTGAACTATTTCTGAGATATGTGGCTTTTAATAAAGTCAAGCGGTGGAGCAAGGCCCGGGCATGCCCCGGGGACTCACAAGCTGGTGTCAATGAATGTGCCTTATCATAAGGAAGATGAATATATATGGTTTAGGGGTGGGGCTCTAAACAGTTTCTGAGATATAAGGCCTTTTGTGAAGTGCAGGGGTGGGGCAAGGCCCAGGGAGACCCCCAGGTTGGTGTCAATGAAAGTGTCTTATCATAAGGAACAAGAATATATATGGTTTAGGGGTGGGGATCTGTAAGGTTTCCGAGATATTGTGATATTATGAAATGGAGGGGGTGGGGCATGGCCCCAGCACATCCCTGGGGACCCCCAGGTTGGTGTCACTGAATGTGTCTCATCATAATGAACAAGAACATATATGGTTTAGGGGTGGGGATCTGAACAGTTTCTGAGATATATGGCCTTTTGTGAAGTGAAGGGGTGGGGCATGGCTCCGGCGCACCCCGAAAGACCCCCAATTTGGGGTCAATGAATGCGTCTTATCATAAGGAGCAAGAATATATATGGTTTAGGGGTGGGGATCTGTAAGGTTTCCGAGATATTGGGCCTTTTATGAAATGGAGGGGCGGGACATGGCCCTGGCGCATCCCGGGGGACCCCCAGTTTGATGTCACTGAATGCGTCTTATCATAAGGAACAAGAGTATATAGGGTTCAGGGGTGGGGATCTGAATGGTTTCCGAGATATTGGGCCTTTTATGAAGTGGAGGGGGGTGGGGCATGGCCTCGGCACATCCCGGAGGACCTCCAGGTTGGTGTCACTGAATGCGTCTTATCAATAGGAACAAGAATATATATGGTTTAGGGGTGGGGATCTGTAAGGTTTCTGAGATATAGGTCATTTTATGAAGTACTGAGGGCGGGGCATGGCCCCGGCACAACCTACTGGACCCCCAGGTTGACATAAAAGCATATGGCTGAGAGAAGTTTACTAAAGGAACATTTCTATGAAAGTTTTGTCAAAATATCTGCAAAGGCTTTGTAGTTAATGCCATTTTTCAATTTTCCCCATTATAAGTCTATGGAAAATCTAAGTTGCCATAGCAACCAAACTAAAGAGCCGAATTTCATAAAAAACACAAAACCTGTAAAGGCAAATATGGTGAATATTTCCATAAACTTTCAGCCTCATAGAGCATACGGTTTCTGAGGAGATGATTTTTTAAGTATTTTTTTTCTATTTTTTGCATTTTGGTTTCTATGGCAACCATTAAAATTGAGCAGTAGGCCTAAAATCATATGGTAGATACTAGATTGCTTAAGGAACATTTCTATGAAAGTTTTGTTCCAATATCTGCAAAGGCTTGGCAGTTAATGCCATTTTTCAATTTTCCCCATTATAAGTCTATGGGAGCTCTAAGTTGCTATAGCAACCAAACTGAAAAGCCGATTTTCATAAAAAACACAAACTTTTAATCCCCCAACCCAAGCATGCTACAGATAAAATTTGGGCCCAATCGACCCAGTGGTTTCAGAGGAGATGTCGTTTGAAAGTGTTGACGACGCAGACGCAGACGCAGACGCAGACGACGACGACGACGACGACGACGACGCAGACGACGACGGACAACTGCCTATCCTAAAAGCTCCCCCGGAGCCTTCGGCTCTGGTGAGCTAAAAAGTGGGGTGTTGGGGTGTTCAGTTCACAGACGTGTTCACGTGATGTGACAAGATGGCATCTTATCTGGATTTACACTGGTGGCAAAGTTATCTCTATTGGGTTCAAAGGATTAACCCTTTTTGTACAAAATGGAATCTTCCCCCTTTTTATAGCACAAGTCCATTTCAAAATTTAGGGGTGTCAGGTTGTGTTTTCTTCAAATTTTATTGTAAATAGCTGAACCTTTTGCAAATAGTGTAAGCCCTGATCAGACACTGCGTTCTGCGGCGTCTGATCTGGGCCTGCACTGTTTGCAAGGCTCGCCGTTTTGGGGTTTCCAGTACAAAATGGGTTAAGACTGACATGAAGGACTTGGTAAAAAAACTGAACTGAAATATCACTTATATCACTTTACCCTGGTCCTGCTGAATAAATTAATTTTTCCAAACCCATTTCTGACTATCAGCCTATTAAAATACTTGATTCAACTGAATGACAAACTTGTGTAGATTCTGATCAAATGGCTTCTTCAGAAGCCATTTGATCTGGATCTACACTGTTTCCAAAGGTAGAATGGATCCCTGTTCAGCAGGACAAAGGCTAACACTGAAGATGCCAGTTGGCTTTGTTGTCTGCTGATTACTTAAAAAGCCATTGCTGCAAAAGGTGTGGACCCAGATCAGACTACTCCTCTAGCAGTAATCTGATCAGGGCCCACACAGTTTGCCTATATGCAAAAATATGTTTGAAATGTTTGCAAGAATTATCAGCAGCAGACATAAACAGATGATATTTTCAACTGCAGTTTTTCTTAGCATCTGAAAAATTAAGTTCTTGAACAAGGAGCTGCAGGTAACCTGCCGAAAAAAAGAATTTGAGACTGTAAATTTACTCACATCAGCTACTGTGGCACTCCCCTCGGCTGTTGCTGACTTCATCAATGTTGAGCCAAATGCTATTGATATGTTGTCTAATGTCATCATGTTTTCACCAGAATGCTTTGACAATCTGAAATAAATGATAAAATAAATGATATACATCAAACTGTATTTTCTTTAAACCTAAATATTGTAGCATATAAAAGGTGTCTGAATGACAATAACGTCCAAAATTTGTAAATCATTTGGTATTTTCTTTAGAGTTTCAAATTTTATAGCATTTAAAAAGAGTCTGCCTGACTCTGTATGAAAGTTTAAAACAAGACAAACTGCAAAAATTAAATGTTAATGCCATTGTGATGGGGATTAGGAAAACCATTATTCCTCAAGGGTATTTTGAATAACAAACAAGAATGAATGAAAACAATACAACATTCTCCCTCTGCCCCTACCTGCTGTAAGGAAAGATGGTCTTGCCTAATTGAAAGGCATTATAAGCTGGTCAACTCTATGCTAAAAGATGTATACATGACACTTTCATCTCACCAAACCACCCTTAGAAAGATTTATCTCCTTACATCACGAAAACACGCCTATATAATTTTGACGCCCTTGAACCCTACTTTTAAACAGAAAAACTGGGGTTCATGGGGGTAAAACTTATTTTTTCTTGTTTCTGCTCTAAAAGAAACAAGATGTGTTTGTGAAACACTGATGCCCCTGGACAGCGCATGTTAAATATGAAAGTAGTATCACTAAGCAATCGAAAAAAGGTATGGCCAATGTTCAAATCTTAGAAAGTAGGTCAAGGTCACAAGGTCAAAAATTATGGGATCATTTGAAAGGTCTTGTGACACAGAATGCACATGTGAAATATGAAAGCCCTAACACTTACCAATCGAAAGTTATGACCAATGTTAAAGTTTTTAAAAGTAGGTCAAAGGTGAAGGTCACGAGGTTAAAAATTATGGTACCACTGGAAAGGTCTTGTAAAAAAGAATGCATATGTGAAATATGAAAGCCCTATCACTTACCAATCGAAAGTTATAGACTATGTTAAAGTTTTTAAAAAGTAGGTCAAACGTCAAGGTCACGAGGTCAAAAATTATAGTACCGCTAGAAAGATCTTGTGACTAGGAATGCACATGTGAAATATGAAAGCTCTATCTATTACCAATCGAAAGTTATGACCAATGTTAAAGTTTCTAAAAAATTGGAAAAAAGTAGGTCAAGGTCACAAGATCAAAAATTATGACACCATTTGAAAGGTCTTGTGATAAGGTATACACATGTGAAATATGAAAGCTCTATCTATTACCATTCAAAAGTTATGCCCAATGTTAAGGTTTTTGTCGACAGACAAACAGGCAAACAGACCAAAAACTATATGCCCCCCGAATCTCTTAGATTCCGGGGGCATAATAAGAAAAAATAAGGTTTACATCGAGGTGGTTCTAACAAGTACCCACAATCTATATTCTAGAGGCGAAATAAGAAAAATATCACATTTTTTTCATCTTAAAATTCTCTTAAAAGTTTACAATGCATTTGTATATGCGTGTTTTTGTAATGATTCTCAGTATGAAGTTGAGCTTACCATCATAGTATATTAGTCATAGATGATATATAAAGAAATAATTTTCAATACTTAGCATACCTAGTTTCTTCAGCACTATCACAACTTAACCCTTTTAGTACCAAATGGAATCTTCCTCCTTATATATAGCTGGAGTTCATTTCAAAATGTAGGGGTGTCAGGTTGTGTTTTCATCAAAATTTATTTGGAAAATGACTGAACTTTTAGCAAACAGTGGAGGCCCTGATCAGACGCCGCATTCTGCGGCGTCTGATCTGGGCCTGCACTGTTTGCCAAGTACCCATATAGGGGTTTCTGGTACTGAATGGGTTGATAAACTTACTTCCACAAATGGGCAGCAATACATTTCAGTGTGAGGTAATTGGTTCTTGGAAGCTGGTTTAAAAGATACCTGTACCAGTCTAACATGTTGTAATTCTGGGACTTTCCTGAAAAAAAAACACAAAAAGTTTTCATGTGCAATAGTATTCATGTACTTCCCTGATAAACATAAGTTGTCATGTGCAAAAGTATCTGAAAGGGTCAAATTATAGTGCTTTCCAGACATCACGCTAACAAGTCCTTGAAATGAACACCTTACACCCCACTTTATATGGAGAAAACTGGGGTTTAGGTGGGTATACATTATTTTCCTTATTTCTGCTCACAGACATAGGTTGTGGGTACTCGTTAAAACCACCTCATTGAGGCAGTTGAGGCGGTTCTAACGAGTACCCAGTACCCACAATCTATGTTTTGAGTATAAATAAGAATAATATCAACAAGAATTGAAGATGTGTTTGTGAAACACGAACATGTCCCCGGGCATGGTCATTTTTTATTCAAAGTTGCTCACAGTTCAAGATTTTTGTTTGTGTGGGAAGCCCTTGACACAAGAAACTTACATGCCAAATATGAAAGCTCTATGTTAAACGGTTCAAAAGTTATGAACAATAATATTTTTTTCTTTAAAGTAGGTCAAGGTCACACAGGTCAAAAAATTTTGCATAAATGTAAAGCTATTGTCACAAGGAACCTACATGCCAAATATTAAGGCTCTATCTTAAACGGTTCAAAAGTTATGAACAAATTTATTTTTTCTTTTAAGTAAGTCAAAGGTCAAGGTCATGGTCCAAACATTTTGCATGTATGAAAAGCTCTAATCACAGGGAACCTACATGCCAAATATGAAAGCTCTATCCCAAACGGTTTGAAAGTTATGACCAAAAATGTTTATTTTTTTAAGTAGGTCAAAGGTCAAAATTTTTGCATGAATGTACATGTAAAGCGTTTGTCACAAGGAACCTACATGCTTAATATGAAGGCTGTATCTCAAACGGTTCAAAAGTTATGACCAATGTCAAATTTTTCTTTTATGTAGGTCAAAGGTCAAGGTCACAGGTCAAAATTTTTTGTGTGAATGTAAAGCTATTGTCACAAGGAACCTACACGCAAATTATGAAGGCTCTATCTCAAACCATTCAAAAGTTATGACCAAAATGCTGTTTTTTTTATTTTAAGTAGGTCAAAGGTCAAGGTCAAGGTCACAGGTCAAAATTTTTGACATGAATGTAAAGCTTTTGTCACAAGGAACATACATGCTAAATATGAAGGCTGTGTCTCAAACGGTTCAAAAGTTATGACCAATGTTAACTTTTTGTTTTAAGTAGGACAAAGGTCAAAATTTTTTGTGTGAATGTAAAGCTCTTGATACAAGGAAGCTACATGCAAAATATGAAGGCTCTATCTCAAACGGTTCGAAAGTTATGACCAAAATGTTATTTTTTTATTTTAAGTAGGTCAAAGGTCAAGGTCACAGGTCAAAATTTTTTGCATGAATGTAAAACTTTTGTCACAAGGAACATACATGCTAAATATGAAGGCTGTATCTCAAGTGGTTCAAAAGTTATGACCAATGTTATTTTTTCTTTTAAGTAGGTCAAAGGTCAAGGTCAAGGTCACAGGTCAAATTTTTTTGCATGAATGTGACGGTCTTGTCACAAGGAACCTTCAGGCCAAATATGAAAGCTCTATCTCAAACGGTTCAAAAGTTATGGCCAACGTTAAAGTTGTCCACGTACAAACCAACAAACAAACAAACAGACAGGGCAAAAACAATATGTCCCCGCTATCGCTACCGGGGACATAAAAATTTTAATAAAAAAATTGACCGCTTTGGAGATGTAAAAATGCATTATGACGCATGGGTGTGTTATTCTGATGAAAAATAAGAGTTTGTTATGTAATAGTATTTATACAAGCCTGGAATTTTCCTGAAAATTAAAATTTTTACAAGTAGTAGATATCAGTAGAGTAAATATGATCTATAAAAGGGTTATCATTTGATGCAAGAAAAACACTACAGAACTGAAAGGTATAGAGTGTTTATTTGATTTGTGGTTTAACGTCCCCCGTCAACACTGTAAAGGTAATTTTACAGACGTTGCTTCCAATTTTGTGGGACTTTTACCCAACATTGAGATGAAATGACATCTCAAGCCCTGCCGCCCAATGAAACCAATAGGGTTTATAAGCATGGCTGGTCTGACTTGCACCGCTTTGCCTGGGCCGGCTAAAATCTTCTAAGCAGTTTACCAGTATTCGTGTGCTGGTAGCTTTCAGCTACGCATGGCAGCAACATGAAGCCGATCTATTTCTTCAAGCTCCGATGAGAGGGGGTCGAAAGTATAGAGTGTATAAGTTTTTCTTGATCAGACTAGTAACTTTGGCCAATTAGGCCTTATCAGTGATGTGTATATACTTTCAAAATTCCACAATGAAATCAATGACCCAAATGGACTAGAAAATATAATCAACAGTATGATGACGATCAGGGAGACTTTTTACTGCCACCCCACATTCCTTTTTGTACAATTCACTACGATTTGCTACAAATGATTCTACAACAATAGAGTGAGGTAAGTATGATATTTGACTTTGCACAATATTATAATGTTATTAGTCAAATAATTTCGTATTGGCTCGTGCCAATACAGCAGACCTCGGACCTGTAACTGGGCCAATACAAAATTACTTGATTAATGACAATTTTATTAATTGACGCAATTAAAAACATGATTTATAATTTTTGAATATCAGTTGACCTTGTGTAATATAGGATAATCAATTAATAAACCACGTTATGAAGTGTATAAAAGTGTGCACATCACTGGCAAATGGCTAAAACCTCATTATAGTTTCTTTTTTTTTTCTGGCTATGCTGCTGGTCTGGTTGCAGTATCAGGCAACATAACTCGTTACCATTCTTTTTCTAGCATTTGATCAAGTACAATTCAACAGATGATGTTGTGAATATCTGGATGGGGAACAAGACAATTCACCAAGACAACTCACAGACACGTTTTTTAGAGACAGTTTACAGACACTTTTTGAAGGCAGTTCACCTATACATTTATGGCCCAGATGATAAAAAGAAAACATTTTGAAAATAACACTTAGAGGATCTAACATGAGTGTTCATGTATTATTGAATTTATTAAACAAGTTGAGGAAAAGGGATAAAATGGGAGGCTTTGCCGAGCATTTTATCCCTTTTCCTCAATGAGTTTAATAAATTCAATAATACATGAGCATGAATGCAAGATTCTATTTATCATATGACATTTAAAACGCATTTTATTCACGATTGTTTACAAAAATGTCAATATTCTGCCGATAGTAAACGTGACATCGTTTAGGACGTCGTACATGTAACGTTACGGGACGTATCTAGCTAATTTGCATATTTAATCCACTAGTGGATTATCGAAAATATTACATGGCGTTATTACACTCTCAGAAGCGACGTCATATGAAAAAGGCGATCGCTATTGACAGCCGGCTGTCGATAGCGAATTTGCTATTGACAGCCGGCTGTCGATAGCGAATTCGCTATTGACAGCCAGCAAACTAAATTGATGAAAATGGGTTATTTCAAATTTATTGTATGTTTTACTTTATAGAAATTTATGGACAGGTTATTTAATATAATTGATTATATAATGGCTTCAGGTACTGTGATTATCTCGTCAGTTGGTCTTTACCATGGAACCTGCTGAATTTAAGTAGTGATATTACCAGCTGTTCCAATGATTTGGTGACTGTCTATCTTCTGATACATATCATCTCTATGACTAAGAATATTGTGAAGCCTTATTAATCTTCTTAATGCAAATAAATATTTACTGTTTTGCCTGTGACCGAGGCCATTGTTGGGGGAAATTCCTGAGTTTTTAGCTCACCTGAGCCGAAGGCTCATAGGAGAGCTTATAGTATGGTAAGGCTCCGTTGTCTGTCTGTCGTCTGTTGTCTGTCAACATTTTCTAACATCATCTCCTCTGGAACCCCAAGGCCGACTGGAGTCATATTTCATGTGGAGCATCCATGGGATGGGGGAACGAAAGTTTGTTCGCAGGGTCCAGGTCACATGACTAAGATTGCCACCATGCCCATTTAAGGTAAAAACCCTTCAAAAATCTTCTTCTCCGGAACCAGTGGGCCGATTAGCCTGAAACTTGGTATGTAGCATTAGGGACTCAGGTCCATCATATTTTGTTCAAATGATGACCCTTGGATGACCTTGACCAATTTTAGGCCAAGGTCAAATTTGGTCACATAGACTTTTGTATGGGGAAAACTCAAAACCATGTATTTTTGGAAACTATTCAGTATTGCAGCATGTGATCCAAAATTAGAAGATGCAGTAAGCTAAATGGGTGGATGAAACTACATGAGTATTCAAGGTCAAGGTCATTCTTTGGCCTTTGTTCAAGGTCATTCAGATATGAGAATTATAACTTATTTTTCTCAGAAACCACAAAGCCATTTGTAACGAAATTTCATGTGAAAGTAAATGACAATTAATCAATATGAATTTGGTCACATGACCAATATGGCCATCATGCCCATATAAGGTAAAAACCCTTCAGAAATCTTCTTCTCTGGAATCAGCGGGCTGATTATCATGTAACTTGGTATGTGGCATTGGTGACTCGGGGGCCCATCAAAAATTGTTCAGATGATGACTCCTGAATGACCTTGACCTATTGTAGGCCAAGGTCAAATTTGGTCGCACACTTTTGTGTGGGGAAAAAGCCAAAACCGTGTAATTTTAGCTCACCTGTCACGTAGTGACGAGCTGAGCTTTTGGAATCACTTTTTGTCCGCCGTGTGCCCGTGAGTGTGTGCATCCGTCCGTCCATCCCTAAACAATTTCTTCCAATAACATCTCCTTCTAAAGCTCTAAACCACTGATTGTATTTTGACCAAACTTCATAGGAATGATCCTTAGGTGGTCCCCTTTCAAAGTTGTTCAAATCGTTCCGGTCCATTGCACATCTAGGTCACAGGAGCTAAAACTAGATTTTTTTTTTTACTGAAAACTTTGAAAATCTTCTTCTCTGAAACTGCATGGTCCAGGTCTTTGATATTTGGTACGAAGCTTCATCTAGTGGACCTCTACCAAGATTGTTCAAATTATAGCCCTGGGGCTAAACCCCCCCCCCCCCCCCCCCCCCTCATCCAGTTTTACATATACTTATATAGGGAAAACATTTAAAAATCTTCTTGTCTGAAACCAGAAGGCCCAGGTCATTATTTGGTATGAAGCTTCATCAAGTGGACCTCTACCAAGATTGTTCAAAATATAGTCCTGGGGCCAAAACTGCCCCCGTGCCAGGGCCCACTGTTTTCACATAGGCGTATATAGGGAAAACCTTTAAAAATCTTCTTGTCTGAAACCAGAAGGCCCACGTCTTTGATATTTGGTACGAAGCTTCATCTAGTGGACCGCTACCAAGTTTGTTCAAATTATAGCCCTTGGGCCAAGAATGTAATAGAGACACTGATACTCAGGTGAGCAATCAGGGCCCACAGAACCCTCTTGTTTCACAAGTTATCTATGCATCACATCATGGCCAAACTTGCATATGGAAAGCAAACACTTTTATAGGACAAACAGACATAGTAAAACTCCAAGGCCCACAACATTTAACCATTGTCCTGCTGAATGAATTAATTTTGCCACACCCATTTCTGTCTGTTAACCAAATAAATTGCAGAATACACAATGTATAATGTATTTGTCCAGTTCACAAACTGAATAACAAACATTTAGATCCTGATCAGTTGGTTTATTCAGAAGCCATCTGATCTGGATCTACACTGTTTTCAAAATGTAGGGGTTGTCGTGATCATCATAACACTGGTAAATAGTGATCTGTTGAAGATGTAGATAGGACAATCCACAATGTTATTTTAGCCCCCACCCATCGGGGCTTGAAGAAATAGATGGGCTGCATGATGCTTCCCACAGAGCTGAAACTGACCTGCACACAAGTACTGGTAAACCTCTTATAGGATCTAAGCCTGCCCAGGCAATGCGGTGCGAGTCAGTCCGTCCATGCTTATAAACCCTATTGGTTTCATTGGGCAGCAGGGCTTGAGGTGTCATTTCATCTCAATATTCGATAAAAGTCCCACAAAATTGGAAGCAATGTCTCCAAAATGATCTTTACAGTGTTGATGGGGACGTTAAACTTCAAATCAAACAAAGTTATTTGTTTCCAGCCCATTTAACGTACCTTTATAGCTCTAGACCCATTTTGTCTAGTCAATGGTTAAAGAACAGATACATGTCTACTGAGAATCAGACAACTGGGCCTTGGTGTGGACATAGTTTTCCCTTGTAAGGCTTATGCTAAGGTGGGCTTAGAGGTCTAAATGTCTCTCAGACTAAATGCTAAGTAAACTGTTACATGTACAAAAGCCTGATGTGAAACTGAACTGCACCACAGCTCTAGATAAGGAGGAAAACCTAGATATTTAGGTAAACTTTCCTCATATCTATTAACCAAGACTGGTATTAACCCGGCACTTCTGGTATCTGTTGGAAAAGCAACAAGGCAATTCTAACATGTACCCAAAACATATTTTAATGCCAGAAGTAATCTCTTTACTCCTTCTCCAGAGCTCTGATGTGCCTTCTGCTATGTTGGGATAAGGCTCATGTGTGACATGAAACTGTCTTTTTGTTTGTGCACTTATACTCAGCTGTACACATTGCTCCAGATTAGCAGCTTCAAGTATATCTATCCATAGCTGACATCCAAAATTTTAAAAGTGATCTGCTAACTTGTACAGTAACAAGAGCTGTCGCATGACAGCATACATGTAGCTTGCCTGTTTTGCGCCTTCAAGATATAAGGTAAAACTACTGAACCATGAAATATAGGTCACACTCAGCTAATATTTTGAGGTCAATGATCAGGTCACATGGAACATTTATTCCAGATATTACATTTCAGAATCAAATTGTGTCTGAAATATAAGTCAAAATCATTGAACCATGAAAATAGGTCACACTGACCTAGATATATTTCTGTGTCAAATATCTGGTCACATGAAACAGTTTCTTTGAAACTTATAATCCAGGATTGAAGTTTCTCCAAAAAATAGTATTCAAAATATTTTGCAGACCCACTGAATCATGAAATATAGGTCACATTGACCTAAATGTTTATGTATTTTGTGGTCAGTCATCTGGTTACATTGAAGTAATATCCCAGGTTTAACATTTCTCCATCAAAATAGTGTTCAAGATAATAAGCAAAATCACTGACCCATGAAATATACCGTAAAAATTCGGCTATAAGGCGATTTGGCTATAAGACGGGACCCCCTTTTCAGCTTTTCTAAGGTGGGATTTTGCTTATACTCTTTTATAAGACGGGTCAAATTTTTGCCATATCTGTCGGGACCTATCTGCTACTGCCAGATGCCATTTAGATGTGAGAAAACGTTTTTTTATCGGGGAACACAACACCTAGCTATTCAGTTTAAGAATCAACGCCCCAGCTAACACAAAATAGCGGCAAACGTAGGGCCGATACGTCGTATCGCTGTCGGCCCGGTACATGCTTTGCTGGCTTAGGCTACACAGACTCCTATTTAATAGACAACAGGGGCTGACAAATCCATTTCCCGGCCGTTCGGGACAAGACCGAAATCACGCCGGGCAGGTGCACTTTGACCCTATGACGCTCGGTCGGGACAAGTGCAAAAAAAATCGTCTACAACTGCGAGTCTTTTTGAGTCCTTAAATACGGTAAAACTAGACCAGTAAGTAAATCGCTGTCAATTCAGAGACAAACCATCTGTGTATTTATTACGGTTGAAATATGACACTATTGTTAATCCCTGTCGTATAATTGCCACCCTGCGGTGCGTGTCGATAAGGTGTGAAAATATGGTCAAGTTATGTCTCTTATTTGCGTTTATCCTCCAGTCATAAAATTTAATCCACAATCAATGTGAAAATGATTTAATTGCTCCTCAGACTATTAGCTACATCTAACGGTAAATGTTTGCATTATAAAATCGGACTATTCAACGATCTCATGAATGGTTATGTTTTGGCGCCAAGTAGCAGACGTTGGCGGGAAAGGTCGAACGCTGTTGTTGGTTATTGACACGGAGCTTCTGGGGATAATTCGGGAGCTGTGCAAAGCACTGATTTTCTATCCACCTCTATTCACAACCGCTTAGCTATGTAGAAAATAATTTTACCGGTTCCAAACATTGTTTTTTTTATGAAAGAGATACATGCAATGACATTAAACACGTGTGGGGGTAATGGCGTCGGATTACGTCATTTTCTGATCGCGTGCAGAAAAATCGTAGCGGTGGTTTGTGGGCGGTGATTTATATAAATATAAAAATAACCGATCGGCTTTTTCCGTATGCCTGGTCTTCGCCGGACATTGCCGGAAAAAAGCCTGCAGTCCATGACCTCGGCTATAAGATGGGGTCATTTTTTTGGGCTCATTTTGGAGGGAAAAATCCTCGTCTTATAGCCGAATTTTTACGGTAGGTCACAATGACCTAGATATACTTTGAGGTAAATCATCGGATCACACAGAACTCATAATCCAGGTGAGACATTTCTCCATCAAATAGTATTCAAGATAACAGGCCTAATCAAATCTAGTATTTGAGATAATAGGCAAAAACACTGAACCATGAAATATAGGTCACAATGACCTGGATATATTTTGAGGTCAGTTATCAGATCACATGAAACTAATAATCCAGGTGAGACATTTCTACATCAAATAGCATTCAAGCTAGTAGGCAAAATCACTGAACCATGAAATATAGGTCACAGTGACCTAGATATATTTTGAGGTCAATCATGGGGTCACATGGAACTAATAACCCAGGTATGACACTTCTCCATCAAAAAGTATTCAAGATAATAGGCAAACTAACTGAACCATGAAATATAGGTCACAAAGACCTAGATATATTTATGGTCAAATATCGGGTCATATGGAACTAATAATCCAGGTATGACATTTCTCTATCAAATACGAGATAATAGTTAAAATCACTGAACCATGAAACATAGGTCACAGTGGTCTAGATATAGTTTGACATCATCAGAAGACCCTCCCAGGTACTTAAGTTCCAAATATGAGTGCTCTGTGATGAGTGACTTTTGAGATATAAGCTTTTGAAAAATTTAACACAGTGTTACGGGAACGCAAACATGCACTCAGACAACCGAGGTGACAACAATAGCTCTCCATGTACTCCGTGCAGGCGAGCTAAAAATAATTGCATATACATTATTTAGACTCATTTATTTATTTATTGAGATTCTTAATAATCTATAAAACAAAATATTTATTTATTTATTTATTTATTTTAGCCACAGCATGGAGTTACATCTTGTAGAGTTCTAACCATTTATGCCTTAAGTATAATGAACGCTTTAATAGTTCATATTATTTTGATGAAAAATTTTCATTTGTATGAAAAAAGTTTAATAGTTCACTTTAATATTCTATAATTATTTCATTTTTATTTATGCATTCATGCCGGCTGTCAATAGCCACTTCCTATGATAAAATGTATTATCACATATTTGATTACAAGAGGCTCAATGAGCCTAAACCGCTCACCTGAGGAACTTAAGTTTTAACAATTCACAGACTTGACTACTAAATCTGCTAATAGAATCCAGCCCATTGACCCTTACAGGATATAAGTCATCATTATTGCATTGCATTCCAAGTTTGAGACTTCTAGCTTCTATAGTTCCTGAGAAATCTTTGACGAAAATTTAACATTGGTCAAAATGGAGAGAAAGAAGAATGAAAGAACAAATGAACAAATAAGCTGAGAAAGCCCAATGTCTCTTACACAAAATAAGTCATCATTATTCTATTGAATACCAAATTTGATGCTTCTAGCTTTTATAGTTCCTGAGAAATCTTTGATTAAAAATTTAACATTGGTCTATTATCTCTATATGGAGAGAAAGAAGAATGAAGGAACAAATGAACCAGACTAGCTCCAAAACCTAATGCAGCCTTTCCCCTTGCCCAATGGTGCTACACATAAAATTTAAACAAGATTGGTCGACTGCCTTCTGAGATATGCTTCATTGAAAGTGTGGACGACGGATGGACGGACGACAGACGACGGACTCCGGAGCTTTGGTATACTATCCGCTCACTGGAGCCTTTGGCTCAGGTGAGCTAAAAATTCAAGTCGCTATTTCTGTCACAACATTTTCCCTACGTTAAGTCTATGGGCAAATGTTTTTGTCTCTCAAGGTCACGTTACTCCGAGGTCAATATTCCGATTCGGCCCAAAATCGAACTTAACCGAGATTTTATGCCTGTCCTCGTTACCTGCAAGTTTGAAGCTGATATGAATAAAAATAAAGTTGCTATCGTGGTCACAACGTATTTTTTTATGCTCAAGGACAGGTAACTCCAAGGCAAATAATCCGATTCGGCCCAAAAGCGAACTGAACCGAGATTTTATGTCTGTCCTTGTTACCTGCAAGTTTGAAGCTGATCTGAAAAAAATTCAAGTCGCTATCGTAGTCACAACATTTTCCCTATGTAAAGTCTATGGGCAAATTTTTTGTCGCTCAAGGTCATGTAACTCCGAGGTCAATATTCTGATTCGAACTTAACTGAGATTTTATGCCTGTCCACGTTACCTGCAAGTTTGAAGCTGATCTGAATAAAAATAAAGTTGCTATCGTGGTCACAACGTATTTTTTTATGCTCAAGGGCAGGTAACTCCAAGGCAAATAATCCGATTCGGCCCAAAATCGAACTTAACCGAGATTTTATGTCTGTCCTCGTTACCTGCAAGTTTGAAGCTGATCTGAAAAAAATTCAAGTCGCTATCGTAGTCACAACATTTTCCCTATGTTAAGTCTATGGGCAAATTTTTTGTCGCTCAAGGTCACGTAACTCCGAGGTCAATATTCTGATTTGGCCCAAAATCGAACTTAACCGGGATTTTATGCCTGTCCTCGTTACCTGCAAGTTTGAAGCTGATCTGAATAAAAATAAAGTTGCTATCGTGGTCACAACGTATTTTTTCATGCTCAAGGGCAGGTAACTCCAAGGCAAATAATCCGATTCGGCCCAAAATCGAACTTAACCGTGATTTTATGTCTGTCCTCGTTACCTGCAAGTTTGAAGCTGATCTGAAAAAAATTCAAGTCGCTATCGTAGTCACAACATTTTCCCTATGTTAAGTCTATGGGCAAATTTTTTGTCGCTCAAGGTCACGTAACTCCGAGGTCAATATTCCGATTCTGCCCAAAATCGAACTTAACCGACATTTCATGCCTGTCCTTATTATCTGCAAGAATGAAGCCGACAAGTTTGAAGCTGATCTGAACAAGAGGGCCATGATGGCCCTGGATCGCTCACCTGATCCATAGAGTAACAAGTGGGACTGGGGAGGGCCATTATTGACCCCAGGGCATAATGTAAGGGAGGTCTAAAAAGGTGAAGCTTCATACCAAATTTCAACAAAGGCTATAATGTGAACAATCTTGACAAAGGTCCACTAGATGAAGCTACACACCAAATACCAAAGACCTGGGCCTTGCGGTTTCAGAGAAGAAGATTTTTTTTAAGATATGCCCTACATAAGCCTATGTAAAAGCAAATGGCCCCGGGGCAGGGGCATTTTTGGCCTCAGGACTATAATTTAAACAATCTTGATAGCGGTTCGCTAGATGAAGGTTCACAACAAATATCAAAGACATGGGCCTTGCTGTTTCAGAGAAGAAGATTTTCAAAGATTATCTCTATATAAGTCTATTGAAATATTTAAAACCAAAGGGGCCCGGGAGGGGGGGGGGGGGGGGGGGGGGGAGGGGGCATTTGTGGGCTGAAGGACAATTTTGGTAGAGGTCCACTAGCTGAAGCTCCATACCAAATATCAAAGACATGGGCCTTGCAGTTTCAGAGAAGAAGATTTTTAAAGATTTCCCTATATAAGTCTATGAAAAACCAAAGGGTCTCGGGGCGGGGGCATTTTTGGCCCCAGGGCTATAAACAATCTTGATAGTGGTCCACCAGATAAAATTTCACACCAAATATCAAAGACTTAGGCTTTGTGGTTTCACAGAAGAAGATTTTTAAAGATTTTCCGTATATAAGTCTATGTAAAACCAAAGGGCCCCCGCAGGGGGGGGGGGGGGGTGGGGTGGGGGGGGGGGGGGCATTTTTTGTCTCAGGGCTATAATTTGGACAATCTTGGTAGAGGTCCACAAGATGAAGTTTCATACCAAATATCAAAGACCTGGGCCTTGCGGTTTCAGAGAAGAAGATTTTTAAAGATTTTCCCTGTATAATCCTATGTAAAACCAAAGGGCCCCGGGGCGGGGGCATTTTTGGCCCCAGCACTATAATTTGAACAATCTTGGTAGAGGTCCACTAGATGAAGCTTCATACCAAATATCAAAGACCTGGGCCTTGTGGTTTAAGAGAAGAAGATTTTTTAAGTTTTCATTAAAAAAATCTATGTTTGGCCCCTGTGACCTTGATGTGCAGCAGACCAGAACCATTTGAACAATTTTGAAAGGGGTCCACCTAAGGATCATTCCTGTGAAGTTTGGTCAAAATCCGATCAGTGGTTTAGGAGGAGATGTCATTTGAAGAAATTGTTTACGCACGGATGACAGACAAAAAGTGATCCTAATATAAAACACAAGAGGGCCATGATGGCCCTGGATCGCTTACCTGATCCATAGAGTAACAAGTGGGCCCCGGGGAGGGCCATTATTGACCCCAAGGTTATAATGTACATAATGTTGAGGGAGGTCTACAAAGGTGAAGCTTCATACCAAATATCAACAAAGGCTTTAATTGTCCACTAGATGAAGCTCCATACCAAATATCAAAGACATGGGCCTTGCAGTTTCAGAGAAGAAGATTTTTAAAGATTTCCCCATATAAGTCTACGAAAAACCAAAGGGTCTCGGGGCGGGGGCATTTTTGGCCCAAGGGCTATAATTTGAACAATCTTGATAGAGGTCCACTAGATGAAATTTCACACTAAATATCAAATACCTAGACCTAGAAGAAATTTTTTAAAGATTTTCCCTATATAAAACTATGTAAAACCAAAGGGCCCCGATGCGGGGGCATTTTTGGCCCCAGGGCTATAATTTGAACAATCTTGGTAGAAGTCCACAAGATGAAGCTTCATACCAAATATCAAAGACCTGGGCCTTGCAGTTTCAGAGAAGAAGATTTTTGAAGATTTTCCCTACATAAGCCTATGTAAAACCAAAGGGCCCTGAGGAGGGGGCATTTTTGGTCCCAGCACTAAAATTTGAACAATTATGGTAGGGGTCCACTAGATGAAGCTTTATACCAACTAGTAAAGACCTGGGCCTTGCGGTTTCAGAGAAGAAGATTTTTAAAGATTTTCCCTATATAAGACTATGTAAAACCAAAGGGCCCGAGGGAGGGGGCATGTTTGGCCCCAGCACTATAATTTGAACAATCTTGGTAGGGGTCCACTAGATGAAGTTTCATACCAAAAATCAAAGACCTTGCCCTTGTGGTTTCATAGAAGAAGATTTTTGAAGATTTTCCCTATATAAGCCCATGTAAAACCAAAGGGCCCGGGGGCGGGGGCATTTTTGGCCCCAGCACTATAATTTGAACAATCTTGGTAGGGGTCCACTAGATGAAGCTTTATACCAAATATCAAAGACCTGGGCCTTGCAGTTTCAGAGAAGAAGATTTTTTAAGTTTTCGGTGAAAAAATCTATTTTTGGCTCCTGTGACCTAGATGTGCAACGGACCAGAACCATTTGAACAACTTTGAAAGGGGACCACCTAAGGATCATTCCTGTGAAGTTTGGTCAAAATCCTATCAGTGGTTTAGGAGGAGATGTAGTTTCAAGAAATTGTTTACCAACTATCAAAGACATGGGTCTTGCAGTTTCAGAGAAGAAGATTTTTAAAGATTTCCCTATATCAGAATTGAATCAGAATTGTTACTGGTGACACGTCAAATGACATTCATACACCAGGCTATATAAGTCTATGTAGAACCAAAAGGGTCTCCGGGCAGGGGAATTTTGGGCCCCAGGGCTACAATTTGAACAATCTTGATAGAGGTCCACTAGCTGAAGCTTCATACCAAATATCAAAGACCTAGGCCTTGTGGTTTTTACAGAAGAAGATTTTTAAAGATTTTCCCTATATAAGTCTATGTAAAACCAAAGGGCCCCGATGCGGGGGCATTTTTGGCCTCAGGGCTATAATTTGAACACTCTTGGTAGAGGTCCAATAGCTGAAGCTTCATACCAAATATCAAAGACCTAGGCCTTGTGGTTTCAGAGAAGAAGATTTTTCAAGATTTTCCCAATACATGTATAAGTCTATGTAAAACCAAAGGGCCCCAGAGCGGGGGCATTTTTGGCCCCAGGGCTATAATTTGAACAATCTTGGTAGAGGTCCACAAGATGAAGCTTCATACCAAATATCAAAGACCTGGTCCTTGCAGTTTCAGAGAAGAAGATTTTTAAAGATTTTCCCTACATACAAACAAGCCTTTGTAAAACCAAAGGGCCCCGGGGCAGGGGCATTTTTGGACCCAGCACTATAATTAGAACAATCTTGGTAGAGGTCCACTAGATGAAGCTTCATACCAAATAGCAAAGACCTGGGTCTTGCAGTTTCAGAGAAGAAGATTTTTAAAGATTTTCCCTATAGAAGCCCATGTAAAACCAAAGGGCCCCTGGTCGGGGGCATTTATGGCCCCAGCACTATAATTTGAACAATCTTGGTAGGGGTCCACTAGATGAAGCTTCATATCAAATATCAAAGACATGGGCCTTGCGGTTTCAGAGAAGAAGATTTTTAAAGATTTTCCCTATATAAGCCCATGTTAAACCAAAGGGCCCCGGGCGGGGGCATTTTTGGCCCAAACACTATAATTTGAACAATCTTGGAAGGAGTCCACTAGATGAAGCTTCATACCAAATATCAAAGACCTGGTCCTTGCGGTTTCAGAGAAGAAGATTTTTTAAGTTTCCGGTGAAAAAATCTATTTTTGGCTCCTGTGACCTATATGTGCAACGGACCGGAACCATTTGAACAATTTTGAAAGGGGACCCCCTGAGGATCATTCCTGTGAAGTTTGGTAAAAATCCGATCAGTGGTTTAGGAGGAGATGTCGTTTGAAGAAATTGTTTACGCACGGATGACAGACAAAAAGTGATCCTAATATAAAACACAAGAGGGCCATGATGGCCCTGGATCGCTCACCTGATCCATAGAGTAACAAGTGGGCCCCGGGGAGGGCCATTACTGACCCCAGGGTTATAATGTGCATACTGTTGAAGGCGGTCAAAAAAGGTGAAGCTTCATACCAAATATCAACAAAGGCTATAATTTGAACAATCTTGGCAAAGGTCTAGTAGATGAAGCTACACACCAAATATCAAAGCCCTGGGCTTTGCGGTTTCAGAGGAGAAGGTTTTTTTTAAAGACATTCCCAACATAAGCCTATGTAAAACCAAATGGCCCTGGGGCGGGGGCATTTTTGGCCTCAGGGCTATAATTTAAACAATCTTGATAGAGATCCACTCGATGAAGCTTCACACCAAATATCAAAGTCCTGGGCCTTGCTGTTTCAGAGAAGAAGATTTTCAAAGATTATCTCTATATAAGTCTATGTAAAACCAAAGGACCCTGGGGCGGGGGCATTTGTGGCCTGAGGGCTATAATTTGGACAATCTTGGTAGAGGTCCACTAGATGAAGCTTCATACCAAATATCAAAGACCATGGCCTTGCAGTTTCAGAGAAGAAGATTCTTAAAGATTTCCCTATATAAGTCTATGTAAAACCAAAGGGATTCGGGCGGGGGCATTTTTGGCCCCAGCACTATAATTTGAACAATCTTGATAGAGGTCCACTAGATGACATTTCACACCAAATATCAAAGACCTAGGCCTTGTGGTTTCAGAGAAGAAGATTTTTAAAGATTTTCTCATATAAGTCTATGTAAAACCAAAGGGCCATGTGGAGGGGGCATTTTTGGTCTCAGGGCTATAATTTGAACAATCTTGGTAGAGGTCCACTAGCTGAAGTTCATAACAAATATCAAAGACCAAAGCCTTGTGGTTTCAGAGAAGAAGATTTTTCAAGATTTTCGCTATATTAGTCTATGTAAAACCAAAAGGCCATGGAGCGGGGGCATTTTTGGCCCCAGGGCTATAATTTGAACAATCCTCGTAGAGGTCCACTAGCTGAAGCTTCATAACAAATATCAAAGACCTAAGCCTTGTGGTTTAAGAGAATAAGACTTTTAAAGATTTTCCCTATATAAGTCTATGTAAAACCAATTTGGACCACATGGCGGGGGCATTTTGGTCTCACGGCTATAATTTGAACAATCTTGGTAGCGGTCCACTAGCTGAAGCTTCATAACCAATGTCAAAGACCTAAGCCTTCTGGTGTCAGAGAAGATTTTTCAAGATTTTCCCTATATAAGTCTAAAACCAAAGGGCCCCGTAGCGGGGGCATTTTTGGCCCCAAGGGCTATAATTAAAACAATCTTGGTAGTGGTCCACAAGATGAAGCTTCATACCAAATATCAAAGACCTGGGCCTTGTAGTTTCAGAGAAGAAGATTTTTCAAGATTTTCCCTATATAAGCTGATGTAAAACCAAAGGGCCCCGGGGCGGGGGCATTTTTGGCCCCAGCACTATAATTTGAACAATCTTGGTAGGGGTCCACTAGATGAAGCTTCATACCATATAGCAAAGACCTGGGCCTTGCAGTTTCAGAGAAGAAGATTTTGAAAGATTTTCCCTATATAAGCCCATGTAAAACCAAAGGGCCCCGGGGAGGGGGCATTTTTGGACCCAGCACTATAATTTGAACAATCTTGGTAGGGATCCACTAGATGAAGCTTCATACCAAATATCAAAGACCTGGGCCTTGTGGCTTCAGAGAAGAAGATTTCTAAAGATTTTCCCTATAAAAGCCCATGTAAAACCAAAGGGCCCCGTGGCGGAGGCCTTTTTGGCCCAAGCACTATAATTGGAACAATCTTGGTACGGGTCCACTAGATGAAGATTCAAACCAAATATCAAAGACCTGGGCCTTGCGGTTTCAGTGAAGAAGATTTTTAAAGGTTTTCCCTATATAAGCCCATTTAAAACCAAAGGGCCCTGGGGCAGAGGTATTTTTAGCCCCAGCATTATAATTTGAACAATCTTGGTAGGGGTCCACTAGATGAAGCTTCATACCAAATATCAAAGACCTGGGCCTTGCGGTTTCAGAGAAGAAGATTTTTTAAGTTTTCAGTGAAAAACATGTATTTTTGGCTCCTGTGACCTATATGTGCAACGGACCAGAACCATTAGAACAACTTTGAAAAGGGACCACCTAAGGATCATTCCTGTGAAGTTTGGTCAAAATCCGATCAGTGTTTTAGGAGGAGATGTCGTTTGAAGAAATTGTTTACGCACGGATGACAGACAAAAAGTGATCCTAATATAAAACACAAGAGGGCCATGAAGGCCCTGGATCGCTCACCTGATCCATAGAGTAACAAGTGGGCCCGGGGAGGGTCATTATTGACCCTAGGGTTATAAAGTGCATAATGTTGAGAGAGGTCTAAATAGGTGAAGCTTCATACCAAATATCAACAAAGGCAATAATTTGAACAATCTTGGCAAAGGTCCACTAGATGAAGCTTCACACCAAATATCAAAGACCTGAGCCTATGTAAAACCAAATGACCTAGGGGCGGGGGCATTTTTGGCCTCAGGGCTATAATTTAAACAATCTTGATAAAGGTCCACTAGATGAAGCTTCACACCAAATATTAAAGACCTGGGCCTTGCTGTTTCAGAGAAGAAGATTTTCTCATATTTATATAAGTCTATGTAAAATTAAAAGGCCCTGGGGCGGGGGGCATTTGTGACCTGAGAGCTATAATTTGAAAATCTTGGTAGGGGTCCACTAGATGAAGCTCTATACCAAATATCAAAGACATAGGCCTTGCAGTTTCAGAAAAGAAGATTTTTAAAGATTTCCCTATATAAGTCTATGTAAAACCAAGGGCCACGAGGCGGGGGCATTTTTGGTCTCAGGGCTATAATTTGAACAATCTTGGTAGAGGTCCACCAGCTGAAGCTTCATACCAAATATCAAAGACCTAGGCCTTGTGGTTTCAGAGAAGAAGATTTTTAAAGATTTTCCCTATAGAAGTCTATGTAAAACTAAAGGGCCCCTGAGCGGGGGCATTTTTGGTCCCAGGGCTAAAATTTGAACAATCTTGGTAGAGGTCCACAAGATCAAATTTCACAATATCAAAGACCTAGGCCTTGTGGTTTCATAGAAGAAGATATTTTGAAGATTATCCCTATATTAGTCTATGTAAAACCAAAGGGCCCTGTGGCGGGGGAATTTTTGGCCCCATCACTATAATTTGAACAATCTTGGTAGAGGTCCACTAGATAAAGCTTCATACCAAATATCAAAGACCTGGACCTTGCAGTTTCAGAGAAGAAGATTTTTAAAGGTTTTCCCTATATAAGCCCATGTAAAACCAAAGGGCCCCAGGGCGGGGGCATTTTTGGCCCCAGCACTATAATTTGAACAATCTTGGTAAATGTCCACTAGATGGAGCTTCATACCAAATATCAAAGACCTTGGCCTTGCGGTTTCAGAGAAGAAGATTTTTTTAAGTTTTCGGTGAAAAAAATCTATTTTTGGCTCCTGTGACCTATATGTGCAACGGACCAGAGCCATTTGAACAACTTTGAAAGGGGTCCATCTAAGGATCATTCCTGTGAAGTTTGGTCAAAATCCCTTCAGTGGTTTAGGAGGAGATGTCGTTTGAAGAAATTGTTTACGCACGAAGGACAGACAACAAGAGGACCATGATGGCCCTGGATCGCTCACCTGATCCTTAGAGTAACAAGTGGGCCTCGGGGAGGGCCATTATTGACCCCAGGAATATAATGCGCATAATGTTGAGGGAGGTCTAAAAAGGTGAAGCTTCATACCAAATATCAACAAAGGCTATAATTTAAACAATCTTGGCAAAGGTCCACTAGATGAAGCTACACAACAAATATCAAAAGACCTGGGCCTTGCTGTTTCAGAGAAGAAGATTTTTTTAAAGATATTCCTTATATAAGCCTATGTAAAACCAAATGGCCCCGGGGCAGGGGCATTTTGGGCCTCAGGGCTATAATTTAAACAATCTTGATAGAGGTCCACTAGATGAAGCTTCACACCAAATATCAAAGACCTGGGCCTTGTTGTTTCAGAAAAGAAGATTGTCAAAGATTATCTCTATTATAAGTCTACGTAAAACCAAAGGGCCCTGGGGCGGGGGGCATTTGTGGCCCATGGGCTATAATTTGAACAATCTTGGTAGGGGTCCACTAGCTGGAGCTTCATACCAAATGTCAAAGACCTAGGCCTTGTGGTTTCAGAGTAGAAGATTTTTCAAGATTTTCCCTATATAAGTCTATGAAAAACCAAAGGGCCCAGGAGCGGGGGCATTTTTGGCCCCAGGGCTATAATTTGAACAATCTTGATAGGGGTCCATAAGATGAAGCTTCATACCAAATATCAAAGACCTGGGCCTTGCAGTTTCAGAGAAGAAGATTTTTAAAGATTTTCCCTATATAAGCCCATGTAAAACCAAAGGGCCCCGAGGCGGGGGCATTTTTGGCCCCAGCACTATAATTTGAACAGTCTTGGTAGGGGTCCACTAGATGAAGCTTCATACCAAATAGCAAAGACCTGGGCCCTGTAGTTTCAGAGAAGAAGATTTTTTAAAGATTTTCCCAATATAAGCCCATGTAAAACCAAAGAGCCCTGGGGTGGGGGCATTTTTGGCCCCAGCACTATAATTTGAACAATCTTGGTAGGGGTCCACAAGATGAAGCTTCATACCAAATATCAAAGACCTGGGCCTAGCGGTTTCAGAGAAAAAGATTTTTAAAGGATTTCCCTATATAAGCCTATGTAAAACCAAAGGGCCCCGGTGCGGGGGCATCTTTGGCCCCAGCACTATAATTTGAACAATCTTGGTAGGGGTCCACCAGATGAAGATTCATACCAAATATCAAAGACCTGGGCCTTGCAGTTTCAGAGAAGAAGATTTTTAAGATTTTCCCTATATAAGCCCATGTAAAACCAAAGGGCCCTGGGGCGGGGGCATTTTTGGCCCCAGCACTATAATTTGAACAATCTTGGTAGGGGTCCACTAGATGAAGCTTCATACCAAATATCAAAGACCTGGGCCTTGCAGTTTCAGAGAAGAAGATTTTTTAAGTTTTCGGTGAAAAAAAATCTATTTTTGGCTCCTGTGACCTATATGTGCAACAGACCGGAACCATTTGAACAACTTTGAAAGGGGACCACCTAAGGATCATTCCTGTGAAGTTTGGTCAAAATCCGCTCAGTGGTTTAGGAGGAGATGTCGTTTGAAGAAATTGTTTACGCACGGACGCACGGACGCACGCACGCACGCACGCACGCACGACGGACGACGGACAAAAAGTGATCCCAAAAGCTCACCTCGTCACTACGTGACGGTGAGCTAAAAAGTGATCCTAATATAAAACACAAGAGGGCCATGATGGCCCTGAATCGCTCACCTGATCCATAGAGTTATAAGTGGGCCCCGGTAAGGGCCATTATTGACACCAGGGCATAGTGTTGAGGGAGGTCTAAAAAGGTGAAGGTTCATACCAAATATCAACAAAGGCTATAATTTGAAAAATTTTGGCAAAGGTCCAATAGATGAAGCTACACACCAAATATCAAAGACCGGGGTCTTGCGGTTTCAGAGAAGAAGATTTTTAAGATTTTCCCAATATAAGCCTATGTAAAACCAAAGGGTCCCGGGGTGGGGGCATTTTTGGCCCCACACTATAATTTGAACAACCTTGGTAGGGGTCCATTAGATGAAGCTTCATTCCAAATAGCAAAGACCTGGGTCTTGTGGTTTCAGAGAAGAAGATTTTTAAAGATTTTTCCTATATAAGCCCATATAAAACCAAAGGGCCCTGGGGCGGGGGCATTTTTGGCCCCAGCACTATAATTCGTACAATCTTGGTAGGGGTCCACTAGATGAAGCTTCTTACCAAATATCAAAGACCTGGGCCTTGCGGTTTCAGAGAAGAAGATTTTTAAAGATTTTCCCTATATAAGCCCATGTAAAACCAAAGGGCCCGGGGGCAGGGGCATTTTTGGCCCCAGCACTATAATTTGAACAATCTTGGTAGGGGTCCACTAGATGAAGCTTCATACCAAATATCAAAGACCTGGGCCTTGTGGTTTCCGAGAAGAAGATTTTTTAAGTTTTCGTTGAAAAAAATCTATTTTTGGCTCCTGTGACCCAGATGTGCAACAGACCGGAACCATTTGAACAACTTTGAAAGGGGACCACCTAAGGATAATTCCTATGAAGTTTGGTCAAAATCCAATCAGTGGTTTAGGAGGAGATGTCGTTTGAAGAAAATTGTTTACGCACGGATGACAGACAAAAAGTGATCCTAATATAAAACACAAGAGGGCCATGATGGCCCTGGATCGCTCACCTGGTCCATAGAGTAACAAGTGGGCCCCGGGGAGGGCCATTATTGACCCTAGAGTTATAATATACATAATGTTGAGGGAGGTCTAAAAAGGTAAAGCTTCATACGAAATATCAACAAAGGCAATAATTTGAACAATCTTGGCAAAGGTCCACTAGATGAAGCTACACACCAAATATCAAAGACCTGAGCCTTGCGGTTTCAGAGAAGAAGATTTTTTTTTAAAGCTATTCCCTACATAAGCCTATGTAAAACCAAATGGCCCCGGGCCGGGGGCATTTTTGGCCTCAGGGCTTTAATTTAAACAATCTTGATAAAGGTCCACTAGATGAAGCTTCACACCAAATATCAAAGACTTGGGCCTTGGTGTTTCAGAGAAGAAGATTTTCAAAGATTATCTCTATATAAGTCTATGTAAAACCAAAGGGCCCAAGGCGGGGGCATTTGTGGCCCACGGGCTATAATTTGTTCAATCTTGGTAGAGGTCCACTAGATGAAGCTCCATACCAAATATCAAAGACATGGCCTTGCAGTTTCAGAGACCCTATATAAGTCTATGTAAAACCAAAGGATCTTGGGGCGGGGGCATTTTTGGCCCCAGGGCTATAATTTGAACAATCTTGATAGAGGTCCACTAGATGAAATTTCACACCAAATATCAAAAGACCTAGGCCTTGTGGTTTCATAGAAGAAGATTTTTAAAGATTTTCCCTATATAAGTCTATGTTAAACCAAAGGGCCCCGGGGTGGGGGAATTTTTGGCCCCAGCACTGAAATTTGAACATTCTTGGTAGGGGTCCACTAGATGAAGCTTCATACCAAATAGCAAAGACCTGGGCCTTGCAGCATCAGAGAAGAAGATTTTTAAAGATTTTCCCTATATAAGCCCATGTAAAACCAAAGGGCCCCGGGGCGGTGGCATTTTTGGCCCCAGTACTATAATTTGAACAATCTTGGTAGGGGTCCACTAGATGAAGCTTCATACCAAATATCAAAGACCTGGGCCTTGCGGTTTCAGAGAAGAAGATATTTGAAGATTTTCCCTATATAAGCCCATGTAAAACCAAAGGGCCCCCGAGGCGGACGCATATTTGGCCCTAGCACTATAATTTGAACAATCTTGGTAGGGGTCCACTAGATGAAGCTTCATACCAAATATCAAAGACATGGGCCTTGTGGTTTCAGAGAAGAAGATTTTTAAAGATTTTCCTTATATAAGACCATGTAAAACAAAAGGGCCCCGGGGCGGGGGCAATTTTGCCCCCAGCACTATAATTTGAACAATCTTGGTAGGGGTCCACTAGATGAAGCTTCATTCCAAATATCAAAGACCTGGGCTTTGCGGTTTCAGAGAAGAAGATTTTTAAAGTTTTTGGTGAAAAAAATCTATTTTTGGCTCCTGTGACCTATATGAGCAACGGACCGGAACCATTTGAACAACTTTGAAAGGGGTCCACCTAAGGATCATTCCTATGAAGTTTGGTCAAAATCTGATCAGTGGTTTAGGAGGAGATGTCATCTGAAGAAATTGTTTACGCACGGATGACAGACAAAAAGTGATCCTAATATAAAACACAAGAGGGCCATGATGGCCCTGGATCGCTCACCTGATCCATAGTGTAACAAGTGGGCCCCAGAGAGGGCCATTATTGGCCCCAGGGCTTTAATGTGCATAATGTTGAGGGAGGTCTTAAAGGTGAAGCTTCATACCAAACATCAACAAAGGCTATAATTTGAACAATCTTGGCAAAGGTCCACTAGATGAAGCTACACATCAAATATCACAGACCTGGGCATTGCGGTTTCAGAAAAGAAGATTTTTTTAAAGATATTCCCTACATAAGCCTATGCAAAACCAAATGGCCCCGGAGCTATTTAAATCTATGTAAAACCAAAGGGCCCCGGGGTGGGGGCATTTGTGGCCCAAGGGCTATAATTTGAACAATCTTGGTAGAGGTCCATTAGATGAAGCTTCATACCAAATTTCAAAGTCCTGGGCCTTGTGGTTTCAGAGAAGAAGATTTTTAAAGATTATCCCTATATAAGCCTATGTAAAACCAAAGGGCCCCGGAGCGGGGCCACTTTTGGCCCGAGCACTATAATTTGAATCATCTTGGTAGGAGTCCTTTAGAAGAAGCTTTATACCAAATATAAAACACCTAGGACTTGTGGTTTCAGAGAAGAAGATTTTTAAAGATTTTCCCTATATAAGTCTATGTAAAACCATAAGGCCCCGGAGCAGGGGCATTTTTGGCCCAAGGGCTATAATTTGATAATTTGAACAATCTTGGTAGAGGTCCAATAGACAAAGCTTCATACCAAATATCAAAGTCCTGGGCCTTGCGGTTTCAGAGAAGAAGATTTTTAAAGATTTTCCTTATATAAGCCTATGTAAAACCAAAGGGCCCAGGGGCAGGGGCATTTTTTGCCCCAGCACTATAATTTGAACAATCTTGGTAGGGGTCAACTAGATGAAGCTTCATACCAAATATAAAAGACCTAGGACTTGTGGTTTCAGAGAAGAATATTTTTAAAGATTTTCCCTATATAAGTCTACGTAAAACCAAAGGGCCCCAGGGTGGGGGCAATTTTGGCCCAAGGGCTATAATTTGAACATTCGTGGTAGAGGTCCATTAGATGAAGCTTCATTCTAAATATCAAAGTCCTGGGCCTTGCGGTTTCAGAGAAGAAGATTTTTAAAGATTTTCCCAATATAAGCCTATGTAAAACCAAAGGGCCCAGGGGCAGGGGCATTTTTTGCCCCAGCACTATAATTTGAACAATCTTGGTAGGGGTCAACTAGATGAAGCTTCATACCAAATATAAAAGACCTAGGCCTTGTGGTTTCAGAGAAGAATATTTTTAAAGATTTTCCCTATATAAGTCTACGTAAAACCAAAGGGCCCCAGGGTGGGGGCAATTTTGGCCCAAGGGCTATAATTTGAACATTCTTGGTAGAGGTCCATTAGATGAAGCTTCATTCTAAATATCAAAGTCCTGGGCCTTGCGGTTTCAGAGAAGAAGATTTTTAAAGATTTTGCCTATATAAGCATATGTAAAACCAAAGGGCCCCGGGACGGGAGCATTTTATGCCCCAGCACTATAATTTGAACAATCTTGGTAGGGGTCCACTAGATGAAGCTTCATACCAAATATCAAAGTCCTGGGCCTTGTGGTTTCAGAGAAGAAGATTTTTAAAGATTTTGCCTATATAAGCCTATGTAAAACCAAAGGGCCCAGGGGCGGCGCAATTTTGGCCCCAGCACTATAAGTTGAACAATCTTGGTAGGGGTCCACTAGATGAAGCTTCATACCAAATTTCAAAGACCTGGGCCTTGTGGTTTCAGAGAAGAAGATTTTTAAAGATTTTCCCTATATAAGCCAATGTAAAACCAAAGGGCCCCATGGTGTGGGCATTTTTTGTCCCAGCACTATAATTTGAACAATCTTGGTAGGGGTCCACTAGATGAAGCTTCATACCAAATATCAAAGTCCTGGGTCTTGTGGTTTCAGAGAAGAAGATTTTTAAAGATTTTTCCTATATAAGCCTATGTAAAACCAAAGGGCCCAGGGCAGGGGCATTTTTGGCCCCAGCACTATAATTTGAACAATCTTGGTAGGGGTCCACTAGATGAAGCTTCATACCAAATATCAAAGACCTGGACCTTGTGGTTTCAGACAAAAAGATTTTTAAAGATTTTCCCTATATAAGCCAATGTAAAACCAAAGGGCCCCGTGGCGGGGGCATTTTTTGTCCCAGCACTATAATTTGAACAATCTAGGTAGGGGTCCACTAGATGAAGCTTCATACCAAATATCAAAGTCCTGGGCCTTGTGGTTTCAGAGGAGAAGATTTTTAAAGATTTTCCCTATATAAGTCTTTGTAAGACCAAAGGGCCCCGGGGCGGGGGCATTTTTGGCCCCAGCACTATAATTTGAACAATCTTGGTAGGGGTCCACTAGATGAAGCTTCATACCAAATATCAAAGACCTGGGCTTTTTGGTTTCAGAGAAGAAGATTTTTAAAGATTTTAAAGATAAGCCAATGTAAAACCAAAGGGCCCCGTAGCGGGGGCATTTTTTGTCCCAGCACTATAATTTGAACAATCGTGGTAGGGGTCCACTAGATGAAGCTTCATACCAAATATCAAAGTCCTGGGCCTTGTGGTTTCAGAGAAGAAGAGTTTTAAAGATTTTCCCTATATAAGCCTATGTAAAACCAAAGGGCCCCGGGGCGGGGGCATTTTTGACCCAGCACTATAATTTGAACAATCTTGGTAGGGGTCCACTAGATGAAGCTTCATACCAAATATCAAAGACCTGGGCCTTGTGGTTTCAGAGAAGAAGATTTTTAAAGATTTTCACTATATAAGCCAATGTAAAACCAAAGGGCCCCGTGGCGGGGGCATTTTTTGTCCCAGCACTCTAATTTGAACAATCTTGGTAGGGGTCCACTAGATGAAGCTTCATACCAAATATCAAAGTCCTGGGCCTTGTGGTTTCAGAGAAGAAATTTTTAAAGATTTTCCCTATATAAGCCTATGTTAGTATGTAAAACCAAAGGGCCCAGGGGCGGGGGCATTTTTGGCCCCAGCACTATAATTTGAACAATCTTGGTAGGGGTCCACTAGATGAAGCTTCATACCAAATATCAAAGACCTGGGCCTTGTGGTTTCAGTGAAGAAGATATTTAAAGATTTTCCCTATATAAGTCTATGTAAAACCAAAGGGCCCCGTGGCGGGGGCATTTTTTGTCCCAGCACTATAATTTGAACAATCGTGGTAGGGGTCCACTAGATGAAGCTTCATACCAAATATCAAAGTCCTGGGCCTTGTGGTTTCAGAGAAGAAATTTTTAAAGATTTTCCCTATATAAGCCTATGTAAAACCAAAGGGCCCCGGGGCGGGGGCATTTTGGGACCTAGCACTATAATTTGAACAATCTTGGTAGGGGTCCACTAGATGAAGCTTCATACCAAATATCAAAGACCTGGGCCTTGTGGTTTCAGAGAAGAAGATTTTTAAAGATTTTCCCTATATAAGCCTATGTAAAACCAAAGGGCCCCGGGGCGGGGGCATTTTTGGCCCCAGCACTATAATTTGAACAATCTTGGTAGGGGTCCACTAGATGAAGCTTCATACCAAATATCAAAGACCTGGGCCTTGTGGTTTCAGAGAAGAAGATTTTTAAAGATTTTCCCTATATAAGCCAATGTAAAACCAAAGGGCCCCGGGGCGGGGGCATTTTTTGTCCCAGCACTCTAATTTGAACAATCTTGGTAGGGGTCCACTAGATGAAGCTTCATACCAAGTCCTGGGCCTTGTGGTTTCAGAGAAGAAGATTTTTAAAGATTTTCCCTATATAAGCATATGTAAAACCAAAGGGCCCAGGGGCGGGGGCATTTTTGGCCCCAGCACTATAATTTGAACAATCGTGGTAGGGGTCCACTAGATGAAGCTTCATACCAAATATCAAAGACCTGGGCCTTGTGGTTTCAGAGAAGAAGATTTTTAAAGATTTTCCCTATATAAGTCTATGTAAAACCAAAGGGCCCCGTTGCGGGGGCATTTTTTTGTCCCAGCACTATAATTTGAACAATCGTGGTAGGGGTCCAATAGATGAAGCTTCATACCAAATATCAAAGTCCTGGGCCTTGTGGTTTCAGAGAAGAAGATTTTTAAAGAGTTTCCCTATATAAGCCTATGTAAAACCAAAGGGCCCCGGGGTGGGGTCATTTTTGGCCCCAGCACTATAATTTGAACAATGTTGGTAGGGGTCCACTAGATGAAGCTTCATACCAAATATCAAAGACCTGGGCCTTGTGGTTTCAGAGAAGAAGATTTTTAAAGTTTTTGGTGAAAAAAATCTATTTTTGGCTCCTGTGACCTAGATGTGCAACGGACCGGAACCATTTGAACAACTTTGAAAGGGGACCACCTAAGGATCATTGCTATGAAGTTTGGTCAAAATCCGATCAGTGGTTTAGGAGGAGATGTCGTTTAAAGAAATTGTTTACGCACGCACGCACGGACGGACGGACGGACGGACGCACGCACGACGGACGACGGACAAAAAGTGATCCCAAAAGCTCACCTCGTCACTACGTGACGGTGAGCTAATAAAAATAAAGTTGCTATCGTGGTCACAACGTATTTTTTTATGCTCAAGGGCAGGTAACTCCAAGGCAAATAATCCGATTCGGCCCAAAATCGAACTTGACCGAGATTTTATGCCTGTACTGGTTATCTGCAAGAATAAAGTCGATCATAAACAAGAGGACCAAGCTAGCTTGGTCCTGTATCGCTCACCTGAGCTAACAGATTCAAAGTTTAAGGAAGTGCCAACCTTTACTGAAGGCTTTATGGGAGGACATGGTGATGACAGGGTAAGCATTTTCTGAAAATCAAGTAGAATGTAACTCTATGATAAACAGGCTGACCTCACCGGTTTTCAAACTCATTCAAGCTTTTATTCCTGACTTGCTAAGAAGATCCGATCTAAACTGAAGTGGCTATGGTGATGACAAGTTCAAAAACAAGAGTTTTCAAACTCCTCCAAGCTTTCTGCCTGACTTCCTTGTTTGTAAGTTTCATGAAGATCCGTTCAAAACTAAAGGGGCAGCAGTGATGACAATGTCGAAAATAGGCATTTTCAGCAATCAAAGGCACGTCACTCTATGATAAATGTGCCGACTTGGCCGGTATTCGAACTCACCTGAGGTTTTATTCCCAGCCACCTTACATGTAAGTTTCAAAAAGATCCGATCAGACTTGGCCAGTATTCAAACTCATCCAAGATTTTATTCCCAGCCACCTCACATATAAGTTTCAGAAAGATTCGATCAAAACTAAAGGGGTTACCGTGATGACAAGGTCAAAATTTGGCATTTTTAGCAATCAAAGGGATGCTACTCTATAATAAATGAGCCGACTTGGCCAGTTTTCGAACTCATCCGAGGTTTCATCCCCAGCCACCTTACATATAAGTTTCAGAAAAATCCGATCAAAACTGAAGGGGCTACGGTAATGACTAGGTCAAAAATCAACATTTTCAGCCATCAAAGGGACATAACTCTACGATAAATGGGCTGACTTGGCCTGTTTTCGAACTCATCCAAGATTTTATCCCCAGCCACCTTACATATAAGTTTCAGAAAGATCCGATCAAAACTGAAGGGGCTATGGTGATGACAAGGTCAAATATCGGCATTTTCTGCAATCAAAGGGACGTAAATCAATGATAAATGGGCCAACTTGGCCGGTATTCAAACTCATCCTAGGTTTTATCTCCAGTCACCTTACATATAGGTTTCAGAAAGATTCGATCAAAACTGAAGGGGCTACAGCGATGACAAGGTAAACAAGAGCACCGCAAGCGGGTGCCAACGCTCGTCTGCAGTTTCTTTTAGAAAACAAAAGTTCAAAGTCAAATCAAATTGCAAGATGGAGTTATAAAACTGGTAGGGAATGTAGCTCTTGTGATGGTGAATATGTGTATGAAGTTTCATGAAGGTAGGCCAAATACTTTTGGAAATATGGTCAAGGTTAAGTTTTTTGGTTAATTTTTCGAAAAATAGGTCAAAGTTCAAAGGTCAAGGTCACAGGTCAAAAAGTGTGGTATGACTGAAAAGGTCTTGTCCCAAGGAACATTCATGTGAAGTTGGAAGGCTCTGTCGTGAATAGTATTGAAATAAGAGACTAAAACAATTTAAAAAAAAACGGAGAGAAAAGGGGAGATAATTCAATCAAATTGCAAGATGGAGTTATAAAACTTGTAGGGAATGTAGCTCTTGTGATGGTGAGTATGTGTATGAAGTTTCATGAAGGTAGGCCAAATACTTTTGGAAATATGGTCAAGGTTAAGGTTTTCGGTTAAATTTTCGAAAAATAGGTCAAAGTTCAAAGGTCAAGGTCACAGATCAAAAAGTGTGGTATCACTGAAAAGGTCTTGTCCCAAGGAACATTCATGTGAAGTTTGAAGGCTCTGTTGTGAATAGTATTAAAATGAGAGCCAAAAATGGGTTTCAGAAAAAAATTGGAAAAGGGGAGATAATTCAGCCAAAATCAACAATGTTGTTATGGTCCTTGGTCAAATTGTAGCTCTTGTGATGATGAGTGTGTGTATGAAGTTTCATGAGGCTAGGTCTAATACTTTTTAAGTTATAGCCAAGGTTAAGTTTTTTTGGAACGACGCAGGACGACGCAGGACGACACAGGACGACGCAGGACGACTACGCAGACGCCGGAGTGATGACAATAGCTCGAAAGTTTTTTTTTCAAAAAACAGACGAGCTAAAAATCGACATTTTCAGCCATCAAAGGGACATAACTATATAGTTAATGGGGCAACTTGGCCGGTTTTCGAACTCATCCGAGGTTTTATCCCCAGCCAACTTACATATAAGTTTCAGAAAGATCCGAAACTGAAGGGGCTACAGTGTTGACAAGGTCAAAAATCAACATTTTCAGCAATCAAAGGGACCTAACTCTATGATAAATAGGCCACCTTTGCCGGTATGCGAACTCATCTGAGGCTTTATCCCCAGCCACCTTGCATATAAGTTTCAGAAAGATCCGATCAAAACTGAAAGGGCTACCGTGATGACAAGGTCAAAAATCGGCTTTTCAGCAATCAAAGGGACGTTACTCTGTGATAAATGGACCCACTTGGCTGGTTTTCAAACTCATCCGAGATTTTATCCCCAGCCACTTTACATATAAGTTTCAGAAAGATTCGATCAAAACTGAAAGGGCTACAGTGATGACAAGGTCAAAAATCAGCATTTTCAGCAATCAAAGGGACGTTACTCTACGATAAAAGGGCCGACTTGGTCGGTTTTCGAACTCATCCGAGATTTTATCCACAGCCACCTTACATATAAGTTTCAGAAAGATCCGATCAAAACTGAAGGGGCTACGGTGATGACAAGGTCAAAAATCGGCATTTTCAGCAATCAAAGGGACGTAACTCTATGATAAATCGGCGAACTTGGCTGGTTTTCGAACTCATCCGAGGTTTTATCCCCAGCCACATTACATAAAAGTTTGAGAAAGATCCGATCAAAACTGAAGGGGCTACGGTGATGACAAGGTCGAAAATGGGCATTTTCAGCAATCAAAGGGACGTAACTCTATGATAAATGGGCCGACTTGGCCGGTTTTCGAACTCATCCGAGTTTTTATCCCCAGTCACCTTACATATAAGTTTCAGAAAGATCCGATCAAAACTGAAGGCGCTACGGTGATGACAAGCATTTTTCCATAGTAAGTCTATGGGACCTTGTGGTTGCCATAGGAACCAAAGTTTTAGAGCGATTTCAAAAAAAAGTTTATGTCATCAATGCCCCACCAGAGGCATGCTACAGATGAGAAATGATTGAGATCAGCCTGCAGGATACAGAGATATAGCTGCTCAAAAGTGTGGACGGACAACGGACGGACGACGGAGGACCCACTATACTATAAGCTCCCCTGGAGCCTTCGGCCCAGGTGAGCTAAAAATCGGCATTTTCAGCAATCAAAGGGACGTTACTCTGTGATAAGTGGACCAACTTTGCTGGTTTTCGAACTCATCCGAGATTTTATCCTCAGCCACTTTACATATAAGTTTCAGAAAGATTCGATCAAAACTGAAAGGGCTACAGTGATGACAAGGTCAAAAATCAGCATTTTCAGCAATCAAAGGGACGTTACTCTACGATAAATGGGCCGATTTGTTCAGTTTTCGAACTCATCTGAGATTTTATCCCCAGCCACCTTACATATAAGTTTCAGAAAGATCCGATCAAAACTGAAGGGGCTACGGTGATGACAAGGTCGAAAATCGGCATTTTCAGCAATCAAAGGGACGTAACTCTATGATTAATCGGCGGACTTGGCCGGTTTTCAAACTCATCCGAGGTTTTATCCCCAGCCACATTACATATAAGTTTCAAAAAGATCCGATCAAAACTGAAGGGGCTACGGTGATGACAAGGTCAAAAATCAACATTTTCAGCAATCAAAGGGACCTTACTCTATGATAAATAGGCTAACTTTGCTGGTATGCGAACTCATCCGAGATTTTATCCCCAGCCACCTTGCATTTAAGTTTCAGAAAGATCCGATCCAAACTGAAAGGGCTACGGTGATGACAAGGTCAAAAATCGGCATTTTCAGCAATCAAAGGGACGTTACTCTGTGATAAGTGGACCAACTTTGCTGGTTTTCGAACTCATCCGAGATTTTATCCTCAGCCACTTTACATATAAGTTTCAGAAAGATTCGATCAAAACTGAAAGGGCTACAGTGATGACAAGGTCAAAAATCAGCATTTTCAGCAATCAAAGGGACGTTACTCTACAATAAATGGGCCGATTTGTTCAGTTTTCGAACTCATCCGAGATTTTATCCCCAGCCACCTTACATATAAGTTTCAGAAAGATCCGATCAAAACTGAAGGGGCTACGGTGATGACAAAGTCGAAAATCGGCATTTTCAGCAATCAAAGGGACGTAACTCTATGATTAATCGGCGGACTTGGCCGGTTTTCGAACTCATCCGAGGTTTTATCCCCAGCCACATTACATATAAGTTTCAAAAAGATCCGATCAAAACTGAAGGGGCTACGGTGATGACAAGGTCGAAAATTGGTATTTTCAGCAATCAAAGGGACGTAACTCCATGATAATTGGGCCGACTTGGCCGGTTTTCGAACTCATCCGAGTTTTTATCCCCAGTCACCTTACATATAAGTTTCAGAAAGATCCGATCAAAACTGAAGGCGCTACGGTGATGACAAGCATTTTCCCATAGTAAGTCTATGGGACCTTGTGGTTACCATAGGAACCAAAGTTTTAGAGCGATTTCGAAAAAAAGTTTATGTCATCAATGCCCCACCAGAGGCATGCTACAGATGAGAAATGATTGAGATCAGCCTGCAGGATACAGAGATATAGCTGCTCAAAAGTGTGGACGGACGACGGACGACGGACGGACGACGGACGACGGAGGACCCACTATACTATAAGCTCCCCTGGAGCCTTCGGCCCAGGTGAGCTAAAAAAATTGACGGAGCTAGAGTGATGACAAGCTTTTTCCTATGTGAAGTCTATGGGAGCTAGATGTTGCCATGGCAACCAGAGTTCCACTCAGATCTGCCTGAAAACCTAATGAAGCCTTTCCACTTGCCCAATAATGCGACACATGAAATTTGATCAAAGTAGGCCAAGTAGTCTTTAAGATATACATTTTTGAAATTCCCATTAACCCTAATGCAAAAACACACAAGGGCAGGTAACTCCTAAGTGAATGATCCGATTCTGCCAGTTATCGAACTTGACCGAGATTTCATGGCTGTGCTGGTTATCTGCAAGAATAAAGCCAATCTGAAAATAATTGAAGCAGCTACGGTGATGACAACATTCTCCCCATGTTAAGTCAATAGGCAATTTTTTCAACGCTCAAGGGCACGTAACTCCTGAGTGAATAATCCGATTCAACCCAAAATCGAACTTGATCGAGATTTCATGCCTGTCCTCGTTATCTGCAAGAATGAAGTCGATCAGAAAAAAATTGACGGAGCTAGAGTGATGACAAGCTTTTTCCTAACGCTCAAGGGCACGTAACTCCTGAGTGAATAATCCGATTCAGCCCAAAATCGAACTTGATCGAGATTTCATGCCTGTCCTCGTTATCTGCAAGAATGAAGACAATCAGAAAAAAATTGACGGAGCTAGAGTGATGACAAACTTTTTCCTATGTTAAGTCTATGGGAGCTATTTGTTGCCATGGCAACCAGAGTTCCAATCCGATCTGCCCGAAAACAGTATGCAGCCTTTCCCCCTACCTGATAATGCTTCACATGAAATTTGATCAAGATTGGCCCACTGGTTCCTGAGATATACTTCTTTGAAAGTGTGGACGACGGACGACGACGGACGACGGACGCCGGCTCGTGGTATACTAATACCTCACATGAGCCTTCGGCTCAGGTGAGCTAAAAATAAGGAATGTAGGATAATTTTATTAAATTTTTGCATATCTGTGACAAAGAGACTAATACTTCTTACACACAGAGACCGTTTTCAACCGCATATGATGACTGATGTGAATAAACTTTCACATTTTGTGCGAGATCTATTACAAGGAACTAAAAAAACGATGGTTTATATCTCAACTGGGTGTTGAAATGCCCCTTGTTCAAAACTTGAGCCTCATTTATCCTACAATTTCAATGATCGAGTCATGAATATTGCAGTCCCAAAAATCAACATCCTAAATGCTTCAGGTTAGCCTCAGTGAGACTAAAACAGCTCAGTGACAGACAATCCAAGTGATACTTATTTAAAAGTTTCAACTGAATTTATCATAAAACTCATAAATATGCTGAAATTTTTGCTGAAAAAATGTGAGCAGCTTTTGCTGACGCAAAAGCTGCTCACATTTTTCCAGCAAAAATACTAAAATTTACGATATTGTACTTGCTAGAAGAGTTAACATTATGACCACTAACGAGCTCGTTAAGCTAACGATGCTTTGAACAACTGGCCCCAGGTCAACAAGGCAACTTAATTCCTATTCAAGATTTATAGTGAGCACACAACCGTCAGCAGCTGCATCCTAAATGGTGCAGAACAAAAGTCATAACGAACCTTTCCCCGTTCTCTAATAGCATAATAATCGATTCTCAGACAGTTCACCAAGAGGCAGAAAAGGTCTGGTCATTCACAGGTATGGTCATGCAGTCGAACACAATACACCACTTATCCATAAATGCATGTACTTTGAATTACCTGCCGGCCTCGGTAGCTCAGTCGGATGCGCTTCTGACTGGTGATCAGGAGGACGCAGGTTCCAAACCTGCCGGGGTCGGCAACATTCTTTCGTGAAATTTGATTTCTACGGTCATTCTCTCCCTTCCGCTGATTCAAGAAAGGCAGTTGTCAGTTTCTGGCAAAAGAATGTGCACTGTAATGGTAAACCACTTAAGTGTAAGCCTGCCCAGGAAAAGTGAGGATAGGTAAACTGACCGGCGCAAAAATGACCTAATAGTGTTGACTTGGCCGTTAAACTCCAATACAAACAAACAAACAAAAACCTTGAATTACCTTTAATTACCAATCATAATTATCAGTCACAGGTCAGTTGTTTTTGAACAAATGTGTCAGTGAATTGTCTTCAAAAAGTTTTGGTGAACTGTCTTCAATTGTGTCAGTGAATTGTCCCCAAAAACCGTGTCAGTGAGTTGTCGGTGAATTGTCTCGATTCTGCTGGATGAGTGGCAAACAGTGTGGACACTAATGGGATACCACCTTTGATCTACACTATTTGCTCATGCCTGTCTGTCCAAATACAAAATGGTAAAAAAGGTACTTCTCAGAAAATGTCTCATTTGTGTCTTACCGGCAGTAGCAACCCACTGGCCGTAGAGTTGGGCTGTTAACAAAGGATCAGACAAATTCCTCAGGAATCTCTTCAAAGCATTACACACTTCATGAACTGTATGCTCCTCTATCTTCAGAACAACTGCTCTCGCATCTGTGTTTCAAAGAAAAAAGTCAAAGAACTAACAGCACTGGTGGGTCACATTACGATAACTCACCCGTGCGACATAGTATATTTTTCATATCTCCAAAATGGCTACTTTTCTGATGAAAACCCTTTAGATTTTTCTTATAAATGCTCAAACCATAGGTTGTGGGTACAACCTATGTCTTGGAACAGAAATAAGAAAAATACTGCATAAACCCGTAAACCCCAGTTTTCTCAATATAAAGTGGGGTTTAGGGGGGTCTTCATTTCACTGACTTGTTCACGTGATGGGTTGTCCCTTAGTGTCGGCTGGGAAATGGTCTTGAATGAAAAATCAGGCAGTTTTGTTTAACACTTCAATTCCTGTATTTTATATGCAAACAATGTACTGCCTAATCAGCTGTTGCTTTCTGATGCATATGATCTAGGTCTACACTATTTGCCAATGCCCAAGCATGTGAGTCTAGTCAATGTATTACAAATGAGGCTGCTCATGACAAAACCTACAATAAGACCGTGTGACCAGCACAGACTCAAATCAACCTGGGCACACCCATCCACTATGACAAGATCTTATGCTTATGTCTCTTTGCTTAGATATTAGCTTATAGTAGGTACATGCGATCAGCGAAGACTCTGATCAGATTGCACAAATGCCAGGCTGATCTGAGTCTTCGCTGGTCACTAAAGACTTCTTGTAGATCATGTCATGCGCTGGCTCAAATAGCTTTCTTTGCAAAGCACTCTGAGATCACAATGAATAAAATGTGTGGCTAAGATTTTGTAGAAATCAGTGGCAGTCACCTGGACATCAGCAATGTGAAGCTATTGAGCTTAGTAACTTCGGGTTTATTGACAAACAATCTACCCAGCAAAACTGACCCTGTAAGCACCAATCAAATTGTTACAATGTATTTTTCTCTTATTGCACAGAGAAAATAAGCTTTGACATTACCTGTGTATTGTTTGCTAAGTAGACAATTCACATGAAATGACAAGCTTTCCCATGGAGCAAATTCTTTCCTTAAAAAAAGACCCAGGGCCAAAGTTGACAAAGGAGATAATATAATTATACTGGCAAGAGCTAGAGCTGCTGCCCCTAAATAGGTATCTATTCCCATCAAAATCTGCACATTTATGCTGTAAAATCTGCATATGCTTGCTGTTAATAGCTTATTTTGCATCCACATTTTACAGTCATTTCTTCTTCAGATTTTTCACTATAGACTGATCATCTTCCTATGGCTTTGTGGAATAGCATTCACATCCATATTTTTACCCTTTCACACCTTTCTAACCTGCAGACCTATGTAAACAGTGTAGATCATGATTAAACCATCCACAATGAGCGGTCTCATTAGGGTCAATACTATTTGCTATTCTGTTAATAATTTTACCTAAATCTCCTTTTTCAAAGAATGCATGTGTCTAAATTAAAACATAACCGGCCCCGATAGCTCAGTTGTGGAGTGTCCGCTCCGGGGAACGGGAGGTCACAGGTTCGATCCTGGGCCGCGACATACCAAAGTCGTTAAGAATGGTTCTAGCTACTCCTCCCTTGGCACTCAGATTTACGGGGTAGAGCTAGGACTGGTCGACCAAGTGTCAGGATAATGTGACTGGGTGTGGTATCATGTAATGTGTCTGGGACATGATACTTCAGTGAGGCAGCACTATAGAAGTGAGCATTGAGCTCCCTGTCGCAACCAGACACCGTCGTGATATGACTGAAAAATTGTTGAAAGCGACTTTAAACCCGAATTCACACACACACACACATACAAATTAAACTAGAAATGCGTCCATAGGACACGGATGCCCCCGCCCGAAAATATGTCTATGTTCATATTCATCCATAGAAAGTTATTGACAGTGTTTAAGTTTTGGACCCTTTTTATGCCATTTGACCTCCCAAGTATGACCTTGGAGGTACGGATCTGGGTTTGCACGTGACACATTGTCTCATGATGGTTAACATTTCTTCAAAATAATTTCAAAATCCATCCAAAAATAAGTAAGTTATTGGCTGCGTTTAAGTTTCGGACCGTTTTTTTTTACCTTTGACCGCCAAGTATGACCTTGACCTTGGAGGTACGGACCTGGATTTTGCATGTGACACATCGACTCATGATGGTTAACATTTCTACAAAGTAATTTCAAAATCCATCCAGAAATAAGAAAGTTATTGACTGCGTTTAAGTTTCGGAGCCTTTTTTTGACCTTTGACCTCTAAGTATGACCTTGACCTTGGAGGTACGGACCTGGGTTTTGCATGTGACACATCGACTCATGATGGTTAACATTTCTCCAAAGTAATTTCAAAATCCATCCAGAAATAAGAAAGTTATTGACTGCGTTTAAGTTTCGGAGCCTTTTTTTGACCTTTGCCCTCTTAGTATGACCTTGACCTTGGAGGTACGGACCTGGGTTTTGCAGGTGACACGTCGTCTCATGATGGTCAACATTTCTGCCGAGTAATTTTAAAATCCATCAAGAAATAAGGATGTTATTGACTGCGTTTAAGTTTCGGACGCACGGACGGACGCACGGACGAACGGACGCACGGACGGACGGACAGGGGCAACGCTATATGCCCTTTCCACCATTCTTCGAATGGCGGGGGCATTGCCCTTTCCACCATTCTTCGAATGGCGGGGGCATAAAAATGGAAGAATGTTGCTGGATCTTGCGGACATCAAAAGCCAGACCTCCTGACCATCAGTCATACACACATTAGACTAAACCGCAGATCCCAACTCAAACTTTCAGCAGTACTAACAAAACTGAACTAAAATTTCCTCAGGAAATCATTCATCATTGCCAATTGTTTGTTTTGGAGTTTAAAGCCCAGTCAACACTATTTAGGTCATTTTTGAGCCGGTCAGTTTACCTATCCACACTTTCCTGGGCATGCTTATACGTAAGCGGCTAACCAGTACAGTGCACATTCTTTCGCCAGAAACTGACAACTGCCCTTCTTGAATCAGCGGAAGGGAGAGAATGACCGTAGAAAAGATTTCATGATCAATCTCCACGAAAGAATATTGCCGGCACCGGCGGGAGTCGAACCCGCGTCCTCCTGATCACCAGTCAGACGCGCATCCGACTGAGCCAACGAGGCCGGCTCATCATTGCCAATACATGCACTTCTAAAATCTCTCGAAGTTACAAACCTTCTTTAAACTTGTCTAAAATTGCCTGGACTTTCGAGTTCTGTGCAGCTTCTCTGTAAATGCCTTTTAATCTCATACCTACAAGAGAAAGAAACATACTAAACACAAACCTCTTTATAACACTGTTCATTATAGGATGTTGTAAGTTCTGCAACAGAAGGTCAGGTGGTTTTTCTCCGGGTACTCCGGTTTTCGCCCACCTCTGATTAACGATCGGCACGCTATGAGTGAAAAAATCTTGAAAGGGCCGTAAAACCCAAACCAAAAAAAAAAAAAAAGATATAACATGGTTTAAAGATGGATCCCAAAAAACACAACCTCATTACAACAAAGTTCTTTATATCACGGTGTAGGATATAACACGTTTTCAGGATGGATGCCAAAATGTATAGATTATATAGAAAAATGACCATAAATGGTCATTTTTCTATATAATCTATACATTTTTGTTCCGATATAACACCGTTACTTAACTAACACGGGTTCTGCTTTAGATTCCATTGATAGTGTCATAGACGTTGTGGTGTATATAGATTATATAGAACTAGAAAAATGCCTTATGGCATTACTGACAGGGTCTTCGAAGAATGTTTAATTTGTTTGTTTTGTTTGATTTTAGGTTTAACGTCCCTGTCGACTATGTATAGGTCATTTTGGAGATGTTGCTTCCAATTTTGTGGGACTTTTACCTGACACTGAGATGAAATGACATCTCAAGCCCTGTCGCCCAACGAAACCAATATGGTTTATAAGCGAGGATGATCTGTCTCACACCACTCTGCCTGGGCAGGCTTAGATCCTCTAAGCGGTTAACCAGTACTCATGTGCAGTTGGTTTCAGCTCTGCCTGACAGCATTATGCAGCCCATCTATTTCTTAAAGCCCCTATGGGCGAGGTTCGATTTATGACACTGTTCAAAATAGCATGGTGTTAGATATATCAAGGTTTAAAGATGGATCCCAAAAATACACCACCTCATTATAACACAGTTCTTTATAACAAGGTGTTGGATATAACACGTTTCAGGATGGATCCAAAAATGTATAGATTATATAGAAAAATGACCATAAATGGTTATTTTTCTATATAATCTATACATTTTTGTTCCGATATACCATGGTTATTTAACTCACATGGTTTCTGCTTTGGATCTCATTGATAGTGTTATGTAGACGTTGTGGTGTATATAGATTATATAGAACAAGAAAAAAATGCCTTATGGCATTACTGACAGGGTCTTCAAAGAATGGTTAACTAATTGGTAAACCTGCCATACGACGCCCATCGCCTGCCTATCAAAATCTGTCCAAAAATCATTTTTCTAAAAAAATCATTAACATTTAGTCTGAATAGAACATGGATGCTGAGTTAACATGATGCCTGCATTTGACCCAAACAAAAGAGATTGAGGTGTATTACCCAAGTGAAAAAAAAAGAGATTGTGGTGGTGTACAGTCGAACTTCAATGGCTCGAACACCTTTGGGACCTCGAATATCTGTACGAGACAGGGTTAGTTCGAGCCACTGAGGTTACTGTCAGGAGGCATAACGAGACATTTTTAGACATCTTTTCGGTGTTCTATAATGAATATGTATGCTGAGTGTACTCATTAGAATCGCCTCATTGAGGCGATTCTAGTGAGTACACACAGCATACATTTGCAAGATAAAAGACTAAAATCTCCTTAATTATCTCCCACTATTTCTTATGTAGAGGATTTCGCTAGGGGCTCAAGAATGGGTTCGACTCATCCATGGTAAACGAGCCATCGTTGTTTGAGCCATCGAAGTTCTACTGTATTTTCCAACTGAAAACAATTGAGACTGATTCGATGCAGGATGTGTAAAATCAAAGAGAACAAAGGGGATTACAACCGATAATAGAACTGTAAATAATCAAACATCTGCCTTCGATGCAGGCCAAGAAATCTTAACCCTAGGGTCAACAGATAATGTTGGAAATCCCGTAAGAAAACATATGTTTCAGACTTTTATCTGTTATTCTTTTCGTTTGGAATTTCAGCCATCTCTGCCGGCATCAGACACTGATGTTAGATTCCTTATATCTATTTACATGGATGCAAATGCTTTATAAATATGCATTTTACTCTAGTTTCCTTTCGGGCTTCAAATCTCAACTATGCCAAGTCTTAAGTACTGCACTGGACTGAATTTGAAGTCATTTTTTGGTTTAATTGCTTACCATTATCCTCAATGAAGTCAATACATGAGTGTACTATGATTGGGACATTGTTAGAATTGAGCAACTGGTCCTCTAGTGTATCACCTCCTTGCTGGAAAACAAATAACAGCTGTTCATTATGATAAAACATGCATGTGACATAATACAGTGAAATTCCGCTATTAAGACCACCTAAAATTAAGACTAATTCTACTTAAAAAGGCTTATTTAGTAGGCTATGGTTATTCTTTCTTTGTGTTTTCTGCATACAGTGTCCTATGGTAAGAGACCACCTTTGGGACTGTTCAAAAGTGGTCTTAAAGACCACTTTTGAACAGTCCCAAAGGTGGTCTTAATACAGGAATGTTACTGTACATTCTTTCACTTCTTCAAAAAGGTTGTTTTTCTGACAAGAATTTGTGAAATTAATCTTATTAATAATCGAAACACAGGCTGTGGGTGCTCGTAATCTCGTAAGAACCAAGTAAATGTGGTAGTTTGAGCTACTGAAGATTCTCTTTAAAGGAAAGAAATTGAAACATATAACAAGAAGACCTGTGTTGCCAGAAATAAACTGAAAACACAGCTTCTGCTTGTGTAGGTTGAAGATTATAAGAATCAGATAAGGGGTTCTGTTGTAGATGGGCGTTTCCAACCCCGAGGGATGACTGTGCTTATTTTGGGGTTCCACTCAGCATGGTCATCCGTGGGAGTTGGAAATGCCCATCTACAACAGAACCCATATTAGATTTATTTTCTTGCACAACACCACGAAAATGTTTATTTTACTTAATTTAACATTTTATTTTTTGTGCACTTTCCTTATGTAGTTTGTCCTGGGTAAGAACACCATGGCAAGGACAGAATTTCTACCCCAGGCTAAAACCATGAATTTCCTTATCTGGTATGCAAGAATAACCCTTTCAATCATGAAGTTCAGTAGAGTGTGTGTGTGTGTGTGAATTCGGGTTTAACGTCGCTTTCAACAATTTTTCAGTCATATCACGACGGTGTCTGGTTGCGACAGGGAGCTCAATGCTCACATTTATAGTGCTGCCTCACTGAAGTATCATGTCCCAGACACATTACATGATACCACACCCAGTCACATTATCCTGACACTGGATCGACCAGTCCTAGCTCTACCCCGTAAATCTGAGTGCCAAACGAGGAGCAGCTAGTACCATTTTTAACGACTTTGGTATGTCGCGGCCCGGGGTCAAACCCCAGACCTCCCGTTCCCCGGAGCGGACACTCTACCAACTGAGCTATCGGGGCCGGTAAGTCCAGTAGAGATGTAAAAGCTAACAATGCAGCTCAAGATGAGATGGCTTGTAATGAGCCATCTCATATCTCATCAGGATCAACACTGTTTGCTGCCTTATGAATTATTTTTTCTTTTGTCCCTATTTACAAGAATAGACATATCCAAATCCAATGACACTAGAAATGCGTCCATAGGACACGGATGCCCCCGCCCGAAAATATGTCCATGTTCGTATTCATCCATAGAAAGTTATTGACAGTGTTTAAGTTTTGGACCCTTTTTATGCCATTTGACCTCCAAGTATGACCTTCGAGGTACGGATCTGGGTTTGCACGTGACACATTGTCTCATGATGGTTAACATTTCTTCAAAATTATTTCAAAATCCATCCAAAAATAAGTAAGTTATTGGCTGCGTTTAAGTTTCGGACCCATTTTTTTACCTTTGACCTCCAAGTATGACCTTGACCTTGGAGGTACGGACCTGGATTTTGCATGTGACACATCGACTGATGATGGTTAACATTTCTACAAAGTAATTTCAAAATCCATCCAGAAATAAGAAAGTTATTGACTGCGTTTAAGTTTCGGACCCTTTTTTGGACCTTTGACCTCCAAGTATGACCTTGACCTTGGAGGTACGGACCTGGGTTTTGCAGGTGACACATCGACTCATGATGGTTAACATTTCTCCAAAATAATTTCAAAATCCATCCAGAAATAAGAAAGTTATTGACTGCGTTTAAGTTTCGGACCCTTTTTTTGACCTTTGACCTCTAAGTATGACCTTGATCTTGGTGGTACGGACCTGGGTTTTGCACGTGACACGTCGTCTCATGATGGTTAACATTTCTGCCGAGTAATTTTAAAATCCATCAAGAAATAAGGAAGTTATTGACTGCGTTTAAGTTTCGGACGGACGGACGGACGGACGCACGGACGGACGGACGAACGGACAGGGGCAACGCTATATGCCCTTTCCACCATTCTTCGAATGGCGGGGGCATAAAAAGTGTCCACTAGAGAGCCTCAGGGTGTGTGCATGTATGTATGGGTGTGTTTGAGATTTACATCCGGTCATATGGAAAAGGGACCTATGTTCCAAGACTCAGCCAAACATTTGGAGAAGCTTGAATCGAACCAAAGACCCCTGGTTCATCAGTAGCTTAACCACTACACCACAGAGACTTTTACTTGCTTACATACTTAATTACAAACCAAGAGGTGAAAGGGTCAAGCCAGACATTAAAGGATATGAAGTATAGAAGCAGAGCTATGTCACAAACCTTTGCTGTAGTTTGAAGTATATGGAACATCCGCTCAGTATCTTTGACTAGATCAGCTTGGAAATAGAGGGCTTTCTCTTGAACATGCATGGCAAACTGTGGTCCCATCTCAAGACTTGTGTCACATGCTGATGTCACTGTAAAAGACAAATTCAAGTTAACTCTGTCATTTCTATAACACAGTCGTAACGGATATGTTGTGTGTGGCAATAAAAGCTCTACAGAGTTGTTACTAATAAACGAATAATCAGCTTTATTAATTGATTATCCTATATTACACAAGGTCAAATGATATTCAAAAATCATAAATCATGTTTTAATTGCATCAATTAATAAAATTGTCATTAATCAAGTAATTTTGTATTGGCCCAGTTACAGGTCCACGGTCAACTGTATTGGCCTCGGCCTTCGGCCTCGTGCCAATACAGCAGACCTCGGACCTGTAACTGGGCCAATACGAAATTATTTGATTAATAACATTATAGTATCAATCAGTCAGTATACCTAATCACACTTTTCCAGATCAAGCTTACACAAGTACAATGCACATTCTTTCACCAGAAACTGACAACTGTCCTTAAATCAGCAGATGGGAGAGAATGACCTTAGGAAAGATTCCATGATCCATTTCCACGAAAAAATGTTGCTGACCAGGCAGGTATCAAACACGAAATGACCTCCTGATCACCAGTCAAAAGGCATCCGAATGAGCTTCCAAGGCCTGGATTGTTTTTTCCTGCTCCAGGTAAAATAGTACAAGCTTACCTGTTGTAATTTTTACAAGACTTGTGACTTTTCTGAGGTCGACACAATCACAGCACCCTTCAGTATTGTTCTACAAAACAGTAAATTTCAAGTCCATTAGCACAACTCACCTCTGTGATACAGTGCAATCTTTCATAGCTCCTCACATTTTCATAACAAAAATCTATAATACTTTCAAGTAGCAAAGACTCTCTATCAGCAAAACATTGTAAGCAAACAAGATTAATTTTAGAAAATGATGTACTCTGTCTGGGACAAACTATTCTTCTAAAACTGGGAAATATTGATCTTTGCTGTGTAAGCTATTCGAAAAAACTTCTTGAAACACTGCACATAATAAACATGACTTCGGCTTTGATATGGTTTAACCCATTGTATACTGGTGGACATTTCGGCCCCCGCCCATTGGGGCTTGAAGAAATAAATTGGCTGCATAATGCTTCCACGCAGAGCTGAAACCGACCCGCACACGAGTACTGGTAAACGGCTTAGAGGATCTAAGCCTGCCCAGGTAAAGCAGTGCAAGCCGGCCCGTCCATGCTTATAAACCCTATTGGTTTCATTGGGCGACAGGGCTTAAGATGTCATTTCAACTCAATGTCGGGTAAAAGTCACACAAAATTGGAAGCAACATCTCCAAAAAGACCTATACAGTGTTGACGGGGACGTTAAACCGCAAATCAAACAAACAAATACTGGTGGACTATTCCATTACTATATGTTGGACAAGTCCATTTGTCATTTAAGGGGTGTCAGGCCTATTCTTTCATTTTTACGGTATTCCATTTTAGATGGATAATTCTGTTAGCAGATAGTGCAGGCCCTGATCAGATGCCACGTTGTGCAGCGTCTGATCTGGGCCTGCACTGTTTGCCAAGGTAACCCTTTAGGGATTCCTTCATGCAATGAGTTAAAGGTGGATCCCAAAAATGTAAATGGTCATTTTTCTGTATAAGCTATATATTTTTGTTTGGATATATCACGTCTGTTTAACAACACATTTTCTGCATAGGACCCCAACAATTATTGGATACCACAATGTTCCTAAGTATTGGGACAGACATGCCTTAGCAAACAGTGCAGACCAGATCAGACTACTCCTAAAGGTCATGAGGTCACAGAGGTGGAATCGAGACAATTCATCGACAAGACAATTCATCGACACGGTTTTTCGAGACAATTCATCGACACAATTGAAGACAACTCATCGACACTTTTTGAAGACAATTCATCGACACATTATTATGTGGAAATTATACACAAGCTGATAAAATGAAGACAATGTTTTGAAAATAAAATTATCTATTATCACGTTTATGATCAAAATTACGAATTTAGAAAAAAAACTAGAGCTGTCAGTGAAACTGACTAGGGCCCCGGCAGCGCTATCAGAAATTTGTGGACAAACAGACGGACGGACGTTCTCACGAACGGATACTTAAGTGGCTAGGCGTCGGCATATTGACTACTTAAGCGGCAAATTCTCTTAAGCGGCAAGCCACCTAAGAGCGAATTTTTGCCACTTAAGTACCCAAATAACGGAATAAACCCCATTTGGACTCACAAATATATACTTAAGTGTCAAACTGTCCAAATTTTTTGTCCCCTAAATGTCATTTCGTTGGTGCAGACAGACAGACAGACGGACAGAGTGATTACTATAGGGCACCCACACTTTCAGTGCGGGGCCCTAATAAGAAAGTTATGGAGGATAAAAAAATTTGTGGACGGACAGACGGACGGACAGACAGACAGACAGACAGAGTGATTACTATAGGGCACCCAAACTTTCAGTGCGGGCACCCACACTCGCGTGTGACACTTCGTCACATTATGGTTAACATTTCTGCAAAGTAATATTTAAATCCATCCAGGAATAATTACAAAGTTATTAATTGGACACAGGAAAGACCCTTTTTTGACCTTTAACCTCTAAGTATGACCTTGACCTTTGAGGTACGGACCTGAGTCTTGCGCGCAACACTCCATCACATTATGGTTAACATTTCTGCCAAGTAATATTTAAATCCATCCAGGAATAAGAAGGTTATGGAGGATAAAAAAATTTGTCAGGAAAGACCCTTTTTGACCTTTAACCTCTAAGTATGACCTTGACCTTTGAGGTACGGACCTGAGTCTTGCGCGCAACACTCCATCACATTATGGTTAACATTTCTGCCAAGTAATATTTAAATCCATCCAGGAAATAAGAAAGTTATGGAGGATAAAAAAATTTGTGGACGGACAGACGGACGGACAGACAGAGTGATTACTATAGGGCACCCACACTTTCAGTGCGGGGCCCTAATAATTCAATAGCTTATTGACCATTTTAACCGCAATAGTTTGCCTCATCTGATTTGATGTCGCAAAACAGTGGCTGTCGGGGAGCTGTTTCAAAGTAATTGAGGATAGCATGTAGCTTTTAGGATGCTGATTGCTATGTAGTGGCAGTATTGATAGTACGACCACTGGAGTTGAATGATAATTTAGCCTCGAGATTTGTACAATTCGCATTCAGATACCTAATTCTGATCATGAGATATAAGCCGTGTTGGTGAAATATCATCTAGATAATAAGCCCATGCGATGAACCTTGATTAATCCCACTTTAGGGGTAAAAGTTCAGTTCAACCAGTTTTGTACCAAATGGAATCCTCCTCCTTATATACAGCATGAGTCCATTTAAAAATGTACGGTTGTCAGGTTGTGTTTTCAACTAAATTTGTTTTGGAAAATAGCTGAACTTTTTGCAAACAGTGTAGGCCCTGATCAGACGCCGCGTCTGTTTGCCAGGGTACCCTTTGTGGGGAATATGATACTAAATGGGTTAAATGGGATTATGTTTACGTTTCATATTTCTGCATATTGTTAGAATCGTTTTGATTTGAGCAGAATCTTATTTAATGCTGAAAATTTTGGGAAAAATGCAAACATACATGTAACTCACAATCAAGCTTCACTTGCCATCTTTTTTATTTTGATTATGAAAGTTTTGAATAATATTTGACCGAGTTCCGTATACATTTTCTTTTATGCGGTTAAAAGGATCAATAAGCCATTATATTTAATTAAATTTTTCTAAATTCGTTATTTTGATCATAAACGTGATAAAAGATCATTTTATTTTCAAAACAGTGTCTTCATTTTATCAACTTGTGTATAATTTCAACATAATAATGTGTCGATGAATTGTCTTCAAAAAGTGTCGATGAGTTGTCTTCATTTGTGTCGATGAATTGTCTCCAAAAACCGTGTCGATGAATTGTCTTGTCGATGAATTGTCTTGTTCCCACAGAGGTCTGTTTATCTGGAGCTAGGTCAAGAGTTACTTACCTTGTCAGTATAGTACAATGTCCTGTTTTCTAACAATATCCAGGATTTCTGCCATTCCAGGTTGAACCCAAACTTAATGAACACATAGCCGGCAAGAGAGATTTCTTTTTCTTTCACATGATCCATCAGAGAGATAGGACAGAATACCTGCGGTCAAGATCAGATATGAGATGACTGCAAATTTTTCTAACGCCTGTATGATAGTTATAGGTTACTGACATTATATTGTGAAATATTCGGCACGAGTTCATATGGCGAAGGACGCACGAGCTTGCGAGTGCGTCTTCGCCATGTGAACGAGTGCCGAATATTTCACAATATAAAGTCAATAACCTTTTTATTATATACCCAAACTTGGACTCTGTGCCAGAATTCAGGATTGCCTGGCATGAAAATTTGAACGTAAAAGAAGATTAAACATCTTTAAGTGCTTGGAAATGGAAAATAATGCACGTCGTTAAGTGTCTTCCTACACTATGAAAAACCACGCCCAATGGCGCCAAAGTGAAGACGACGTTAACGTTGGTTGACGTGACCTCATTAAAAACATTAACGTTTTCTAACGCAGGATGCCATGTTTACAGAAGTGTTAGTTTTGTTTCTTTCAAAATACTCTTGATTTCCTAAAAGAAATTATTGAATATCTGAACAGATTGCAGGTAGGTCATATTTGCTAGCATGAAATGCGCTTTCTGTACCTTGTCACAGCCTATATTCATTTTGTTTTAGGTTATTTCAGTCGATATGCACGACAAGATGGCTGCCAAATTTTAGTATCGAAGTGGACAAATTTGAAAGTAGTTCTATTTTGAACGTGACTGCTTATCTACGGGCAATATGAACTTGACTAGGGCAATACGGAAAAATATTGACCAGTAACTTCTGTACAAAATAAACGGGACATTTTCTGGGTATATAATAAAAATCTATACTTCCAGATAAAAGTCATTAGAATAACACAATGTGTGACAGAGTATGTTCTTTCATATCTCCTACTCTGATATTTTTGTGATGTTTCTGCTCCATATATAGGTTTTGGGTGCTCATTAGAACTCTCTTATTGAGGCAGTTCTAACAAGTACCAAAAGGTTGTGGGTGCTCGTTAGAACCACCTCATTGAAGGAAAACTAAAGCAAGCTCTCAACATGTCTGAATTTTTAGGAGTAACCCTTTAATTATCATTAGAATCTTCCATCCAATAGCTTTGGTCAAGTCTAGTTGCAAGTGTGCCAGTTATATTTCTTTGCTGTAAATTTTACACACATTTCTGCACTTTTCCATACTTTAAGCAAACAATGACCAGAACATCTGATCTGGGTCAACACTATTTGTCAATGTCCCTACAATGTGACGCTAGGCATAAATGGATTAATATCTACTTCTTGATTGTTTGTATGGAGTTTAACAGCCCAGTCAACACTATTTAGATCATATCAAGCTAGTTAGTTTACCTAACCTAACTTTTCCTGAGCAGGCTCATACATGAAACTAACAACTGCCCTTCTTGAACCAGTGGAAGGGAAAGAGTGACTGTGGAAAAGATTTCATGATTAATCTCCATGAAAGAATGTTGCCACCCCAGCAGGTATGGTATCTGTAACCTCCTTATCAAGTCAGACTGGTGTCAGACTGTGTTACTGAGACCAACATCTATATTTTGCCTTAAAAAAAAAGGTCTTTTCATTCAGGTGGATGCTAAACAGTGCGGACCTTTCAGGAAGTTTAATAGTAAAATTATATTTTACCTGAGAGAGTTTTCTCAACCATTTAAGCCTGTCCTCATGCGAGGAAGCCGAGAACAAATACACTCTGTTACTCGCATTCTTTTTACTACAGCTGATCTCTAGGCAATGAGGATTTCTGAGAACAGAGAAAATGTATGATATACAGTCAATCATCTCAACCCTTGTCCTGCTGAGCCCGGATATGCCTTATTTTCCAAACAATGAAGATCCAGATCAGATGGCTTCTGACGAAGCCATCTGATCAGGATCAACATTGTTTGCCATTCAGATTGTGAATTTGTTGCAATCATTTGCATCAAGTAATCTGATTGGTTGATAATCAGTGGTGGGAGTGGCATGCTTAAATATTCAGCAGGTCAAGGGTTAATGCCAACATTACATATAACAACCGAACTTGTTATAATGACAGTTTCAACAGAAAGAGTCCTCAGCTCAAGATGCAACACATTTAAACAGAGGTTCAAGAATATTGCATTTAACCCATTTTGTACCGAAATCCCAAAACAGGTATCCTGACAAACAGTGGAGACCCAGATCAGACGCCGCAGAATCCGGCATCTGATCAGGGCCTACACTATTTGCAAAAAGTTCAGCTATTTTCCACATAAATTTTAAATATAACACAATCTGTCACCCCTAAATTTCGAAATGAAATCCTGCCACATACAAGAGGGAAGATTCCATTTGGTACCAAAAAGGTTAAAATTCAAAGAATCAAATATTGTTGATGCCTCATCTTCATCTGCATCCTCCCGATCATCAGTCAGACATACATCCAACAATTTTACATTTCTATGTGATCTTCACATTATTTGCTTTATTTTGATTTCACTTGGTGCTTATATTCTAGGACTGAAATTATCTTGGTACAGTATCTAATGGTAATCTTAATTCTTCTGCCAGTAACTGAAAACTGCCCATATTCATTCAATGGACACAAATGTTTTATTTGTCATCACGAAAAAACACGCCTATATAAATTTGACCCCCTTGAACCTCGCCTTTATATAGTCAAACTGGGGTTTATAGGGGTAAACCTTATTTTTCGTTTTTCTGCTCCAAAATATAGATTGTGGGTACTCGTTAGAACCGCCTCGATCTAACGAGTACCACATTCTATATATTTGGAGCAGAAATAAGAAAAATATCACCAATTTTCTGCGGTAAAGTGCACAATGCATTTATACAAGCGTGTTTCCATAATGTTAAGTTTATAATACAGAAATGATCATAGAAGAAAGAAGAACTTACTTATCAAGACTGAGAGTCTGTATACACTGGATGGTGTCATTTTCAATACGGTCCTTCTCAACTTTACTCTGAAACATACAATACAATACACCATAATCTTGTTATAACATGGTTCATTATAAAATGATTTGGATATAAAACAGTTTCAAGATGGATCCCAAAAATGTGTAGATTATATAGAAAAATGACCATAAATGGTCATTTTTCTATATAATCTACACGTTTTTGTTTGGATATAACAAAGTTGTTTAACTAACATGGTTTCCGCTTTGGACCCCATTAAAAGTGTTATAAAGAGGTTGTGGTGTATTTATCATATGATGTCTCATCTGAGAGTGTAATAACGCCATGTAATAGACTTGATAATCCACTAGTGGATTGATAATTCAAATTAGATATGCCACGTAATGCATGTACAACATCCTTAATGACATTGCGTTACTAATGGCTGACTTTTGATATTTTTGTTAAAATATCATGAATGTGATGTGTTTTATAGGTCATATGATAAATAGAATCTTCCATTCGTGTTCATGTATTATTAAATTAATTAAACTCATTCAGGAAAAGGGATGAAAATGCTTGGCAAAGCCTCCCATTTTATCCCTTTTCTGCAACTCGTTTAACAAATTCAATAACACATAACACTCATGTAAGATCGTCTACTTACTGTATGTATTGTACAGATAGCCCTCAGCAAATGTGTCAAACAAGAAGAAATGCCACATTCTGCGACGTCTAATCAAGGTCTACACCTTTTGCTCTCATCTACCTATCTTAACCCTTATCTTGCTGTTCACGACAACCCCTATCTTTGCAAACAATGTAGATCCAGATCAGATGGCTTCTGAAGAAGCCATCTGATCAGGATCTGCACTGTTTGACATTCATTTTATGAATATGTTGGAATAAATTACTTCAAATAATCTGATTGGTTAAAAATCAGAAATGGTTGTGGCTTAATTGAATATTCAGCAAGAGAAGAGTTAAACACATCATCAGACAGTCTGTTTACATATATACATTCATTCTTTCCAATTTTAATTATTGTCTGCTTGCCTGGCATTCTTGTACACAGACCAACTCCAAAAATAAAAAAAAAAATTCTCACACATTGTTTTATTAAGCCCGAAACATATCAAATCAGGAGAGGATTAGGACAACAGGTATGCCATTGCAGAACTCGGTTGTGAGGCATGGCACCATAATGATGACACATCTGTGTGCTAAAATGGCGTATTTCTATTTTATTATACTAGCTTTTTTGAGATGAAATGTTTTATATTTTTCTTATTTCTAGTCCAAACATAGATTGTGTGTGCTCATTAGAACTGCCTCAGCAAGGCGGTTCTAACAAGTACCAACACTATGTTTTTGAGCAACTAGAAAAAGTGTCCATAGGACACAGATGCCCCCACCAAAATGCCATTCAGAAAACAAGAGGGCCCAGAGGGCCCTGGTTCGCTCACCTGATCCAATGTATAACAAGTGGGACCCGGGCAGGGTCAATTTTGGCCCCAGGGCTATAATTTGAACAATCTTGGTAGAGGTCCACAAGATGAAGCTTCATATCGAATATGAAAGACCTGGGCTTTCTGGTTTCAGAGAAGAAGATTTTAAAGGTTAAGCCTGCATATAGACTATGTAAAACAAGATTTTCCCTATATAAGTTTATCTAAAACCAAAGGGCCCCGGAGCGGGCCCATTTTTGGCCCCAGGGCTATAATTTGAACAATCTTGGTAGAGGTCCACAAGTTGAAGCTTCATACCAAATATCAAAGACCTGGGCCTTGCAGTTTCAGAGAAGAAGATTTTTCAAGATTTTTCCCTATATAAGCCTATGTAAAACAAAAGGGCCCTGGTGCGGGGGCATTTTTGGCCCAAGCACTATAATTTGAACAATCTTGGTTGGGGTCCACTAGATGAAGCTTCATACCAAATATCAAAGACCTGGGCCTTGCGGTTTCAGAGAAGAAGATTTTTCAAGATTTTCCCTATATAATCCTATGTAAAACCAAAGGGCCCCCGTGCGGGGGGCATTTTTAGCTCCAGCACTATAATTTGAACAATCTTGGTAGGGGTCCACTAGATGATGCTTCATACCAAATATCAAAGACCTGGGCCTTGCGGTTTCAGAGAAGAAGATTTTTAAAGATTTTCCCTATATAAGCCTATGTAAAACAAAAGGGCCCTGGTGAGGGGGCATTTTTGGCCCCAGCACTATAATTTGAACAATCTTGTTAGGGGTCCACTAGATGAAGCTTCATACCAAATATCAAAGACCTGGGCCATGCGGTTTCAGAGAAGAAGATTTTTAAAGATTTTCCCCATATAAGCCGCTGTAAAACCAAAGGGCCCCCGTGTGGGGGCATTTTTAGCTCCAGCACTACAATTTGAACAATCTTGGTAGGGGTCCACTAGATAAAGCTTCATACCAAATATCAAAGACCTGGGCCTTGCGGTTTCAGAGAAAAAGATTTTTCAAGATTTTCCCTATATAAGCCAATGTAAAACCAAAGGGCCCCCGTGCGGGGGCATTTTTGGCCCCAGCACTATAATTTGAACAATCTTGGTAGGGGTCCACTAGATGAAGCTTCATACCACATATCAAAGACCTGGGCCTTGCGGTTTCAGAGAAGAAGATTTTTAAAGATTTTCCCTATATAAGCACATGTAAAACCAAAGGGCCCCCGTGCGGGGGCATTTTGAGCTCCAGCACTATAATTTGAACAATCTTGGTAGGGGTCCACTAGATGAAGCTTCATACCACATATCAAAGACCTGGGCCTTGCGGTTTCAGAGAAGAAGATTTTTAAAGATTTTCCCTATATAAGCCCATGTAAAACCAAAGGGCCCCCGTGCGGGGGCATTTTTGGCCCCAGCACTATAATTTGAACAATCTTGGTAGGGGTCCACTAGATGAAGCTTCATACCAAATATCAAAGACCTGGGCCTTGCGGTTTCAGAGAAGAAGATTTTTTAAGCTTTCGGTGAAAAAAAATCTATTTTTGGCTACTGTGACCTATATGTGCAACGGACCGGAACCATTTGAACAACTTTGAAAGGGGACCACCTAAGGATCATTCCTGTGAAGTTTGGTCAAAATCCGTTCAGTGGTTTAGGAGGAGATGTCGTTTGAAGAAAAAGTTTACGGACGCACTCACGCACGCACGCACGCACGCACGCACGGACGCACGACGGACGACGGACAAAAAGTGATCCCAAAAGCTCACCTTGTCACTACGTGACAGGTGAGCTAAAAAGGGTTTATATGTAATGGTAATAGGTACAGCATGAAGTTATTAGATATCATTTTCAAGAGAACAAGAGTTGTCTTCCTTGTTCATGACACATCATCTCAATGCCATGCATGCACCTGTAAGGTTTCATAAAATATATTCCATACAATTTATGAGTTATGGCCTGGACACAGATGACTCTAAGGAACTAAGTCTAGGGCAGATAATTCAAAAACCAAACAAGCAAAAGTTGTCTTCCTTGTTCATGACACATCGTTTCAATGCCATCAATGCACCTGTAAAGTTTCATAAATATATACCATACCGTTTAGGATTTATGGCCTGGACACAGTTTACTATAAGGAACTAAGTCAAGGGCAGATAATTCAAAAACAAAAAAAGCAACTGTTGTCTTCCTTGTTCATGACACATCGTCTCAATGCCATATGGTTTAGGAGTTATGGCCCTTACACAGTTTACTATAAGGAACTAAGTCAAGGGCAGATAATTCAAAAACCGTAAAAGCAAGAGCTGTATTCAATGTTCATGACACATTGTCTCAATGCCATGCATGCACCTGTAAAGTTTCATAAATATATTCCACAAGATATAGGAGTTATGGCCCGGACACAGCTTATTATAAGGAACTAAGTCAAGGGCAGATAATTCGAAAACCAAAAAAGCAAGAGTTGTCTTCCTTGTTCATGACATGTCGTCTCAATGCCATGCATGCACCTGTAAAATTCCATAAATATATTCCATATGGTTTCAGAGTTATGGCCCAGACACGAAATGGGATGGATTGATGGATGTACATATGTACGGTCGTTCGTCAGTCCGGACGAACGGACGGACAGGGGAAACACTTGATACCCTTCCGCTATTCTTCAAATGGATGGGTGGGGGGCATAAAAATAAGCAGAAAGGTATACCATTGTAAACTCCACTTTCCTCTTCATAAAGTGGGGTTTAGAGGAGTGTTATTTTACATGGACTTGTTAATCTGATGCACTGCCCAGAGATTCAAGCTTGCAACAGAAAACCATATGGGCCCTGTCAAGCGATTTTGGTACTTATCGCCTATGCGAGCAGCGAAGGTTCAGGCGAGCCTGCGCATCCGCGCAGTCTCGCCAGAACCTTCGCTGCTCGCTCATACAAGCAGTGAATCAAGAGGAACCTTCAGACAGAAAGCCATATCCCTGGCCCCTCTGAATGGCTGGGCATGCGCAGTTAAAATTTGTCATGACGGAATGCTCGAAGACACAAATTCATTTGGCGGGGCTCATATAATGAAATGTACATACCTCTTCGTTCATATAGTAGCTGAGATGACCGTGTTCTAAAACACACCAACGCTTCAGAAAATCTGACAAGAAACAAAACAGCAAACTTTAACCATGAAAGCATATAGCAAAACTGAAAAGCACATAGAATTCCTTTTTATATATGTACACCTCGACCTCATTATAACACTGTTCATTATAACAGTGTTGGAAATAAAAGTTTCAAGATGGATCCCAAAAAAGTATAAAATAGAAACTGCACTTCAATGAAGTATGGAGAGATGTTCTTCTCAGTGAAATGAAGAAGTAAAATGGTTTACATTTCATCCTACATATTTTTTTTTAAAATCCAGCAAGATTTCAAATAGAACCAATGAAAATCAAAATACTGATCCTAGTCACGGCACCAAAATATACTGATGTTAAGTCATGGCACCAATAATGGCACTGTAGTAGACAATGCAGTATCTTATCAAGATCATTTTTCTTTATTAAACCACTTTCTGGTTACACAAGCATCCAAACACACAAACACACAACCAATTTGAGCTCCACAAATTACAGACTCATACACAAAAGCTGTCAGAAAGTTGTGATAAAAGGAAGCCAAGGTAGAATTCTGAATGAACAGAGAAAGACAAAATTGAAAAAAAAAGTTTATAGAGTCAAAAGCAGAATATGCAAGCTACCGGAGTTAAGCTTTTAGCCAGATTTCAAGCTACCGGAGTTAAGCTTTTAGCCAGATTTTAATCTCTCTCTCTCTCTCTCCTGATCTGAGAATTCTCTCTCTCTCTCTCTCTCTCTCTCTCTCTCTCTCTCTCTCTCTCCTGATCTGAGAATTGATTTACCATTTCGTACTGAAAAGAATCTTCTGTCTTATCTGCAGCATAGGTCCAATTGAAACTTTTGGGTGACAGTGTGTTACACGAGTGTGTTATCGTAATGTACTTTGCTTTCTTGACCTGGCTCTATCTTTCCATGTGCCAGTCAGCAAGGCTCTTAAATTTGAAATGTCTATTGGGAATTCTAACACACTGCAACTATATAGGTAATGGAAAGAAACTGATTTATTCTGCAACGAATTTGTTTGTTTGTTTGATTTGAGGTTTAACGTCCCCGTCAACACTGTAAAGGTCATTTTGGAGACGTTGCTTCCAATTTTGTTGGACTTTTACCCGCCACTGAGATGAAATGACATCTCAAGCCCTGCCACCCAATGAAACCAATAGGGTTTATAATTCAAGGTAATGTTGGTTGGTGCCTGATGCTCTGTCTCTGGTCGGGCCCATCGGAGTCTAACTGTTGGTTTTCTTTTCCTCCAGCATTTCAGTGGTTTCTTGCTGTCTAGTCCTCAACTTTGTCTCACCTCTCTGGTTCTTTGATTATTTGTGTTCATGGAGATGTTGCACTGATGAGTTAGGAGGCCTTCATGGGGACTGAACAAATTATTTGTCTAAATCGCGACGGAAGTAAGGGCGAGGATTGTGGCCACGTAAAATGTCCCCCAGTGGAAATCTTTCCACTGACCGTTCCAAGGCGGTTCTTCTGTGGCGATTTATTTATGTTGTTGTTTGTTACTTACTGTGTGTATCACTTGTCTCTTTTTATTTTGGATGGCCATATGGCCATTTTGTGGGAAAGTAACTGTCCTTATGGCCTTCCTTTGTTTAGGTTTCCATTATGGTCTGGTCGCTTAATGTTTGTGTTTCTTTCCCTTTGGTGTCTTTGATGGGTGGAGTAAGTTAATTGTATCGATTCCTGATCTTTGTTTTACTTCTACTTTATAAGCATGGACGGTCCGACACTCGCACCGCTTTGCCTGGGCAGGCTTAGATCCTCCAAGCGGTTTACCAGTACTCGTGTGCGGGTCAGTTTCAGCTCTGCATGGAAGCATCTATTTCTTCAAGCCCTGATTGGCGGGGGCCGACTGCAACAAATTACTGGGCAGAATGAGTGTGATACAAAAAGCCGCCGTTTTATGACGTCAAATATTTTTTTATTTTTTCTTGCATCAGAAACATTACAAAAGGACACAAATGTGCATTATACAGACAAAAATTTGAACACCTTCGGGACTTGCTGTTGTTCTTTTAAAATTATGACAAATTTGTTTGATGATCCAGCAAGAAGTTTAAAAGGTGCAGACAGAATGGCAAACAGTGTAGACCCAGATCAGACTGCTCCTTAAGGAGCAGTCTGATCTGGGTCTGCACCGTTTGCCTAGGCCTGTCTTCCCCAATATATTTGAGGATCATTACGCTAATAGGGCCAGACACATATGACTTCGTGCATGAAGGTAGCTCAAAGTTGACTCTTCAACAAGTCTGCAAGCAGCAAAAGCCCAGGCAAGACAGGCAAGGGAACATCTGGATCCAGCTGTCCAAAGTACTGTTAGCTCAACAAGCTCGTTATTTAGTGGTCAAAACAAAAAAATGTTCTAACAGATACAATACATAATACAATGGTATTTTTGCTGGAAAAAAAATGTGCAAAGCTTTAGCAATGCTACTCACATTTTTTTCAGCAAAACATCAGTGTATTTTTCCATACTAAATGACAGACAAATATGACATTATCTAATGACTTTGTAAATCAACTGGACCCTAATAGCTGCAGATAAGGTGCTTTTTTCATCCGAAAAGGACTGATATATATCCTGGTGTATGAATGTCATTTGACGTGTCACCAGTAACAATTCTGAACAATTCTGATTCTGATATTTTTCTTATTTCTGCATGAAAACATATGTTGTGGGTACTAATTAGAAGTGCCTCGACTTGGCGAGGCGCTTCTAATGAGTACCAACAACACTTGTGTGCGTGCAGAAATAAGAAAAATAATATTTGGGTAGCCCCTCTTATCCGCAGTTATGTACATTTTCTTCAATTTTTACATGGCAGACAACTTTTATAGAACATTAATTTGGTGACATCTTATTTTCTTCTCTACATATTGAGTTTCTCCAGAAAAATAGGTCTACTTAGACAGGAAACCTTAGGATTAAATTTTCTCCTCCTATTGATAAGGTAAACAATTTTTTTAAACAAGCTCTTTCCCCTGAGGTATACTCCATTTCCCTTTAAATAAAAATCTGCCACCAAATAGATATACAATTACATGTAGAAAGTCAAAATAAGATAAACAAGAATTTGTTTTCTTTATAAACACAGATGTCTCTGCGCTTTTTCGCGTCATATTGTATTGTACATTCAGCGAACATTTATATAAACTAATGTGATTCAGGGCTTTAGATAAGGCTGCGTACCGCGTAAATTACGAAAATAATTGGGAGGATACTCCTTTTTTTCAAATCTGCTGCGTATCAGGTACGAAAAACAAATTAGCATTACGCATTTAATATTTTTTGAGAGCGTATTTGGAACGCACGTTAAATAAATGACGTGTGTAATAAAAGGCGGGAAATTCTCACACGTGAAAATTATGCATTCATAAATTATTTCAAGGGTATCAAGTTTTATTGGGGTTGGGGTTACAGTCCTTTCAAGATTATATCACATATAGAGCCGATCCGATCGTTAATCAGGTGGGCGTAAACCGGAGTAATCTGAACTACAGTAAGACAAGCGAGCAGTGAAGTCTTGGATCAGTCAGGGAATGCGCGCAAGCCTTCATTAGCCATATTGATTGGATGAGCAGGTTGTTGCTCAACAGTATCGACGCGCATCAGTCTGCGCATCGCTGATTTTACAAGCTGGGTTATCCAAACGGACTTGCAAAGTTGTTGCACATGTTGTTCTAACTTACATAGTGGTTGCGCATGCTGGTCTAAGTATTCGAGTATCGTGCGACAAGTGAAGACTCGGAGAAGCCTGCACATCATTGCAAACTGCTCAGTCTTCGCTGACCCCAAAAGCCTTTTGCAGGGCTACGCAGAGATAGGTGAGAAAAAAGGTTGCCCGGGTTGCGCATGTTGATCTGGGTCTTTGCAAGGTGTTGTGCGACGCAGCTCGGTATACACACTGTTTACTTGTAATACTGTCGCAGACTGATCAAGCCGCGGGGATATTGCAAACACTAGCTTCGCATTTTGATCAGAGTCTTTGCAGATCATTGGCAACCAGTGAAGGCGCACGATCAGCCCGAGTTCTGAAACGTCAAATGACATGGATAACTATTGAGTAGTCTCCCTTGAACAGATTACTAATTCAGTCATCGTTTATTTTTGTATTGCTTTGATAACACGCTTTCTGATGAATCAAACAAATTGTTTTTTATTTAAATATTACAATTCTATATTAAAAGATACCTAGAAGTTAAATGTTCAAATGTTTTTTTAAATAATAAACGTTGCTATTGCTTCGACCAAGTACACCACTTACTTGTGAAATGCATGTACATATATAATTCCAGTAGAGACATTAGTACCATAAGCTGCACTAACGTGTGAGAAGCCAATTGATCATAACGATTTTGATAGCATTTCATAAACCAAACAAGAGGCCCATGGGCCACTACGCTCACCAGAGGCCATGTGGTTTATACCATATACAGTCAAGGTGCCCATCTTGGTCAAGTGACAACAATACCACGAATAATGTTTAATTGCCTCACCCCCATAGAGGCTTTTCATGTAATTTGGTTTCAATCAGCACAGCTCTTTTACTGGAGAAGAAGATAAAAATACTGAATCTGAGCCATCCAAGACAAAGGTCAGTAATGACCTTGACCTTTGGAGTTAATACACTTCCATTCAACTAACTGCAAACATCATTTTTGATGTCACAGCCTACCAGGCAATCAGAAATATCCACTACTTTGTCATTTTTCCATACAAATGTCTAAGTGACCAAATTTGACTTTGACATAAAACAGGTCAAGGTCAACCAAAGGTCATCATTTGAACAAACTTGGTAGGGCCGGAGTCCTTGATGCTGCATACCAAGTTTCAAGATCATCCGCCATTCAGTTCTTGAGAAGAAGATTTTCAAAGGTTTTTTACCATATATGGGTATGGCCGCCATATTGGTCATGTGATCCAGTCCTCACAAACAAACTTTCGTTCCCTCATTCCATAGAGGCTCCACATGTAATTTGGTTTCAATTGGCCAAGTAGTTTAAGTGAAGAAGAAGATAAAAATACTGAATCTGAGCCGTCCTGGACAAAGGTCGGTAAATTTTGTTTGTTTGTTTGTCCTTTGGAACTGATAAACTTCCATTCAGCAGATTGTAAATACCATTTCTGATGTCACTAGCTAACATACAATCAGAAAAATCCACTGTTTCGCCATTTTCCCATACAAATGTCTAAGTGACCAAATTTGACCTTGACGTAAAACAGGTCAAGGTCAACCAAAGGTCATCATTTGAACAAACTTGGTAGAGCCCGAGTCCCCGATGCTGCATACCAAGTTTCAAGATCATCGGCTATTCGGTTCTTGAGAAGAAGATTTTTAAAGGTTTTTACCATATATGGGCATGGTGGCCATATTGGTCATGTGACCCAGTCCTCACGAACAAACTTTCGTTCCCCCATTACATAGAGGCTCCACATGTTATTTGGTTTCAATTGGCCAAGAACTTTAAGTGAAGAAGAAGATAAAAATACTGAATCTGAGCCGTCATGGACAAAGGTCGGTAAATGACCTTGACCTCTGAAACTGATAAACTTCAGCTGATAGCAAATACCATTTCTGATGCCACTAGCTTACATACAATCAGAAAAATCCACTGTTTTGCCATTTTCCCATACAAATGTCTAAGTGACCAAATTTGACCTTGACGTAAAACAGGTCAAGGTCAACCAAAGGTCATCATTTGAACAAACTTGGTAGGGCCCAAGTCCCCGATGCTGCATACCAAGTTTCAAGATCATCGGCTATTCGGTTCTTGAGAAGAAGATTTTTAAAGGTTTTTACCATATATGGGCATGGCGGCCATATTGGTCATGTGACCCAGTCCTCACGAACAAACTTTCGTTCCCCCTTCCCATAGAGGCTCCACATGTAATTTGGTTTCAATTGGCCAAGTAGTTTCAGAGGAGATGTTGTTTGAAAATGTTGACGACGCAGACACAGACGCAGACGACGACGACGGACGACGGACCAATGCCTATACTATAAGCTCCCCCGGAGCCTTCGGCTCTGGTGAGCTAAAAATGGTGCCCAATTTTTTATCATGCAAAAGTGCCCTACCTAGCCATTCCCCTCTGCCCTAAAATCTTAGCTGATCAGGAGTCTGTCTCTGCCGCACTTTTTGTGAAAAAGGTCCTGACAGATTTTTGACCCAGTACCTGGTTCCGATTATAACATTGCCTGTAAGGAAACACGATGGGTCCCACGATCGAAGGGTGGAAGAAAATAAATATCCATGGACAATATATGATGAAATTGAGAATATGGTTTTGAAAAGGAATTATAAAAGTTTTAAAGAATATGAGTTTCACTCCATATCTTGGACAATAAAGTGAAGCTGATATTCTAAATTTTTAGAAACTCTTTGGCCACAATAATCAGCCATTGAAGTCCTGCTATCCGCCAAGAGAACTGAACCCCAAAAGTTAGATTTCTCCGTCAACAAACTGCTCAGGAGAGATTTCAATATGGCATTGTTTTGTCTGATTTGTGGCCAGGCATACTGCTTGTCTTCTAATAGACACAGATATTGAATATGTGTATCTATAAGAAAACAAACAGTACACCTGGCGACAAATCAGTCCATAAAAACATTGTGTCGAGACTGCAAAATGAAGTTTTTTGGTTTATTTTTCAGTATTCTTAAAAATTTCTCGTTACTCCTTTTTTGAAAAAAGGACGAGTACTGTACTCTTTTGAAAAAAAAATTATCTAAAGCCCTGGTGATTGCATGCATAGTACAAGAACCATATATTAGAATATTTGTATTACTCTTCCTTTGAACATTGTAAATTACAGTTTTGCCCTGTAGAAAATATGTGTGGTGTGTATAACTAACAATTTGGAGAACAGGGGGCCACAGAGATGTTGAACTATTTTCATATAAAGCTTGAACGGTTTGCAAGTTATAGAGCAGACACGATTTTACGACAGACAAAGTTCCAATGGAAATAATTCAAAAACTATAAATGCAGGGGTTATGGCTCTTGCACTCTGCATATTGTCTAATGTTGACTGATATTTACTTGAATGTCTTGAACATGTTTCACATAAAAGAGCGGACATGATTCTGTGATGGACAAATTCCAAGGGAAATAACTCAAAAAGTATAAAAGTAAGAGTTAAAGTTCTTGTGCTCTGTATGTCATCTAATGCTGACTGATATTTATATGAAGTTTCGGAAAGATATCTTTAAAGGTGTTTAAGAAATAGGGAGGATACGATTTTGTAATGGAAAAACTTCCAAGGAAAATGACTCAAAAAGTATAAATGCAAGAGTTATAGTTCTTGCGCTCTGCATGTTGTCTAATGTTGACTGATATTTATATGATGTTTCGGGGAGATATTTTGAAAGGTTTTCAAGTTATAGAGTGGACACGATTTTGTTAAGGACTGCATGTCGTCTAATGTTGATTAATATTTTAATTTATATAAAGTTTTGTGAAAATAACTTGAACGGTTTTCAAGTTATAGAGTGGACACAATTTTCTGACAGACAGACAGACAGACAGACAAACAGACAGACACCTGGGGGTAAACAATATGTCTCCCCCATAAGGGGGTGGGAGACATAAAAATCCTGCAACAATTATTTAACCCATAGCCTTATGAATAAATTAATTTAGCCAAAGTCATTTCTGACTTTACACCAATCAAGTTGCCTGATATGATGTATTTATTCAATTCACATTACACAAACTGAAAGGCAGTGTAGATCCTTATCAGATGGCTTTTTCAGAAGCCATCTGATCTGGATCTACACTGTTTGCAAAGGTAAGGCTTGTCATGTTCAGCAGCATAAGGGCTAAATTAGAATTTATAAAAAGAAAAAAATATTTAATTCCGTATTCACCCTAAATAGCACACATAGCTTTTCAAGAAGTAGGGTACACCGATTTATGGGAAATGGGAACACTTTCAGGGAAGGCAACTCCTACAAAACTATTTTTCTCTCCCATGTCAAAAGGGATCAACTCTTAAAGAAAATGTGAGCAAATTCTTTCATTTAGAGTAGACCCCTTTTTCTGTGGGACATGGCTGTTAGAACAATGAACAAGAAGTCCCGAAAGTTGTCTCCCTTTTAAAAATGGTGGAAAAATCTAACAGGTGTTCCCATTCCCCTTAAAATGCCAGATTTGGCAGTTATCTGAAGTTGCCAAAGTGCTAAAGATCACTCTTACACATCCATTGTTATGCTTTTGTGATCAAGAGTGACAAACTGCTGACAAGTGTTTTTCAGAAGAATATGCTCGTCCTAAGATATCTGCTCCTTATGCCATCAATGGACATGCCTGGTTCAACCAAACACATCAAAAGTCCACATAAGGGGCATAAAGAGTTGCACCTGACCTGCAAGCACCTAATTGGAGAACTTTCTAGGGTTTGATTTTATGTTTCCGATGAAATGTCAAAGTGGGCTGTGCCCTTATTATGGAAAATACGGCAGCTCTGACATTACAAAAATACACCTATACAAATACATTGTAAATTTCCATGCTGTAAAAATGAAACAAGAGCACCGTATGTAGGTGCCAACACACGGCTGCAGCCCGTTTTCATAATGAACAACTAGTCTGAGTTTCAAGTAAATATGTTCAGTAATGACAGAGATATTACAAAATGTCAAAGTTTTTGCACAACGACGACGCAGACGAAAATGTCAAAGTTTTTGCACCACGGCGACGCCAGAGCTATGACAATACTTTGTAGTTTTCTTGGAAAACAGTCGATCTAAAAATTCTAAGTCAAAAAAGGGGCATAACTGTGCCTAAATATGTTCAGTAATGACAGAGATATTACAAAATCTCCAAGTTTTTGAATCAATTTTTAAACAAAATTCTAAGTTGAAAAAGGGGCATAACTGTGCCAAAAATATTTTGAGGGTTACCTCACCTATTGGTATGAGTTCCCCTTTTCATAATGAACACATAGTCCAAGTTTCAAGTAAATATGTTCAGTAATGACAGAGATATTACAAAATGTCCAAGTTTTTGCACGACGACAACGCCAGAGCTATGACAATACCTTGTCGTTTTCTTCGAAAACAGCCGAACTAAAAATGTAAGATGAAAAACTGTGATATTTTCCTTATTTCTGCTCAAAACATAGATTGTGGGTACTCGTTAGAACCGCTTCACCGGGGCGGTTCTAACGAGTACCCACAATCTATATTTTGGAGCAAAAATAAGAAACATAAGGTTTACACCTATAAACCCCAGTTTTACTATATAAAAGTGGGGTTCGAGGGGGTCTAAATCATATAGGCATGTTTTTGTGATGAAAGTCCAGATACAATAATGGAGAACTGGAAAAGGAGCATAATGGAAGTAAACACAATTTCCAATCTTCATGTTAACAAGTCCAAGTAGTGTACACCCCTCTAAACCACACCTTGTATAGAGAAAAAATGGGTTAACTTGATTGAGTATATGTTATTTTTGGTATTTTTGTTCAAAAACAAAGATTGTGTGTACTTGTTAGAACCGCCTCAATGAGGCGGTTCTGACAAGGACTCACAATCTTCAACAGGTTTAGATTAAAAAAAAGAAAAATGTCAAAATTTACGTCTGAAAAATGGTGGTTCTAAAGATAAGAAAGAGGCCATTTGAACCCTTATCTTGCTGAATATTCATTTAAGCCACTCCCATTTCTGTCTATCAACCAATCAAATTACTTGATGTAATTTATTGCTACAAATTCATAAACTGAATGCCAAACAGTGTAGATCCTGATCAGATGGCTTCTGAAGAAGCCATCTGATCTGGATCTACACTGTTTGCAAAGATAGGGGTTGTCGTGAACAGCAAGATAAGGGTTAACACATTGGTGTATTTTTTGCAATGTTTTTACTGGCAGAAGTATAGTAAGAGCATAAAATGTTAGATTGTTGCTGTTAAAAATTGTCTTATGACATTAACTTACAATGTGCATGGTGACCTATAAAAAGATGCATGCAACGTTTTTGGCTAGATTTTATTTTTTACTTGCAAAATTTATTCTGCTGTTTCCAATTTCCTGAATTATGCAATTTTCTGTATTCTGTACCCTTCATTTTCAACAAAATAAGGGACTGAAATTATTAAATACAGTAAAATTCTACCTAAAATTCAGACTTAATCTGCTTTTTAAAGCTTATTGAGAAGGTTTCAATTATTCTTTCTTTGTGATTTCCACGCCCAGTGTCCCCTTATCAAAGACCAGCATTGGGGTTGTTCAAAAGGGGTCTTAAAGACCACTTTTGAACAGCACCAAAGGTGGTCTTAATACAGGAATTTTACTGTAAATTAAATTAGAAGTGGAGGCAATTATCAACAGAAAACGGGCCTCCATGGCCTAGTGGATAAGAGCGCTGACTCTTAGTCATTAGGTCTCTCACCGCCGTAGGTTCGAGCCTCGCTCGGGCTACGTGTGAGACGCCAAGTTCTGCAACGGAAGGTCAGGTGGTTTTTCTCCGGGTACTCCGGTTTTCGCCCACCTCTGATTAACGATCGGCTCGATATGAGTGAAATAATCTTGAAAGGGCCGTAAAACCCAAAAAACAAATGATCAACAGAAACACAACAGAAGGATATTTAAAGTGATTTGATTGGCTGCAAGTCAACCAGAGAACCAATAGTCCTAAACAGCTCATCTGAGTGCTGAGTGTATAGAGAGTTTAAGAGAAGATAGTTGAAGTGTATGTACCATATATGGCTATGGAGGCCATCTGGTCAAGTGTCCTGGACTGGACCATTTGAACAAACTTTTGTTCCTCCACCCCATAAAGGCTGTGTATGAAATTAAGCTGCAATTTGCCCAGCTTTTTCAATTATTTTATTTTTAAAACAACAAACAAACAAGTTTTAATTTTGATACAAGTTACCTTTGACCAAGTACGGCGTGACATCTTATTCAATTTTCAACCTATCCTTGGGAATGGTAACATGGGTAAGATCAGACTTTTTGTTCAAGGGTTAGGTTCAAAGTTTATTTATCTGGGGCCAGTTGTTAAAAACTAATAACGTCATTAGTTAACATACCGTTAAACATTTGATCATTAGATATGGCAAATATGCTAAAATTTTTGCTGAAAAAATGTGAGCAGCTTTTGCGGCTCACATTTTTTCAGCAAAAATACCAAAATTTTCCATTTTGTACTGGCTAGAATAGTTAACAATTTGACCACTAACGAGCTTGTTAAGCTAACGATGCTTTGAACAACTGGCCCCAGGTGTGTAAGAATGATGGCTTCAAAAGAATCCATCTGATCAGTAGCCATACGGCCTGACCTTCAGTTCGTTAATTTGAATACTGGTACATCAAGTAAGCTTATTGATTGAAAGTCAGAAATGGGTGTGATCAAATCATAAAACAAAGTTTTCGGATCTTATTACAGTAGAGTGAGTGAGTTTTATGTCCCACCAACAGCTAAGGTCATACGGAGACGGGACCTCGGTTTAAAGACTCATCCGAAAGTCTGGAGAAGCCAGGGATCGATCCTGCGATCTCCGGTTTACAAGGCTAGTAGCGTAACCACTGCACCACGGAGGCTTCTATATTACAGTAGAACTTCGATGGCTCGAACACCGATGGCTCTTTAACCATGGCTGAGTCGAACCCGTTCTTGAGTCCCTAGGGAATTTCTGTACATAAGAAATAGGGAGAGTAAAATTAGGATATTTTAGTCTTTTATCTTGCAAATGTATGCTGTGTGTACACATTAGAATCGCCTCGATGAGGCGATTCTAATGAGTACACACAACATACATTTTTATTATAGAACACAGAAAAAAGATGTCCTAAAGTATGTCGTTATGCCTCCTGGTATTAGCCCTCAGTGGCTCGAACTACCCCTGTCTCGAACAGATTTTCATGGTCCCAAAGGTGTTCGAGCCATTGAAGTTCGACTGTATAAAGAGGTTTGTCGGTGCATCCTTCTAAAGTATCTACAGCAAAGAAAGCAGCCCATAACTATGTCAACAAGGCAAGCAGTTTAATCCATTCAGTACCTGAAACCCCAAAAGGGGTACTTGGCAAACAGTGCAGGCCCAGATCAGATGCCGCAGAAAGCGGCATCTGATCAGGGCAAACACTGTTTGCAAAAAGTTCAGCCTTTTTCCAAATAAATTTTGAAGAAAACACAACTTGACACCCCTAAATTTTGAAATGAACTTGTGATATATATAAGATGGAAGATTCCATTTGGTACAAAAAGGGTTAAACAGGATCACCAACCTTTCATGTTCGGTCCAGTTTTATGTAAGTAACCCACGTGCTGTACTTCACTTCTTAGTTTGGCCACCAATGCCTGGAAATATACACAAAATTAGATCAATACAGCTACTGAGGCACATAAGGGAGATGTCTACACCTTCAGGGGTGGCAACTCCTCCAAAAATATTTCTGTCTCCGTTATTAATAGGGATCTACTCTTAACCTTTATCCAACTGAACGCAACGACCCCTACCTTTGCAAACAGTGCAGATCTGAAGAAGCTATCAGTTCAGGACCTACACTGGTCCGATGCATTGTTACACTCCTATTTTTATACTAGCACTTTCTTCTTTTATGAGTGCTTGGTGATGGGGTTCAATTTATTATTTTTATGGGTGGTGGGAGGAAAGTTCATTTAGCTGATAGCATATACCGGTATCAACTCTGATGTCACAGTTTACAACAAATCAGAAAAAACATTCATTTTTCCCATTTCTCCCATAGTGATACAAGGACAAAAACGACCTAAATGTTGACCCTGTTGAGATGCCTTGTTCTGCAGCATCTCATCTGGGTCTACACTGTTTGCTTGAACACATATGGTAAATATGACTTGAGTCATAAAACAGTAAAAAAAAATAAAAAAAAATGTCAGTACCAAAAACAAGAGTGAAACTTAGTGACATGAAACACATCCCAACCCACAAACTACAAAACTACACAAGCCAACTACAGTCAACCCTCTTTATACCGGCATTCGATGACAAAGCTCGATACAACGATAATTTCAATGGAATGAACCCTTACCTCAAGGTGGGAAAGGTTTATGGGTATGGTGAAGAATTACTGGAATTGTATTTATAACTCCAAGAAATAAATGTTGTGGGTATTTCTTAGAATCGCCTCGGCTTCTAACAAATGTCCACAGCATTTGTTTCTTGGAATAACTAAGGGTATACAGCCCTTCATTACCTATTATATCACTCCTAATTGGGATTCTTTATGGCACAAATTCTTTATAACAGTAGAGAGTTGGGGAACAAATACTGTCGTTATAACGAGGACACTCAAGAACTGTAGCAAGCAAGAAATAATAAAGGAACAACCTCCTTGAGAAGTTCAGGAGAACAATATATATATATAGCTAGCCTTCAGCACCATGTGCTCAGGTGAGCTAAAAACTACTGTTGGCAGGGATATGGGAGGGGTTTCAGAATAACAGTACATGATTTGAAGTCATAAAAGCAGTACAGAACATGAAAAGCCCTGCTGCTGCAAAGAAAAGCTACAAAACTAACAGTCAGAGCCACCACCTAAGAATGATCACCAGAAAAGGAAGATCTGAGCCTTTTTCTGGTTCCAGATGTCTCATTACTACACTGTATTTACCCTAATAATCCTAAGTATTGGGACAGATAGCCCTAAACCAATAGTGCAGACCCAGATCAGACTGCTTAGAGCAGTCTGATCAGGGTCTACACTATTTGCCATTCCACCTGCACATTTTGGACTCCTTGCTGGAACATGAACAAAATTGTTGAAATATCAGGAGAATAATAGCAAGACTTAAAGGTGTCCAAATTTTTAGAATTTTTATGGTAAGAAAAATGTTCACATCATCAGGGGAGGCAACACTGTCAAGAGTATTTTAATCTCTGACATCAATAAGAATTAACTCTTATCCCTTTTGGACCAAATGGAATCAGCTTCCTTATATATACAAGGAACCAATTTCAAAAGTAAGGGGTGTCCAGTTGTGTTTTCTTCAAACTTTATTTGGAAAATGCTTAATTTTTTTATAAACAGCATAGGCCCTGATCAGACACCGTGTTTTGTGGCACCTGATCAGGGCCTGCACAGTTTGCCAATTACCCGTTTTGGGGTTTCTGGTACAAAATGGGTTAACCCTTATCCTGCTGAACACAACAAACCCTACCTTTGCAAACAGTGTAGATCCAGATCAGATGGCTTCTAAAGAAGCCATCTGATCAGGATCCACACTGTTTGTTATTCAGTTTGTGAATTTTACTGATTAATTTGATTAGTTGATAACAGAAATGGGTGCGGCTAAATTAATTTATTCAGCAGGATAATGAATAAAAGAAAATACTTGGAGCATGCTCGGAGTAAGTTTCTGTTAACATGAATAAAGATATAGAGAAACTGATTGTATGATGGATTGATTGATTAATTAATCGACTATCATAAGAGAGAAACTGACGGATTAATTGACTGATTGATCGATTAAGTGTCAATACATTACAAAGATGTAGAGAAATTAACTGATTAAGTGTGAATATGTTATAAAGATTCACAGATTGTTTGATTAATTGAGTAAGTGTGAATATTTTATAAAGATATGAACTGATTGATTGATTAATTGATTGACTGATTGTGATTTATGTTATGACCATATAGAGGAGTTGATTATTGATTGTGACTATGCTTTAAAGATATGGAAAAATTCATTGACCAATGGATAAACTGATAGATTCAATCTTCTAAAAATGAGGCATGTACAGATAAACCTGTGTTAAGCAAGTCAAAACAAAATTACTGTGGAAGACAGGTGCTTGCTTCATAAAGGAAATTTATTGTCCAGCCCTTGATATATATTAATAATTTTAATGCTTCAGCATATTGTCAGTATCGCTGACTATTCACATGAAATGTCAAGCCCAGCTTTCTTTACTACTACTCTTTGCTACACCATTTTTTCTTGGGCTTTAGTGGTAGATAAATTGGAAAAATAATATATACCTGTGGGATAAAAAAACAACAACAATCTCATACTATAAATTACCCTTATCCTGCTGAATATATTAATTTAGTCAAGTCAGAAATGGCTGAGAAAAGTTGGAGACCTCGCTTTTCAGTTGTAAGCCTATTGTAAGCCTATGGTAAAATTTTTCACCCTCAAGGGAACGTAAATGCGAAACTGGTTGTCAGATTCGAGCCAAATTCGAACTCGTCTGAGATATTATGCTTGTCCTTGTTTTCTCAAAGTTTCAAAAAGATCAGATCAAAAACAGCTGAAAAAAAGCGGAGACCCTTTTTTCGCTTATTTTTATGCTCAAGGGCAGGTAACTCCAAAACCCTTGGTCCTGCGAGGCCTAAATTCGAACTCGAAGTAAACTGTATGTCTCTCCTGGTTATGTGCAGTGATAAAGATCAGATCAGAAATGGCTGAGAAAAGTTGGAGACGCTGCTTTTCCATTGTAAGCCTATGGTAAAATTTTGACGATCAAGGGAACGTAAATGCGAAACCTGTTGTCAGATTCAAGCCATATTCGAACTCGTCTGAGAAATTATGCTTGTCCTTGTTTTCAACACCATTTTTGGCTTATATTTATGCTCAAGGGCAGGTAACTCCAAAGCCTTGGTCATGTGATGCTCAAATTCAAACTTGACATAGACTGTATGTCTCTCCTGGTTAGCTGCAAGTTTGATAAAGATCAGATCAGAAACGGCTGTGAAAAATTGGAGACGTCGTTTTTCCAATTTTAAGTCTATAGAGCGTATTTGTTTCCATGGCAACCACAGTTCTGATCAAAACCGGTCCAAAATCTAATGCAATCAATCCCCCAATCCAGTGATACTGCACATAAAATTTGATCAAGATTTGCCAGCTAGTTACTGAGATATTCAAGTTTAAACTAGAAATGTGTCCAGACGACACAGATGCCCCCGCCTCACCCTGAAATTTTCTAAGTGTGTGACCTTGACCTTGAGGTCATGGGCAGGGTCAATGGTAAGGCTGAATGAGACTTGGGACCTATATCTATCATCATTCCAAATATGAAACCAATCTATAAAAATGAGCCCTAAAACTGTAAAAGCTTAATAAGACTAAGTCTGTGACCTTGATCTTGAGGTCAGGGGTGGGGTATATACAACTTTGGACCTGTAACTATCATCATACCAAATATGAAGCAAATCTATATGGTTTGGTGACAATGAGCTCTTAATAAACTTTAAATAAAAAGTTTCTTTGTCTGTGACTTTGACCTTTAGGGCATGTGCATGGATTGGGGTATTGGACCAGTATCAATCATCATACCAAATATAAACTTAATTCATCATACGATTTGGAAAATATAAACTCTTAAAATATCTAATTAAAATTTTATAAGTCTGTGACCTTGACCTTGAGCTCATGGGCATGGGTGGGGGTATCGCTGAATAAAATGGACAGGTATCTAACATCATATGAAATATAAACTCAACCCATCGTACGATTTGGAAAATATCAACTCTTAAAATATCTTGACCTTGAAGCCATAGGCATGAGTGGGGGTATTGCCAAATAAACATTTGGACCTGTATCTATCATCATAGCAATTATAAGCCAAATCCATAATATGGTTGGAAAATTTGAGCTCTTTAAAATTTTTAACATTAAAATTGTCTAAGTCTGTGACCTTGACCTTGAGGTCATAGGCATGGGTGGGGGTATTGCTGAATAATCAGAATCAGATCAGAATAAAACATTGTACCTGTATCTATCATCATATGAACCAAAGCCATCATAAAAGTTCAGGTTCTACCAGGTACAAATACCTTAGCTGGAGTCTTTAACATGGAAAATTTCTAAGTCCATGACCTTGACCTTGAGGTCATGGGCATGGGTGAGGGTATCGCTGAATAAAACTTTGGACCTATATCTATAATCATACCAAATATGAACCAATTCCATCAAATGGTTTGGAAAATATGAGTTCTAAAATGTTCAGGTCTACCTGTTACAAAAACCTTAACCTGAGTCTTTAACATTGAAAATTTTGACCTTGACCTTGAGGTCACAGGCATGGGTGGGGTATTGCTTAATAAAAATTTGGACCTATATCTATCATCATACCAAAGATGAACCAGTTCCATCAAACGATTGGAAAATATGAGTTCTAAAAGTTCAGGCTCTATGTGTTACAAAAACCTTAACCTGAAGTTACAGGATCACGTACGTACGTACACACACACACACACGCACAGACCAATGCGTGTGCATAAAAAGTGTGGCGGACGGACGGACGAACAACGGAAGCCTGCCTATACCAGAAGTTCACCTTGTGAGCCTTCAGCTCAGGCGAGCTAATAATAGGCATGACGCCCCTTATATAACAAATGAACTTGTCCAACATATAGTAATGGAAGAGTCCACTAGTATACAATGGATTAATAGAACTTTCTAGGTCCTGTTTTTGTGATTAGAATGTGCTCTTATTATGGGGATTAAGGGGAGCAGATACACCATCAGGGGAGGCTACTCCTGCAAAAGCATTTTTGTCTCTCATGTCAATAGGGGTCAACTCTTAAAGGAAAGAATTTGCTCCTGAGGAGCAAATTCTTTCATTTAAGAGTAGACCCCTTTTTCCATGGGACAGAGTTTATAGAAAAGTGAACCTGAAGTCCCGAATGTTGTCTCCCTTTGAAAAATGGCAGAAAAATTTGCCAGGTGTTTCCAGTCCCTTTAAACGAGGTACCAATATGACATGCAACAATGCCAGGAAGCCTTTTTACATGTCATAGCTCATCATTGTACACTGAAAGCTACAAATATAGCATGCAAACTGACCTTGTAGTTGTGGGATCTTACAAAACCTTGTTTCTGTTAAACAGAATCACCTTCATAATAGTTAGACATGCATGAAAAAATTAAGTGAGATTTTCCCTTTGCTTTGTGTAAGAAATAGATCAGCTCCAGCAGAAAACTGTTAAGTAATAATTCACTGTTCGGGGGTCAGTTGTAAAACAAGATGGCCCAATGGCCCTATATCGCTCACCTGTGTACAAGAAAATCATTAGCGTAGGAGACCACTTGACATTGCTACACTAAATATATAAGCTCTGGCCGTGTGGCTTCGGAGAAGAAGATTTCTGAAGCTTTATTCCATTATAAGTCTAAAGGAGCTATGGGGCCGGGGTGTGGACCATTTGGATCCCAGGGGCAGGGTTAGCAGGATTTATGTAGGTGACTATTTTATGTTGCTAGATACTAAATATCTAAGCTCTGTGCTTCACACAAAGAAGAAGAGATTTTTTAAGCTTTTTTTTTCCATTATGAGTCTATGGGAGCTAAGGGACCCTGGGGTGTGGCCCATTTGGACCCCAGGGGCATGATTGGCAGGATTTATGTAGGGGACCACATGCCGTTGCTACGTGCTAAATATCTAAGCTCTGGGCCCTGTGGTTTCAGAGAAGAAGATTTTTTAAGCTTTTTCTCCATAATGAGTCTATGGGAGCTAAGGGGCACCGGGGTGTTGCCCATTTGGACCCCAGGGGCATGATTGGCAGGATTTATGTAGGTAACCACCTGCAATTGCTACATGCTAAATATCTAAGTTCTGGGCCTTGTGGTTTCAGAGAAGAAGATTTTTGAAGCTTTTTTTCCATTATGAGTCTATGGGAGATAAGGGGCCCTGGGGCGTGGCCCATTTGGACCCCAGGGACATGATTGGCAAGATTTCTGTAGGTGACCACTTGCCGTTGCTACATGCTAAATATCTAAGCTCTGGGCCCTGTGGTTTCAGAGAAGATTTTGAACCTTTTTTTCCATTATGAGTCTATAGGAGCTAAGGGGCCCCAGGGTGTGGCCCGTTTTGACCCCAGGGGCATGACTGGCAGGAATTATGTAGGTGACCACTTGCCGTTACTACATGCTAAATTTCAAAGCTTTGGGCTCTGTGGTTTCAGAGGAGAAGATTTTTTAAGCTTTTTTTTCCATTATGAGTCTATGGGAGCTAAGGGGCCCCAAAACGTGGCCATTTGGGACCCAGGGGGCAGGAATTATGTAGGTGACCACTTGCCGTTGCTACATGCTAAATATCTAAGCTCTGGGCCCTGTGGTTTCAGAGAAGAAGATTTTTTAACTTTTTTTTTCATTATGAGTATATAGGAGCTAAGGGGCCCCGGGGTGTGGCCAATTTGGATCCCAGGGGCATGATTGACAGGAATTATATAGGTTACCATTTGCCATTGCTACATTCTAAATACCTAAGCTCTGGGCCCCGTGGTTTCAGAGAAGAAGATTTTTGAAGCTGTTTTTTCCATTATGAGTCTATGGGAGCGAAGGGGCCCCAGGGCGTGGCCATTTTGGAACCCAGGGGCATAATTGGCAGGAATTATGTAGTTGACCACTTACCATTGCTACATGCTAAATATCTAAGCTCTAGTCCCTGTGGTTTTAGAGAAGAAGATTTTTGAAGCTTTTTTCCATTATGAGTCTATGGGAGAAAAGGGGCCCCGGGGCGTGGCCCATTTGGAACCCAGGGGCATGATTGGCAGGCATTATGTAGGTGACCACTTGCCATTACTACATGCTAAATATATAAGCTCTGGGCCCTGTGGTTTCAGAGAAGATTTTTGAAGCTGTTTTTTCCATTATGAGTCTATGGGAGCGAAGGGGCCCCAGGGCGTGGCCATTTTGGAACCCAGGGGCATAATTGGCAGGAATTATGTAGTTGACCACTTACCGTTGCTACATGCTAAATATCTAAGCTCTGGGCCCTGTGGTTTCAGAGAAGAAGATTTTTTAAGCTTTTTTCCATTAAGAGTCTATAAAAGCTAAGGGCACCAGGACGTGGTCCGTTTGGACCTCAGGGGCATGATTGGCAGGCATTATGTAGGTGACCACTTGCCATTACTACATGCTAAATATATAAGCTCTGGGCCCTGTGGTTTCAGAGAAGATTTTTGAAGTTTTTTTCCATTATGAGTTGTGCGAAGGGGCCCCCGGGGCATGGCCCATTTAGAACCCAGGGGCATGATTGGCAGGAATTATGTAGGTGACCACTTGCCATTGCTACATGCTAAATATCTAAGCTCTGGGCCCTGTGGTTTCAGAGAAGAAGCTTTTTGAAGCTTTTTCCCATTATGAGTCAATAGGAGCTAAGGGGCCCCGGGGGTGTCTCGTTTGGACCCCAGGGGCATGATTGGCAGGAATTATGTAGGAGTCCACTTGCCGTTGCTACATGCTAAATATCTAAGCTCTGGGCCCTGTGGTTTCCGAGAAGAAGATTTTTGAAGCTTTTTGTTCCATTATGAGTCTATGGGAGCGAAGGGGCCCCGGGGCATCGCCCATTTGGAACCCAGGGGCATGATTGGCAGGAATTATGTAGGTGACCACTGGCCATTGCTACATGCTAAATATCTAAGCTCTGGACCCTGTGGTTTCAGAGAAGAAGAGTTTTGAAGCTTTTTTTCCACTATGAGTCTATGGGAGCTAAGGGGCCCAGGGGTGTGGCCCATTTGGAACCCAGGGGCATGATTGGCAGGAATTATGTAGGTGACCACTTGCCGTTGCTACATACCAAATATCTTAGCCCTGGGCCCTGTGGTTTCAGAGAAGAAGATTTTTGAAGCTTTTTTCCATTATGAGTCTATAGGAGCTAAAGGGCCCCAGGGCGTGGCCCGTTTGGACCCCAGGGGCATGATTGGCAGGAATTATGTAGGTGACCACTTGCCATTGCTACATGCTAAATATCTAAGCTCTGGGCCCTGTGGTTTCCGAGAAGAAGATTTTTGAAGCTTTTTGTTCCACTATGAGTCTATGGGAGCGAAGGGGCCCCGGGGCATCCCCCATTTGGAACCAAGGGGCATGATTGGCAGGAATTATGTAGGTGACCACTGGCTGTTGCTACATGCTAAATATCTTAGCTCTGGGCCATGTGGTTTCAGTGAAGAAGATTTTTGAAGCTTTTTTCCATTATGAGTCTATGGGAGCTAAGGGGCCCCAGGGCGTGGCCCATTTGGACCCCAAGGGCATGATTAGCAGGATTTATGTAGGTGACCACTTGTCGTTGCTACATGCTAAATATCTAAGCTCTGGGCCCTGTGGTTTCAGAGAAGAAGATTTTTTAAGCTTTTTTTTTTTATTATGAGTCTATAAGAGCTTAGGGGCCCCGGGGCGTGGCCTTTTTGGACCCCAGGTGCATGATTGGCAAGAATTATGTAGGTGACCACTTGCAGTTGCTACATGCCAAATATCTCAGCTCTGGGCCTTGTGGTTTCAGAGAAGAAGATTTTTGACGCCTTTTTCCATTATGAGTCTATAGGAGCTAAAGGGCCCAAGGGCGTGGCCCGTTTGGACCCCAGGGGCATGATTGGCAGGAATTATGTAGGTGACCACTTGCCGTTGCTACATGCTAAATATCTAAGCTTTTGGCCCTGTGGTTTCCGAGAAGAAGATTTTTGAAGCTTTTTGTTCCATTATGAGTCTATGGGAGCGAAGGGGCCCTGGGGCGTGGCCAATTTGGACCCCAGGGGCATGATTGGCAGGAATTATGTAGCTGATCACTGGCCGTTAATACATGCTAAATATCTGAGCTCTGGGCCCTGTGGTTTCAGAGAAGAAGATATTTTAATTTTTTCCCATTGTAAGTCTATGGGAGCTATATGTTGCCATGGCAACCAGAATTCCAATCTGATCAGCCCAAAAACCTTATGCAGCCTTTCCCCCTACCAGATGATGCTTCTCATGAAATTTGATCAAGATTGACCATGGGGTATTAGAGATATACTTATTTGAAATTGTTTACGGACGCACGGACGCACGCACGCACGACGGAGGACGGACAAAAAGTGATCACAAAAGCTCACCTTGTCACTACGTGACAGGTGAGCTAATAAAATGAATCACTCCTGCTTTAGGCTCTAGGTTTATCAACTTGCAGTTAAACGACAAACTAATTATTATTCAACAATTCCCTGCAACCGTTAATCTTATTCGATTCTTACACATCGAAAATTGACAATCTTCAAATTCTTCCAAATTTCTACCAGCCCTGATGAAATCCCGCAAAATCTTCAGGTAACACATGCTCATATTGTTTTGGTTTGTAATCATATAATATACGTGTGATAGTGTTTAGAACATATTTAATATCAGGTAATTACAAAATATTAATTCACAACGGTGAAACAACGTGAATTGATATTTCAGAATTCACCTTCTTATAACGTACATTAATCATGATAAAATATGGCAAAGAAAAAATAATTTTTAACTTGCCATCACGATAACAAGTCCGTGAAATGAACACCCCCTTACACCCCACATTATATAGAGAAAACTGGGATTTAGGGGGTATACATTTTTTTCTTTATTCCTGCTCTTAGACACAGGTTGTGGGTACTCGTTAGAACCGCCTCATTGAGGCGGTTCTAACGAGCACCCACAATCTATGTTTTGACTATAAATAAGAATAATATCACACATTTTCATCAGAAAATTGACCATTTTGGAGATGTACAAAAATGCATTATGGCGCACGGGTGTGTGATCGTAATAGCTGAATAAATGAATTTTGCCAAATCCATTTGAACTATCAACCAATCAAATTACTTGATGCCATTTACTCCTATAAATTCACAAATTGAAATTTAGAATAACATCAGTTGGCTTCTTTACAAGCCATCTGATCTGGCTCTACAATGCAAATGTTCAGCAGGACAAGGGTTAATGCAAGTTAAAATATGCACACTAGTGGACATGATGCAATAGTGTATGACTACAGTTTACAATAAATAATACATTGAGGAAACATTAACCCATTTTGTACCAGAAACCCCAAAAGGGTAGTAGGCAGACAGTGCTGGCCCAGAACTTGGCGTCTGATCAGGGCCTACACTGTTTGCAAAATTGTCAGCCAATTTCCAAATAGCTTTTGAAGAAAACACAACCTGGCACCCCTAAATTTTGAAATGGACTCCTGCTATATATAAGTTGGAAGATTCCATTTGGAACATAAAGGGTTAACCCTTATCCTGCTGTTCACGACAACCCCTATCTTTGGAAACAGTGTAGATCCAAATCAGATGGCTTCTGAAGAAGCCATCTGATCAGGATCTACACTGTTTGACATTCAATTTATGGATTTGTAAGAATAAATTACATCAAGTAATCTGATTGGTTCAGAGTCAGAAATGGGTGTGACTAAATTGAATATTCAGCAAGAGAAGGGTTAATATCCCTAAAAATTCGGACACATTGAGGACTTCTTGTAATTCTACCTGTCTGCAGCCTGACATAGATATACAGGTACATTGTACTCACCTCTTCTTCTGTACCAGGTGTGAAGTTTTGTGTTTCTGAAATAAAAACAAAAACTTTTTTCATCCAAGCAATATGATCCAAACTGCTCTTATCTCACAAACTTGGACTCCTCAGAATGAATGACTGAACGCTGTGTCATGTCTGAGACCTTTTATGCTTGGTAAACTCTGTTTAGCTAAGGGGTAACTTTACCAAATAGAGAATATTGCTCTGTTTCTCATGTATATGTAGGTATTTCCTTCCCTATACAGTTGACTTTCAATTGCTCAAACACCTTTGGGATCTCGAAATTCTGTTCGCGATAGGGCTAGTTCGAGTCACTGAGGTTTACTACTATAAGGCACAAGTAGGTACTTTTGGACATCTTTTCAGAGTTCTATAATGAAAATGTATGCTGTATGTACTCATTACTACACAGCATACATTTGCAAGGTAGAATACGAAAATCTCCTCAATTATCCCAAACAATTTCTTATGTAGAGAGTTTCCAAAGCGGCTCAAGAATGGATTCGACTCAGCCATGGTAAACGAGCCATCCTTGTTCGAGCCATCAAAGTTCTACTGAATATACCACAACCTCTTTATACTTCTCTTTATTATAACATTGTTCTAAATATAACAACGTTTAAAGAGGGATCCCAAAATATATAGATTATATAGAAAAACAAGAATTCTGCCAAAGGCTATGTTGCACCTGTGGGGGTGCAAAGTCACTGAATCATGAGATGTAGGTCAAGGTCAAACATGGATGCCTGCATATAAGTTGTCACTCCTAGATGCAAGCTTCTACCAAGTAACATTAATGAAGCTCTCATAGTTCTTGAGAAACAGACTGTTACATTAGGGTGAAAGTGAGGCAGGTCGTTATAATTCATGAAGTCAGAGAACCATGAAATGTAGGTCAAAGTGAGATATGAATGCTTGCAATGATGTTGCCATTCCAAGATGCAAGTGTGTACCAAGTATCATTAATGAAGCACTTATAAGTCTCGAGAAATGGACTTTTACATTAGGGTGAAAGTTGGGGTGGTTGCTATTATTTACGAAGTCAGTGAAACATGCAATATAGGTCAAGGTCAGATATGGATGCTTGCATTGAAGTTGCTATTCTTAGATGCAAGCTTATACCAAGTAACATTAATGGAGCTCTTAAAGTAACGAGAAATGAACTCTTACCATTAGGGTGAAAGTTAGGGTGGTGGCAAATGCTGACAGCTTAACCAATGAACGGACAGAAAACCGGGACCCCTATATTACGCCGTGCTTCAAGCTTATATGCACTGCACTGGACGTTCTGACTCACAACACTTTGCCTGGGCAGGCTTAGTCCTTCTAAGTGGTGCTCATGGGTGGTCAGTTTCAGCTCTGCACAGAAGCAACATGCAGCCCAATCTATTTCTCCAAGCCCCGATGAATGTGGGTGGGGCGAGCTAAAAAGGTAGCCCTTCGGAAGCAGTACTACAACAGAGAACTGAAAACTATAGTGTACATGTTTTTTTCTGGGCCAGACAAACTCCTTTCAACAAATGCGGCCGCTGTGACTCCCAGTGTGCTTCCCTATATACAAAGCCAATCTGCAAGATATCTACTGCCAGGAGTAGGACTGGCTAATCAGAACTGTAAAGATAATTATTGATCATCAGTCCTGCCATTGGGACTGATAAGAATAACAGAGGTTTTGGTCATAATTGTTTCTTTTCTGGCTTACTGTCTGAGCCTGACTCTTACTGTATGTTATAATTTACCACACATGTTTGGACTGACAGTCCTGAGCAAACAGTGTAGACCAAGATGAGATGCCACAGGAAGTGGCATCTCATCAGGGTCTACACTGTTTGCCACTCATCCAGCTATTTTTAGACACAACAATGGGTAGTTAATTGCACTTGTTCAAGTTTTAGACCAGAATGGTAAGGAGTTCAGGTGTCCGATTACTTAGGGTAAGCATGGTAGTGTAAGAGATACAGAAATCCAATAATCAACTATTAGCAAATTGATTTGGATTTCGTTGAGAAATCTCTAAACTTCATTGAAAAGCATGTAAGAATAATCATTATTGTGGAACTGATCATCTGATTAATTGATTATCTGATGAATCGGGCCAGCTTTAGGACAAAGAAAAAAAATTTGCTCCATTTTTTTCCTTTTGTAAGTCAACCTCTACTGAAAAGGTTACCAAATCGATCTTGAAGTGAGTTATGTCCCCTGTAGGTGTAGAAATTCCCCCAATGAAATATAGAAAATCATTCCACTTACTGTCTCCACCATTTTGTAACAGGAACTCCTGTAAATAAAGACAAATTCACATAAACCTCTGTGTAACACTTTTCATTTGACATAGTTGTTTAAAGATACAGTCGAACTTCGATGGCTCGAACCCCTTTGGGAACATTCAAAATTTGTTTGAGACAGCGGTTGTTCGAGCCACTGAGATTACTTCAAGGAGGCATAACGAGATACTTTTGGACATTTTTTCGGTGTTCTGTATTGAAAATGTATGCTGTGTCTACTCATTAGAATCGCCTCATCGAGGCGATTCTAATGAGTATACACAGCATACATTTGCAAGATAAAAGACGACAATCTCCTTAATTATCTCGCACCATTTCTTATGTAGAGGACTTCCCTAGGGGCTCAAGAATGGGTTCGACTCAGCCATGGTAAACGAGCCATCAGTGTTCGAGCCATCGAAGCTATACTGTACATTCAAATTTAGGAAAAATATGAAATATATATACAGTAAAAATCCTAAAAATTCGAACACCTTGAGAACTCCTATAATTTTAATAAAATTGTACCACAATTCAGCAAGGAGTCTAAAAGGTGCAGACGGAATGGCAAACAGTGTAGACCCTGATCAGACTGCTCCTTCAGGACATGACTATCAACCAATCAAATTTCTCGATTTAATTTATTCCTATAAATTCACCAACTAGGCCCGGTTATACAAAGCCTAGTTAGCGTAACGAGCTCATTAGTGTTCAAACTGTTACTTTTTTTAGCAAGTATAATATTTAAAACTTTCTTGTTTTCGCTGAAAAAATGAGAGTATCTTTTGCATATGCAAAAGCTACTCACATTTTTCCTCAAAAATATTAGTACATTTGCCATATAAAATGATCAAAGTTTTCCAAGGCGGCTCTTCTGTGGTGATTTATTTATGTTGTTGTTTGTTGCTTACTGTGTGTCGCTTGTGTCTTTTAATTTTGGATGGCCATATGGCCATTTTGTGGGAAAGTAACTGTCCTTGTGGCCTTCCTTTGTTTGGGTTTCCATTGTGGTCTGGTCGCTTAATGTTTGTATTTCTTTCCCTTTGGTGTCTTTTATAGGTGGAGTAAGTTAATTGTATCAATTCCTGATCTTTGTTTTACTTCTACTTTTAACGATCCATTAACTAATGACGTTGTTAGTGTTGAACAACTGGCCCCTTGATCTCCATTGCTTGCAAAGGAAAAGCACATCCTGGTTCAACTGGACAAGTGTTAAAAGAAAAAGATAAACTTTCTGATAAAGAAATTCTAAGAAAACATTCCTCTTCCTCGTACTGAGGACCAAATTCCTTCCTCAAAGTAATGACCCTATTTCCAGTGGTGCTCTGCTAATGAGCCCTTGAAAGTTGTCTTTCTTTAAAAGGGAATGGGAACACCAGGCAGATTTTTCCCCCATTTTTCAACTTTCGGGACTTCCTGTTCATTTTTCTATAATCTCTGCCCCACTGAAAAAGAGGACTACTCTTAAAGGAAAGAATTTGCTCCTCAGGAGCAAATTTTTTTCTTTAAGAGTTGACCCCTATTGACATGGGAGACAAAAAATACTTTTGCAGTGGTGTTCCCATTCCCCTTAACCTTTATCTTGCTGTTCACGACAACCCCTATCTTTGCAAACAGTGTAGATCCAGAGGTGTTCCCATTCCCCTTAACCTTTATCTTGCTGTTCACGACAACCCCTATCTTTGCAAACAGTGTAGATCCAGATCAGATGGTAAGCCATCTGATCAGGATCTACACGGTTTGACATTCAGTTTATGAATTTGTAGGAATGAATTACATCAAGCAATCTGATTGGTTCAAAGTCAAAGATGGGTGTGGCTAAAATGAATATTCAGCAAGAGAAGGGTTAAACATGCGGGTAAGGTATATTTGTTTCTCTGTTTAGAGTTTAACCACCCAGTCAACACAATTTAGATCATATGAAAGATATGAAAGTTGGTTGGTTGAATTGGGGTTTAACGTCCCCGTCAACACTGTAAAGGTCATTTTGGAGACTTTGCTTCCAATTTTGTGGGACTTTTACCCGACATTGAGATGAAATGACATCTCAAGCCCTGTTGCCCAATGAAACCAATAGGGTTTATTAGCATGGACGGTCCGCCTCGCACCGCGGTCCCTGGACAGGCTTAGATCCTCTAAGCGGTTTACCAGTACTAGTGTGTGGGCCGGATTCAGCTCTGTGTGGAAGCATCATGCAGCCCATATATTTCTTCAAGCCCCTATGGGCGGGGGCCAAAAAGATATGAAAGACTACACTTTTCTGTGCAGGACCACACTTTTCTGTGCAAGCTCATACATAATTGGTTAACTAGTACAGTGGACATGCTATTGTCAGAAACTGTTTACTGCCTTTCTTGAATCAAACGGAAAGGAGAGAGTGGCAGCAATCCATTATGATAACAGACCTGTGTGTGAAAATGGCATCTTTCTTATCTCAAGAACACGTATTTTTCAGGTGAAACTGTTCAATATTTTTCTTATTTCTAGTGGCAATACAGATTGTCAGTGCTCATCAGAACCACCTCAATGAGGTGATTTTAATGAGTACCAACAATCTATGTTTTAAAAACTAAAGAAAGTAATGTACACCCCTGTTAACCCCACCATTCTATATATAAAGTGGGGTTAAAAGGGGTATTCATTACACTGATTTGTTAACCTGGGCCCAGTTGTTCAAAGCATTGTTAGCTTAACGAGCTCATTAGTGGTCATATTGTTAACTGTTCTAGCAAGTTTAATATTCAAAATTTTTGTATTTTTGCTGAAAAAAATGTGAGCTGCTCACATTTTTTCAGCAAAAATATTAGCATATTTGCCATATTTAATGATCAAAGTTTTAACGATACGTTAACTAAAGACGTCGTTAGTTTTGAACAACTGGCCCCTGCTGACATCACAGATATCTAATGCGAAAGCTTGCGATCACCAGTCAGACATGCATCTCACTGGGCTACCGAGGTTCAGGTATGCACGCCAAATCTAATCTTTGCATTATGACAACACACCCGTGTGACATAGTACCTGTTAGAACAACCTCACTGAGGCTATCATAGCAAAATATAAGAACGGGTATTTATTTGTTATTAAAGAATACTTTTCCATATTGTTGTTGGCAGTCATTTGAACCACCTCGCCGAGGCAGCTCCAATGAATACCCACAACATAGGGTTTTATGGAGAACTGACAAAACTTATCCTTTAATTATCTCCAAATACCCACCTTATCTTTTTTCTATGGGTTATATATGCTAACAAGGAGCCACAACATATCGTAATGATCCTAAGTATTGTGAAAAACAGGCTAAGCAAACAGTGTAAACCCTGATCAGACTGCTCCTTCAAAGCAAACACTGCAGACCCAGATCAGACTGCTCCTGAAGGAGCAGTCTGATCAGGGTCTACACTGTTTGCCATTCTATCTGCACTTCTTGGACACCTTCCTGGATCGTGAAACAAATTTGTTAAAATTTTAAGAGGATTACAGCAGGACTTCAAGGTGTCCGAATTTTTAGGAATTTTTTACGGTATGTTTCAAACAATGAATATTCTCGTTAATTATCCTGGTCACCCCTCTTTACCCAGAGCCGAGCCTAGAGACGAGACCACGGTTTTCTAACAACCGGTAGTCAAAAGCTATGGATCGAACCAGTGACCCGATGGAAAAAATACCTAACTTACCATCTGAATTCTTTGGTGGGCTTCTTTAGCAAGTTCAAAGGCTGAAAACCAAATTAGAATCTTAAAATAAATATGCCACAACTTCATTATAACACGGTTCGTTATAACACAGTTTTGAATAAAACATGGTTTCAAGATGGATCCCAAACATGTGAAGATTATATAGAAAAATGACCATTTATGGTCATTTTTCTATATAATTTTCACATTTTTTGGATATAACACGGTTGTGTAACTAACATGGTTTCTGCTTTCGACCCCAACAATAGAATTATAAAGAGGTTGTGGTGTAAATGTTTATATCAAACAGGAAATGGTACAGATACAGTCAATTTGTTTGCATTACGATAACACATCTGTGAGGCATAGTGCATTTTTTCCTATCTCAGAAAATTGACATTTTCCTAATGAAAATTTGTGATATTTTTCTTATTTGTACACTAAACATGGGTTGAGGGTGCTCGTTAGAACCACCTCATTGAGGCCTAAATAAACCTGTTTCCCATCAAACTTCTAAACTGTATATAGATATATATTGTGAAATGAATATATCCATAATTACCAAGACAAACAAACATATATCTAGTTAAACCAATTCTCAAACAAAACAAAACAAGGAAAAGAGATAAATAATAAAGAAGGACAAAGGCATTTACGTTTTTACTACTACAAACCCACAACAAAATTTGAACTTGAACTAAGAGAGAGTGGAGGAAGTTGACAGAGAGTATATCAAGTCCCATTAAATTAACCCTTTCTGTACCAAATGGAATCTTCCACCTTATATATAGCGGGAGTCCATTCGGATGATTCCAAAATTAAGGGGTGTCAGGTTGTGTTTTCTTTAAAAACTATTCGGAAAATAGCTGAACTTTTTCCAAACAGTGTAGGCCCTGATCAGTCGCCGCATTCTGCGGCATCTGATCTGGACCTGCACTGTTTGCCAGAGTAGCTGTTTTGGGCTTTCCAGTACAAAATGGGTTAAACCCTGGTTTATTTTGGGCACCTTAATATACAAGACAATATAAAATTTTATTTTAATTCGAAAATAAGATAAGAGTACCTGTAGTATCCGGCTGTCCTGGTTGATGGTATAAAACCTGTAAAGTAAATAAAACAGCAATAAAACAATTGTTTGGCTGAATAAATCAATTTCGCCACATCCATTTAGGACTATCAGCCAATCAAATTACTTGATGTAGTTAATTCCTATAAATTTACCAATTGGATCTTAACCCTAATCCTGCTGAATATTCAATTTTGCCACACCCATTTCTGACTTTGAACCAATCAGATTACTTGATGTAATTTATTCCTACAAATTTATAAACTGAATGTCAAACAGTGTAGATCCTGATCAGATGGCTTCTTCAGAAGCAATCTGATCTGGATCTACACTGTTTGCAAAGATAGGTGTTGTCATGAACAGCAGAATAAGGGTTAAAGACTGCTTCAGAAGCCATCTGATCTGGATCTACACTGTTTGCAATGGTAGGTGTTGTCGTGAACAGCAGGATAAGAGTTAACTGTTTTGCAAAGGTAAAGAACATCCTGCTTCAGCTAGTGAAGAGTTAACACTTACATGTAAAGACAAACTTTCCAAGAAAGGAACTCTTTCAAAAATACATGTGCAGTATTCTTGTTCTCCTTAACCCATATCCTGCTGAATATTTTAATTAGCCACACCCACTACTGATTATCAACCAATCAGATTACTTGATGCAAATTATTGCAACAAATTAATAAAATGAATGGCAAACAGTGTAGATCCTGATCAGATGGCATCTTCAGAAGCCATCTGATCTCGATCTACATTGTTTTAAAGATAAGGCATATCCGGGCTCAGCAGGACAAGTGTTGACCCTTATCCTGCTGAATATTTGAATTAGCCACAACCATTTCTGACTTTCAGCCAATCAGATTACATGATATTATGTTTTCATTCAAATTCAAAAACTGAATGGCAAACAGTGTAGATCCTGATCAGATGGCTTCTTCAGAAGCCATCTGATGAAGAAGCCATCTGATCTGGATCTACAATGCTTGAAAGATAAGGCATATCCGGGCTCAGCAGGACAAGTGTTAACCCTTATCCTGCTGAATATTTGAATTAGCCACAACCATTTCTGACTTTCAGCCAATCAGATTACATGATATTATGTTTTCATTCAAATTCAAAAACTGAATGAAAAACAGTGTAGATCCTGATCAGATGGCTTCTTCAGAAGCCATCTGATGAAGAAGCCATCTGATCTGGATCTTCAATGCTTGAAAGATAAGGCATATCCGGGCTCAGCAGGACAAGTGTTAACCCTTATCCTGCTGAATATTTGAATTAGCCACAAACATTTCTGACTTTCAGCCAATCAGATTACATGATATTATGTTTTCATTCAAATTCAAAAACTGAATGAAAAACAGTGTAGATCCTGATCAGATGGCTTCTTCAGCAGCCATCGAATTTGGATCTGCACTGTTTGCAAAGGTAGGCATTGTCGTGAACAGTAGAATGAGGGTTAACAAATACGGTCTGCATTTCAAAGAAAACAATCAAATTCCTTCCTCAAAATAAAGGCCTATTTCCTGCAATGCTCAGGTTACTATAAAGCAAACATAAGGCAATGAAAGTTGTAAATATACTGGAAAATACTTTTATTTTGAAGTTTTGGTTGGCTGATTTGAGGTTTAACTTCCCCGTCAACACTGTATAGGTCATTTTGGGGACATTTTGTGGGACTTTTACCCGACATCGAGATGAAATGACATCTCAAGCTCTGTCGCCCAATGAAACCCATAGGGTTTATAAGCATGGACGGTATTTATTTTGGGATTTAACAACCCAGTTAACACTGTTTAGGACATAATGAGCCATTCAGTTAACCCCTTGAATACTAGTGGACTCTTCCATTGCTATATGTTGGAAAAGTCCATTTATCATATAAGGGGTGTCAGACCTAATTTTTTGGGTTTTATTCTATTTTTGACGGAAAATTCTGTTTGCAAAAACTGCAGGCCCTGATCAGACGCCGCATTCTCCAGCTTCTGATCTGATTATGAGTTGACCCTTACTGACATGGGAGTCGAGATATCTTTTCAACCTTCTATAAAATACAGCTATATGCTTTATGCTGTGTGTTCTTATAAGAATCGCCTTTCAAGTTTACGTCAATTATTCGAGCCAGTCATTAATCAGAGATGGGCAAAAACCAGTATGTAGCATCTCATCAGGGTCTACACTGTATGCCACTCATCCTGCTATTTTAAGAGACAACACCAGGTAAATTGTACTTTTTCAGATAATAGAGCATGTATGGAAAGTAGTTAAGGTAAACGGAGGTTCAACATCAGCTTCTGCGACTTACATCGACTTCTTATAACAGTACACATCGTACATCTTCCGTATGCGCAGCTTACAAACAGACATACAGACAGATGCACACAGACAGACACAGGCACACACACACAGTTCACACAGATGATAGACAGTTATACAGAGGCACAAACAAACAGGCAGGCAGACCAACACACACAGTTCACACAGATGGACAGACAGAGGGTTACTCACATCAGCTCCTGAGTATAGTAATTTCAAGGTGAATAAAACATCATCAGTCTGAGCAGCTGCCAGCAGTGCCTGAAAAATATTTTTGTACTATAAAAATCCTAAACATTTGGACAACTTAAGGACTTGCTGTAATTCTGATGAAGTTTTTGCAAACTTGTTTTACGATTCAGCATGGGAGTCCAAAATGTGCAGAGGGAAATGCAAACAGTGTAGACCCTGATCAGACTGCTCCAGGAGCAGTCTGATCAGGGTCTACACTGTTTGCTTAGGCATATCTGTCCTAATACTTAGGACCATTATGGTAAGCTTAACAACTATTTTAATAAATTGAATGTTTGTATGTTAACTGCTTCACAAGAGCAGTATCTAGTACAGTCCAACCTGTGTTAAGCAAGTACCTCAGGGATGACCAAAATGTGCTTGCTTAAGACAGGTGCTTGCTTAATACAGGTGAATTTTAATGCATTTGCCTTTTTGGGGAACTTAAGGCTTGCATTGCATGCTTAAGATAGGTTGGTTGCTTAATAGATGTCGCCACAATGACAGGTTTGACTGTATACTGGTGTTTTGTTAAAAATGCAAGTCATTTTTACTATACGAAAGCTAATCATACTTTTGTCAGAAAAAAAATATTAATGTATAGAAAAATTCCTATAATAAAACAACCTTTGGGACTGTTCAAAAGTGGTCTTAAAATGTTTTATATAACATGATGTTATATCCAAAGGTTGAGGATCGTACCTTCCTGGTCAATTCATATGAAATTTATGGAACGACCCTCTGGTGAGTTTCATAAATCTCGTATAAAATGACCACAAATGTGAGCAGTTTATCATATAACAATTTTAAATCAAATTTTATCGCTGATGAAGTTCAAAAGAAAACAGAGTTGTCACAATTTTTCAGATTAAACACATGATCTGTTTTGTATTTCTGCTCAAAACATAGATTCAGGGTACTCATTAGAACCGCCTCAGTGAGATGGTTCTGGTGAGTACCACAATCAATATTTTTGAGCGGAAATAATAACAAGAGGGCCATGATGGCCCTGGATCACTCACCTGATCCATAGAGTAACAAGTGGGCCCCGGGAAGGGCCATTATTGACCCCAGGGCTATAATGTGCATAATGTTGAGGGAGGTCTAAAAAGGTGAAGCTTCATACCAAATATCAACAAAGGTTATAATTTGAACAATCTTGGCAAAGGTCCACTAGATGGAGCTACACACCAAATATCAAAGACCTGGGCCTTGCGGTTTCAGAGAAGAAGATTTTTTAAAGATAATCCCTACATAAGCCTATGTAAAACGAAATGGCCCCAGAGCCGGGGCATTTTTGGCCTCAGGACTATAATTTAAACAATCTTGATAGAGGTCCACTAGATGAAGCTTCACACCAAATATCAAAGACCTGGGCCTTGCTGTTTCAGAGAAGAAGATTTTCAAAGATTGTCTCTATATACAACTCGTAAGTCTATGTAAAACCAAAGGGCCCTGGGACGGGGGCATTTGTGGCCCGGGGGCTATAATGTGAACAATCTTGGTAGAGGTCCACTAGATGAAGCTCCATACCAAATATCAAAGACATGGGCCTTTCAGTTTCGGAGATTTCCCTATATAAGTCTATGTAAAACCAAAGGGTCTCGGGGCGGGGGCATTTTTGGCTCCAGGGCTATAATTTGAACAATCTTGATAGAGGTCCAGTAGATGAAATTTCACACCAAATATCAAAGACCAAGGCCTTGTGGTTTCACAGAAGAAGATTTTTAAAGATTTTCCCTATATAAGTCTATGTAAAAACCAAAGGGCCCCGAGAAGGGGGCATTTTTGGTCCCAGCACTATAATTTGAACAATCTTGGTAGGGGTCCACTAGATGAAACTACATACCAAATATCAAAGACCTGGGCCTTGCGATTTCAGAGAAGAAGATTTTTAAAGGTTTTTTTTCCTATATAAGCCCATGTAAAACTAAAGGGCCCCGGAGTGGGGACATTTTTGTGCCCTAGCACTATAATTTGAACAATCTTGGTAGGGGTCCACTAGATGAAATCTATTTTTGGCTTCTCTGACCCAGATGTGCAACAGACTGGAACCGTTTGAACAACTTTGAAAGGGGACCACCTAAGGATCATTCCTGTGAAGTTTGGTCAAAATCCGATCAGTGGTTTAGGAGATGTCGTTTGAAGAAATTGTTTACACACGCACACACGCATGCACACACTGACAACGGACGACGGACGGAAAGTGATCACAAAAGCTCACCTTGTCACTACGTGACAGGTGAGCTAAAAATAAAGTATACCCCTGTAAACCCCAGTTTTACTAAATAAAAGTTGGGTTTAAGGGGGTCAAATTATATAGGCATGTTTTCATGATGTAATGACAAAAGCAAGAGTTTGTGGTATCATTGACTAGAAATAGTGAGGGTCACCAGTATACATACCTCATTCAATTGTTCTTTATCATTGCAAAGTGGGTCTACATCACAGTATGCTTTGTTCTTATATTTATTGTGGATGTGTTCTTTACGGATATCCAGGGGAGTGTTTTCGTCTATATGGCTCCCAGGCGGCAGTTTCCAGTTCCAGAACTGGTTTGAATTGTCATTACCTATCACCCGGAACATCTGAAATAAATATAGTCATTTTTTTATTGTTTTTTTTTTTGGGTTTTTTTTTTTTGTTTGTTCGTAGTTGATTTTTTTTTTTTTTATTGTTGTTGTTTTTTTAGGTGGGGTGGGTGCGGGGGGGACTTTCATGATGATTTCACTTATATCAAATCTATGGTTAGCCAAAGGTAGTTGAACAAGAGGCTCAATGAGCCTAAACCGCTCACCTGAGGAACTTAAGTTTTAACAATTCACAGACTTGACTACTAAATCTGATAATAGAATCCAGCCCATTGACCCTTACAGGATATAAGTCATCATTATTGCATTCCAAGTTTGAGACTTCTAGCTTCTATAGTTCCTGAAAAATCTTTGACGAAAATTTAACATTGGTCAAAATGGACAGAAAGAAGAATGAAAGAACAGATGAACAAATAAGCTGAGAAAGCCCAATGTCTCTTACACAAAATAAGTCATCATTATTCTATTGAATACCAAATTTGATGCTTCTAGCTTTTATAGTTCCTGAGAAATCTTTGATTAAAAATTTAACATTGGTCTATTATCTCTATATGGAGAGAAAGAAGAATGAAGGAACAAATGAACCAGACTAGCTCCAAAACCTTATGCAGCCTTTCCCCTTGCCCAATGGTGCTACACATAAAATTTAAACAAGATTGGTCGACTGCCTTCTGAGATATGCTTCATTGAAAGTGTGGACGACGGATGGACGGACGACAGACGACGGACTCCGGAGCCTTGGTATACTATCAGCTCACTGGAGCCTTTGGCTCAGGTGAGCTAAAAATTCAAGTTGCTATTTCTGTCACAACATTTTCCCTACGATAAGTCTATGGGCAAATTTTTTTGTCTCTCAAGGTCACGTAACTCCGAGGTCAATATTCCGATTCGGCCCAAAATCGAACTTAACCGAGATTTTATGCCTGTCCTCGTTACCTGCAAGTTTGAAGCTGATATGAATAAAAATAAAGTTGCTATCGTGGTCACAACGTATTTTTTATGCTCAAGGGCAGGTAACTCCAAGGCAAATATTCCGATTTGGCCCAAAATCGAACTTAACCGAGATTTTATGTCTGTCCTCGTTACCTGCAAGTTTGAAGCTGATCTGAAAAAAATTCAAGTCGCTATCGTAGTCGCAACATTTTCCCTAATTAAGTCTTTGGGCAAATTTTTTGTCGCTCAAGGTCACGTAACTCCGAGGTCAATATTCCGATTCGGCCCAAAATTGAACTTAACCGAGATTTTATGCCTGTCCTCATTACCTGCAAGTTTGAAGCTGATATGAATAAAAATAAAGTTGCTATCGTGGTCACAACGTATTTTTTTTTATGCTCAAGGGCAGGTAACTCCAAGGCAAATAATCCGATTCAGCCCAAAATCGAACTTAACCGAGATTTTATGTCTGTCCTCGTTACCTGCAAGTTTGAAGCTGATCTGAAAAAAATTCAAGTCGCTATCGTAGTCACAACATTTTCCCTATGTAAAGTCTATGGGCAAATTTTTTGTCGCTCAAGGTCATGTAACTCCGAGGTCAATATTCCGATTCGAACTTAACTGAGATTTTATTCCTGTCCACGTTACCTGCAAGTTTGAAGCTGATCTGAATAAAAATAAAGTTGCTATCGTGGTCACAACGTATTTTTTTATGCTCAAGGGCAGGTAACTCCAAGGTAAATAATCCGATTTGGCCCAAAATCGAACTTGACCGAGATTTTATGCCTGTACTGGTTATCTGCAAGAATGAAGTCGATCAGAAAAAAATTGACGGAGCTAGAGTGATGACAAGCTTTTTCCTATGTGAAGTCTATGGGAGCTAGATGTTGCCATGGCAACCAGAGTTCCACTCAGATCTGCCTGAAAACCTAATGAAGCCTTTCCACTTGCCCAATAATGCGACACATGAAATTTGATCAAAGTTGGCCAAGTAGTCTTTAAGATATACATTTTTGAAATTCCCATTAACCCTAATGCAAAAACACACAAGGGCAGGTAACTCCTAAGTGAATGATCCGATTCTGCCAGTTATAGAACTTGACCCAGATTTCATGGCTGTGCTGGTTATCTGCAAGAATAAAGCCAATCTGAAAATAATTGAAGCAGCTACGGTGATGACAACATTCTCCCCATGTTAAGTCAATAGGCAATTTTTTCAACGCTCAAGGGCACGTAACTCCTGAGTGAATAATCCGATTCAGCCCAAAATCGAACTTGATCGAGATTTCATGCCTGTCCTCGTTATCTGCAAGAATGAAGTCGATCAGAAAAAAATTGACGGAGCTAGAGTGATGACAAGCTTTTTCCTATGTTAAGAACGCTCAAGGGCATGTAACTCCTGAGTGAATAATCCGATTCAGCCCAAAATCGAACTTGATCGAGATTTCATGCCTGTCCTCGTTATCTGCAAGAATGAAGACAATCAGAAAAAAATTGACGGAGCTAGAGTGATGACAAACTTTTTCCTATGTTAAGTCTATGGGAGCTATTTGTTGCCATGGCAACCAGAGTTCCAATCCGATCTGCCCGAAAACAGTATGCAGCCTTTCCCCCTACCTGATAATGCTTCACATGAAATTTGATCAAGATTGGCCCACTGGTTCCGGAGATATACTTCTTTGAAAGTGTGGACGACGGACGATGACGACGACGACGACGACGGACGACGGACGCCGGCTCGTGGTATACTAATACCTCACATGAGCCTTCGGCTCAGGTGAGCTAAAAATGGTGTGTGTATGTAAGCATGTTCGTGATTTAGAGTTTTACATCCTATCAACAGCAAAGGTCACATGGAGATGGGACCTCAGTTTAAAGACTCATCCAAAAGTCTGGAGAAGCACCCAGAGAAAATAACCTGACCTTTCTTTACAGATCTTAGCATCCCACATGACCTAAGCAAGGTGAAAAGGTGTATTTGTTTTGGAGTTTTACAGACCAGTCAACATATTAAGTTCATGTCAAACTAGGGCCAGTTGTTCAAAGCCTTGTTGGCTTAACGAGCTCGTCAGTGGTCATATTGTTAACTGTTCTAGCAAGTTCAATATCTAAAATTTGGGTATTTTTGCTGACAAAATATGAGCAGCTTTTGCATCTGCAAAAGCTGCTCATTTTTTCAGCAAAAATATTAGTATATTTGCCATAATAAATGATCAAATATTTAACGATATGTTAACTAACGACATCGTTAGTTTTGAACAACTGGCCCCTGGTCAATTAGCCTAACCATGTTGTCCCCGCTCAGACAGGGAACCAACTGAGGAACCAGGCACTGCCAATATGGATATGTGTGATGCCATGCAATAAAATAATAAAATTATACACAGAAGCACATTAACCCTTTCACCCCCGAGTTTCTGAAGTGGACTCTTCCAGCTCTGAATTCAGACACACCCATTCTTGAAAATAAGGGCTTTAGTCAAAATTGTTCATAGGATGACAAACAGTGTAGATCCAGATGAGATGGCTCTTGAACTACAATGTTTGCATAACTAAGTATACTTGTCTACAGGGGAGGGGAGTTACAGCCCTTTCAAGACTATTTAATTTATTTTGAGTCAATCATTAATCAGAAGTGAGCGAAAAACCAGAGTACCTAGAGAAAAACCACCTGACCTTTCTTTTACAGAACTTGGTATCTATAGGGTTGAAAGGGTTATGCCTTCATGTAATTTCTCAAACACGTACCTCAAGGAGACTTGAATTCCATATTCTACAGTCCATCCTGAGTGACCGAACTTTGGACAGTCTTAGATCAAAACCTCTGTGAATACCTAGAGGGATAAGATAATAGTACATATATTAAAATTCCTAAGTTAAGGCCACCTTTTGGACTGTTCAAAAGTGGTCTTTAAGACCACTTTTGAACAGTCTGAAAGGTGGTCTCTGACCAGAGGACACCGTATGCAGAAAACACAAATAAAGAATAACTGCAACTGACTAAATAAGCTTTTTATAGCAGAATTAGTCTTAATTTTAGGTGGTCTTAATACTGGAATTTTAGTGTATATTAAATATATGGCAGTTCTGGTAGTGGTTAAACTGAATGGAAGTTTTATTATTGTTTTATTGAGTTTAACATCCCAACAACAAATGAGGTCATATGGAGAATGGGCCTCGGTTTAAAGACTCATCCAAAAATGTGGAGAACCCCAAATCAATTAAGCGGCAACTATTCTAACACAGCGCACCTATACAGGCAATGGAAAATAACTGTGTTTTATTCTGCAACAAATCACAGCTTGAAAGAGCGTGACGAGTGACGTCATTAAAAACCGCCAATTTATGATGTCACTAGTCTATTTACTTGACGTTAAATGATGTAACGTCATTTTCTTGCATCAAAAACAGTCAAAAAGGATATAAATGCATGTGTTTCAGTCAATAATTTTAGCGAGATTTCTTCTAACAATGGTGAAAATTTCTGAGATTTTGAAGGAAACAACACCATTACTGCCTATTTTCAGCCTGTTAGAATCGAAATAGATCAGCTCTAGTCTGTGATTTGTCGAGTAATAAATCACAGTTTGTCGGTCAGTTGCTACGCGCTCGTGATTTGATCAACTTTACAACTGACCTCAAAACTGTGATATATTACTCAACAAATCACAATTAGAGCTGATCTATTTCTTAAGTTTAAGGGGTCAGTAGCTCAACCATTGCACTAGAGGCTTCTAATTTTTACTTTGTGTGTATAAAAATGTTTGGCATTTAACAACACAGTCAACACTATTTAGGGTAGTCAAGCCAGTCAGATTACCTAACCACACTTTTTCTGGGCAGCATACATGTGATACCTCCCTCATGAGGAGTGAGACTCCTGCATTTTGGTGCTAAACTTTGACCAAAATATGCCTAAATTTAGGAGTGTCCCTCATCTGACCAGAGAATTTCCCTACATATTCTTTACATTTGCTAACAATCTCCCTCATTAGAATGTCAAATCTCCCACATACAGTTCATGTATTGGGGCAGACTTATACATAAACGGTTAACCAGGACAGTGCACATTTTTTCACAAGAAATTGTCTCAATATATTCTGTAACTTCAAAACTAAACAAGAGGGCCATGATGGCCCTGGGTCGCTCACCTGATCCATAAGGCAATAAGTGGGCCCCGAGGAGAGCCATTATTGACCCCATGGCTATAATTTGCATAATCTTGGTTGTGGCTTCATACCAAATATCAAAGAACAGAGCCTTCTAGTTTCAGACAAAAAGATTTTTAAAGGTTTTCCTTATATAAGTCTATATAAAACCTGCGGGTCCCGGGTGCAGCCATTTTTGCCCCCAGGGCTATAATATGAACAATCTTGGTAGAAATCCACACAACAAAACTTCATACAAAATATCAAAGACCTTAGCCTTCTGATTTCAGACAAGAAGATTTTCAAAGGTTTTCCCAATATAAGTCTATGTAAAACAAGTGGGCTTGGGGTGGGCCACTTTTTGGCCCCAGTGCACCAATTTGAACAATTTTGTTAGAGGTCCACTACATGAAACTTCATACCAAATATTAAAGACCTTGGCCTTCTGGTTTCAGACAATTAGATTTTCAAAAGTTTTCCCTACGTAAGTCTATGTAAAACCAGTGGGGCACTAGGGTGGGCCCATTTTTGGGCTCAGGGCTATAATTGGAACAATCTTGGTAGTGGTCTACTAGACAAAGCTTCATACCAAATATCAAAGATATTCCGACAAGATTCTTAAAGGTTTTCCCTATATAAGTCTATGTAAAACCAGTGGGCCCAATGGCAATGGTAGAGGTCCACTAGATGAAGCTTCATACCAAATATCAAAGACCTGGACCTAGTGGTTTCAGAGAAGAAGATTTTTAAAGATATTGTCTAAAGAAGCCTATATTAAACCAAAGGGCCCAGGGCGGGGGCATTTTTGGCCCTAGGGCTATAATTTAAACAATCTTGATAGAGGTCCACTAGATGAAGCTTCACACCAATTATCGAAGACCTGGGCCTTGTGGTTTCAGAACAGAAGATTTATAAAGATTTTCCCTATATAAGCCTATGTAAAACTGGTGGGCCCCAGGGCGGGGGCATTTTTAGCCCGTGGGCTATAATTTTTCAACAATGTTGGTAGAGGTCCACCAGATGAAGCTTCATACCAAATATCAAAGACTTGGGCCTTGGGGTTTATGAGAAGAAGATATTCTCTACATAAGCCTACGTTAAACCAAAGGGCCCCAGGGCGGGGGGTTTTTGGACCTAAGGCTATTATTTATACAATCTTGATAGAGGTCCACTAGACGAAGTTTCACACCAAATATCGAAGACCTGGGCCTTGTGGTTTCAGAGAAGAAGATTTATAACGATTTTCCCTATATAAGTCCATGTAAAACCAAAGGGCCCTGGGCCAGGGGCATTTATGGCCCCAGGGCTATTATTTGAACAATCTTGGTAGAGGTCCACTAGATGATGCTTTATCCCACATATCGAAGACCTGGGCCTTGCAGTTTCAAAGAAGAAAATTTTTTAAAGATTTTCCCTATATAAGCCTATGTAAAACCAAAGGGTCCGTGGGGGGGGGGGGGGGGGGGGGGGGGGGGGGGGGGCATTTTTGGCCCCAGGGCTATAATTTGAACAATCTTAGTAGAGGTCCACTAGATGAAGCTTCATACCAAATATCAAAGACCTTGGATGTGCGGTTTCAGAGAAGAAGATTTTTAAAGATTTTCCCTATATAAGTCTATGTAAAACCAAAGGGTCCCAGGGCGGGGGCATTTTTGGCCCCAGGGCTGGGGCATTTTTGGCCCCAGGGCTATAACTTGAACAATCTTGGTAGAGGTCCGCTAGATGAAGCTTGATACCAAATATCAAAGACCTGGGCCTTGCGGTTACAGAGAAGAAGATTTTTAAAGATTTTCCCAACATAAGCCTATGTAAAATTGGTGGGCCCCATGGCGGGGGCATTTTTGGCCCCATGGCTATTATTTGAACAATCTTGGTAAAGGTCCAGTAGATGAAGTTTCATACCAAATATCAAAGACCTGGGCTATGCGGTTTCAGAGAAGAAGATTTTTAAAGATTTTCCCTATTTAAGTCTATGTAAAACCAAAGGGTCCCGGGGCGGGGGCATTTTTGGCCCCAGGGCTATAATTTGAACAATCTTGGTAGAGGTCCACTAGATGAAGCTTCATATCAAATATCCAAGACCTGGGCCTTGCGGTTTCAGAGAAGAAGATTTTTAAAGATTTTCCCTACATAAGCCTATGTAAAACTGGTGGGCCCAGGGGTGGGGCCATTTTTGGCCCCAGGGCTATAATTTGAACAATCTTGGTAGAGGTCTACTAGATGAAGCTTCATACCAAATATCAAAGACCTGGGCCTTGTGGTTTCAGAGAAGAAGATTTTTAAAGTTTTCATTTAAAAAATCTATTTTTAGCTCCTGTGACCCAGATGTGCAACAGACTGGAACCATTTAAACAACTTTGAAAGGGGACCACCTAAGGGACATTCCTGTGAAGTTTGGTCAAAATCCGATTAGTGGTTTAGGAGGAGATGTTGTTTGAAGAAAAAGTTTACGCACGCACTCACACGCACGCCCGCACGCACACACGCACGCACGACGGACGACGGACAAAAAGTGATCCCAAAAGCTCATCTCGTCACTACGTGACAGGTGAGCTAAAAAAACTAGAGCTGTCAGTGAAACTGACTAGGGCCCCGGCAGCGCTATCAGAAATTTGTGGACGGACGGACAGAGTGATTACTATAGGGCACCCACACTTTCAGTGCGGGGCCCTAAAAAACACCTGAAGGCCTTTTTGATTCAGGTTAGCTTATTAAGACAGTGTTTGCATAATAAGGGGTACTGACACACATTCAGGGGAACTCATCCAAAAACTTAGTTGTTAGCCCTTTCAGCAGGGGTCAACATCTAAAGGAAAGAATTTGCTCCTAAGGGAGTCAACTATTATAGGAAAGAATTTGCTCTTTATGAGCAAATTCTTTCCTTTAAGAGTTGACTCCTTTTATATAGGGGATCAGGTTATGGGGAAAACAAACAGGAATTCCCAAAAGTTGTCTCTTATACAAAAATGGCAGAAAATACGCCGATGTTTCAATTCCTTCTAAGTATGCTTGCTTTGAAATTGCCTGCTAAAGCACATGTTTTATGGAGAATTCGAGCACAGCACACCTATATATGGAATGAAACTGTAATTTATTCTGCCTATTACCGGGAAGAAGATTCCGTTTTATGGTGTGATTTGCAGCTTTTTTTATGTAAAACAGTGTAACATTATTTTCTTTCTTCAAAACAACTTGGATGTATATGTTACAGTTAATAGTGTAGGACGAGTTTCTTCTAACAATTGTGAAAAATTGGGAGAATTTGAAGGAACAACAAAATTACTGTAAATTAACCCATTTGGTTCCAGAAAGCCCAAAACGAATACCCTGGCAAACAGTGCAGGCCCACATCAGACCCAGCAGAATGAGCCTCCACTGTTTGCTAAAAGTTCGGTCATTTTCCAAATAAATTTTGATGAAAACACAACCTGACACCCCTAAATTTTTAAATGGACTCCTGCTATATATGAGGAAGATTCCATTTGGTACAGAAAGGGTTAAAGTGTGTTAGAATCAAAATAGATTAGCTTTAGTGTGCAAATTGTTCAGGTTAGCTGTGTTAGACAAATAACCAGGGCTACCCGCTCATGATTTGATATACTTTACAGCTGACCTCACAACACTGATTTATTTCTAGCAATTCACTTAATTAGAAACTGAATCATCTCGAAAATGAGATATATCACCAGACACTGGGCATAGCTTCTCCTTTGCACACAACATAACAACTAGGATTCAGTACAAACTGTAACTTACCAGCACATTTTAAACACAACACTACGCCAAGATTCATAGAAGCCCAGTGAGCATCTGAAATGAGATATAAAAGTAATCTATTCTAAAGTAGTAATGTCCACCTCTATTAAGGGGAAAGGAACACCTGACAGATTTTTCCGCCATTTTTGAAAGGGAGACAACTTTCGGGACTTCCTGTTCATTTTTCTACAAGCCCTGTCCCACTGAAAAAGGGGTCTACTATTACAGGAAAGAATCAGCTCCTCTGGAGCAAATTCTTTCCTTTATGAGTTGACCCATATTGACATGGGAGACAAAAATACATTTGCAGGAGTTGCTTCCCCTGATGGTGTATCCATTCCCCTTAAGCCTGCAGATGTCTTTAATGGCCAGTTTTGGTTTCCAATAATTGATTTCCCACGTAAAAGGTGATACCCTTCTTCTTTCTTACTGACATTTCAGACAACCAGAAGCTTTTAAAAAAACTTTTGAAAACAAACTCTCCCATTTCATCTGATTATTCTTGTCTACTATCAAACCAATGGCCGTCATTAAGGATAAAAGGGCTGTGTGGGAAGTGATCAGAAGCAAATTCTTTATATTAAGAGCATAGCCCTTTTTCTGAGGGTCCCAGTTTACAGAAAAGCAAACAAGAATTCCCAAAATTTTCCTCTTGTAAATACATTGCAGAAGATATGCCAGATGTAGCCAGTCTGATCAGTCATATAGCCTGACACTGATGCAATAAACATGTACTGGGGCCAGTTGTTCAAAACTAATGACGCCATTAGTTAACACATCATTAAAATTTTGATCTTTTACTGAAGCAAATATGTTAATATTTTTGCGGAAAAAAATTCGAGCAGCTTTTGCAGATGCAAAAGCTGCTCACATTTTTTCAGCAAAAATACCACTGCATTAGATATTGTTCTTAGTAGAACAGTTAACAATTTGGCCAATAATAAGCTTGTTAACCTAACGATACTTTAAACAACTGGGCTCAGATTTTTGTTTCAGATCTGTTTTTTGTTTGTTAGTAGTCTATCGCCCCAGTCAACACAATCCAGGTCACATCCAGCCTGTCCGTTTATCCAACCATACTTTTCCACGGACACCTTCTTACATCAGTGGAACAAAGAGATTGACCAAAGAAAAGATATCGTGATCAATCTCCATAAAAGAATTTGGTGGACCTGGCAGGTATGCAATCCCTGACCTGATTACCAGTCAGATGAACAACTGACTGTATTACCATGGCTGGCTTGAGATCTTAACACATTTCTATCATGGAATGCAGCTGTGTAATGCACATCCGACTGAGCTACCAAGGCTGGCGTAAGATTGTGTAATATTCAAAATGTATTTGGAAATCTGCTTAACATTTTGGAAACAGAGTAAGCCCTGACAAGACACAGCATTCTGCAGCGTCTGATCCGGGTCTCCACTGTCTGCCAATGACCCATGTTTTGGTTTCCTGAATAAAATGGTTTAAACAGAGCTGGGTGAAAATACCTGCAGAAAAACCACCTGACCTTCTGTTGCCAAACTTGGCATCTCACATGTGACCCGAGTCAGAATCGAACCATGGTGAGTATTTGAGTTTTATATCCCACCAACAGCGAAGGTCATACAGAGATGGAACCTCATCCGAAAGTCTAGAGAAGCCCGGGATCGATCCTGCGGCCCCTGGTTTACAAGGAAATTAGCGTAACTACTACACCATGGAGGCTTCTTGAACCCATGGTGGTGAGAGTCATAATATTCAAGAGGTGGTGCTAGGCCACGGATGTCAGTCTTTAGCCTCCATGAAGAAAAGCCCTGCCGTAATGATCTTAAGTATTGGGACAGACAGACCTAAGCAAACAGTGCAGACCCAGATCAGACTGCTCCTGAAGGAGCAGTCTGATCAGGGTCTACACTGTTTGCCATTCTGTCTACACCTTTTGGACTCCTAGCTGGATCGAGAAAAAAAAATGTTAAAATTTTGGAGACTTACAGCAAGTTCTCAAGATGTCCAAATTTTTTAGGATTTTTACGGTATTTCACTTGGACATGTAATCTCAATGAACTCACCTTTAGACTTGCAATCAGCACAAACAGCATTAGCCGGATTAGCCTCTTTAACTAAATTTAGCACCTGGAAGACACAAGAAGCTTGAGTAAACATACCAAGTATAGTTCTGTATTTTGATGAGTAGGACACAGTCATGATATTGTTGAATCCATAAATTTTAAAATTACGTGTCTGATGGGATTTCTTTGATGAAGTTTCAGACGAAATTGTTTGCTATTTGACAGAATGAACTGTTCACAGGAAACTTGATGGTCAAATATAGGAAATAAAGCTATATACCGCCATTAACAATATATTGTCACTAGTCTTGTAAGGAAAGGAACTACATAAGCCTTGCTTTCATTTTTGAATTCGTTCAAGATACAGTAATATTCCTTAAGTACTGCTCCAGACTGATCTGGTTCTTCACTGTTTGCCATTCCGTTTGCATCGTTTGGACTGCTCGCTGGATCATGAAACTAATTTATAAATTATTTAGGAGAATTAAAGGAAGTCCTTAAGTTGTCCCAATTTTTAGGGGTTTTACGGCAAAGGTAGTTCCAGCAAACAGGGGTTAATTATTCATGATGCTGTATACGGAGATAAAAATAGAATAATAAAAATATATTTTTACAATATCCAAGACCAGCCCCAGAGACAAAGTATTACTTGATGCACTTTGTTTGATGTTTAATGTCCCCATCATCACTGTATAGGTCATTTTGGAGACCTTGCTTCCAATTTTGTGGGACTTTTACCCAACATTGAGATGAAATGGCATCTCAACCCCTATTGCCCAATGAAACCAATAGGGTTTATAAGCATGGACGGTCCAACTAGCACCGCTTTGCCTCGACAGACTTAGATCCTCCAATCGGTTTATCAGTACTCTTGTGTGGGTCAGTTTCAGCTCTGCGTGGAAGTATCATGCAGCCCATCCATTTCTTCAAGCCCCGATGGGCAGGGGCCGCATAATGCTGTGTAGGGAGATAAAGATAAAATCATAAAAATATATTTTTACAATTACCAAGACCAGCCCTGAAACACATTATTACTTAATGCAGATCATAACTGATAGTTTTTATTACCTTATCATCTCCCAAAGCATTAGTTATTGATTCTTCTATAGCCATTCTCCAGTTGGAGGCATCTGAGGAACTCTCAAAACTCAAGCTGAAATGTAAACACACTAAAATGAAACAAAACATGGAGTATCCTTTCATACAAAATTCATGAAACGAGCCTTTGGCGAGTTTCATTACTTTCATTCATACAAAATGAACATAAACGTAAGATTCTTTTTATCAAATGACCTTGTATGACTATTTTTCTACTACTTTCTGCGAAAATATTTAGTACTTTCTGCGAAAATATTGAGGTTGTTGTTGTTGTAGACCCGGAACAGATGTTGCATTATGTGACTTCTGATCTGGGTCTACACTCTTCGCCTATGTCCCTTTTGTAGGGTTCCAGGTAAGAATGGGTCATTTAATGGGAATGGATACACCTGGCAGTTTTTTTTTTCCCACCATTTTTCAAAGGGAGACAACTTTCGGGACTTCCTGTTCGCTTTTCTATAAACTCTGTCCCACTGAAAAAGGGGTCTACTCCTAAAGGGAAGAATTTGCTCCTCAGGAGCAAATTCTTCCCTTTAGGAGTTGACCCCTATTGGCATGGGAGACAAAAATACTTTTGCAGGTTGCCTCCCCTAAGGTGTACCCATTCCCCTTAAGTAATTAGTTCACAGGTAACTTACATATAGGAAGTGTAGTGGGTGTTGAGCTGAAGTTTTGTCCTTTCCAGCTCTTTCACAGCTGCCAGTTTCATGTCAATTTCATGGATAGGAGAGGCATTATAATAATCCTGAAATCAGAAAATATACGCATATAAAGTCTATTAAGATATCACATCCATGTGACATAGAGCGGTTTTTTCATATCTTCAAACCTGGCATTTTTCTTACGAAATTTTTTTGATATTTTTCTTATTTATATCCCAAACATACAGTCAGGTGCCAAATTAATGTACTCGAAAGCAAAAATCCCATAGACCTTAATGTATTTTGAGATTTGCAAGAAAATTATAAATATTACCTCTGCTCATATGATTTTGGAAAAACTGGTATAGTTAGAAACATAAATGATTATGCAATAAATATAATTTTCTTGATTTTGTAAATGTGTAGCATTGGAAAAGCCACCCTTTAAACCTGATCAACAATTTTTTATCCTCATTTTTGGCGACGTCACCACTGACTTCAATGGAAAAATGAATTTATCGCAAACTGCATTATTTTCAAACTGCTGTTCTTTGATAAAGATCACAGACAAAAGAACAAAGATTGTTTATGTCCTAGTTAATTTTGTTTTTCAATCAAACCAGTTTCACTAAAATCAGATGAGCAAAAATAATAAAATTAATTGCAAACATCAAATGACATTGAAGTCTATGGAATTTTTGCTTTCAATGACATTAATTTGGCACATAAGTGTAGGTTGTGGGTACTTGTTAGAACCGCATCATTGGGGTGGTTCCAATGAGTACCCTCAATCTATGTCTTGGAGCAGAAATAAAAAAAATAATAATGTATACCCCCTGTAAACCCTAGTTTTCTCTAGATAAAATGGGGTTTTGAGGGGTGTTCATTTCACAGATTTCTTTACATGATGTACGTTGAACTCAGAAACTGGCACAAGTGCTGGCATCAGACAGAACAGGTGAAGTTTAAAAAGCAATTACCGTAATGATTCCGCTATAAGGCGATTCGGCTATAAGACGGGACCTCTTTTTCAGTTTTTCTAAGATGGGATTTTGCTTATACTCTTTTATAAGACGGGTCAAATTTTTGCCATATGTGTCGGGGCCTATCTGCTACCGCCAGATGCCGTTTAGATGTGAGAAATCGGCCTTTTTTCGTCAGAAAATCCCTCTACTTACCCCTCACATTGCTTGTTTATGTGTCTGTTGACATTCTGTGTCTTCGTTTGTGAGAGTTACAAAGAGAGACAACTCTTATTGAACCTGAATAGGTAGGTCTATTAAGCGTTGGGAAAAGGGGGAAATTTATTTCCACCCAAAAAAATTTAGAAATATTTGTTGCAGCTTTTCTATAAGTAACTGAACTTTTTTTTTTATTGGGGAACACAACACCTAGCTATTCAGATTCAGAACCAATGCCCCAGCTAGCACAAAATAGCGGGCGAACGTCGGGTCGATACGTCGGATCGCTGTCGGCCCGAAGCTAGATAGCTACCCAGACTGCTATCTAATAGACGACAGGGGCTGACAAATCCATTTCCCGGCCGCCTGGGACAAGACCAAAATCGCGCCGGGCAGGTGCACTTTGACCTTATGACACCTAGTCGGGCAAGTGCAAAAAAAAAATCGTCTACAACTGTCAGTCTTTTTGAGACCTTAAATGCGGTAAAACTAGACCAGCAAGTAAATCGCAATAATTGCTGCACTGTCAATTCAGAGACAAACCGTCTGTGTATTTATTACGGTTCAAGCATGACATTATTGTTAAAATTGCCACCCTGCGGTGCGTGTCGATAAGGTGTGAAAATATGGTCAAGTTATGTCTCTAATTGGCGTTTATCCTCCAATCATAAAATTTAATTCACAATCAATGTGAAAATGATTTAATCGCTCCTCAGACAATTAGCTACATCTAACGGTAGATGTTTGCACAAAAAACGGGCTTTTCTACGATCTCGTGAATGGTTATGTTTTGGCGCCAAATAGCCGACGCTGGGTGGGAAAAGTCGAACGCTGTTGTTCGAAGCTTCTGGGGATAATTCGGGAGCTGTGCAAAGCGCTGGTTTTCTATCCACCTCTATTCACAACCGTTTAGCTATCAAAAAAAGATTTTTTACCGGTTCCAAACATTTTTTTTTTATGAAAGACATTCACACAATGACATTAAACACGTGTGGGGGTGCTGGCGTCGGATGACGTCATTTACCGATCGCATTTAGAAAAAGAGGCTCAATGAGCCTAAGCCGCTCACCTGAGGAACTTAAGTTTTAACAATTCACAGACTTGACTACTAAATCTGCTAATAGAATCCAGCCCATTGACCCTTACAGGATATAAGTCATCATTATTGCATTGCATTCCAAGTTTGAGACTTCTAGCTTCTATAGTTCCTGAGAAATCTTTGACGAAAATTTAACATTGGTCAAAATGGAGAGAAAGAAGAATGAAAAAAACAGATGAACAAATAAGCTGAGAAAGCCCAATGTCTCTTACACAAAATAAGTCATCATTATTCTATTGAATACCAAATTTGATGCTTCTAGCTTTTATAGTTCCTGTGAAATCTTTGATTAAAAATTTAACATTGGTCTTTTATCTCTATATGGAGAGAAAGAAGAATGAAGGAACAAATGAACCAGACTAGCTCCAAAACCTACTGCAGCCTTTCCCCTTGCCCAATGGTGCTACACATAAAATTTAAACAAGATTGGTCGACTGCCTTCTGAGATATGCTTCATTGAAAGTGTGGACGACGGATGGACGGACGACAGACGACGGACTCCGGAGCCTTGGTATACTATCAGCTCAATGGAGCCTTTGGCTCAGGTGAGCTAAAAATTCAAGTCGCTATTTCTGTCACAACATTTTCCCTACGTTAAGTCTATGGGCAAATTTTTTTGTCTCTCAAGGTCACGTAACTCCGAGGTCAATATTCTGATTCGGCCCAAAATCGAACTTAACCGAGATTTTATGCCTGTCCTCGTTACTTGCAAGTTTGAAGCTGATATGAATAAAAATAAAGTTGCTATCGTGATCACAACGTATTTTTTTATGCTCAAGGGCAGGTAACTCCAAGGCAAATATTCCGATTCGGCCCAAAATCAAACTTAACCGAGAATTTAAGTCTGTCCTCGTTACCTGCAAGTTTGAAGCTGATCTGAAAAAAATTCAAGTCGCTATCGTAGTCGCAACATTTTCCCTAATTAAGTCTATGGGCAAATTTTTTGTCGCTCAAGGTCACGTAACTCCGAGGTCAATATTCCGATTCGGCCCAAAATTGAACTTAACCGAGATTTTAGGCCTGTCCTCGTTACCTGCAAGTTTGAAGCTGATATGAATAAAAATAAAGTTGCTATCGTGGTCACAACGAATTTTTTAATGCTCAAGGGCAGGTAACTCCAAGGCAAAAAATCCGATTCGGCCCAAAATCGAACTTAACCGAGATTTTATGTCTGTCCTCGTTACCTGCAGGTTTGAAGCTGATCTGAAAAAAATTCAAGTCACTATCGTAGTCACAACATTTTCTATGGGCAAATTTTTTTGTCTCTCAAGGTCACGTAACTCCGAGGTCAATATTCTGATTCGGCCCAAAATCGAACTTAACCGAGATTTTATGCCTGTCCTCGTTACTTGCAAGTTTGAAGCTGATATGAATAAAAATAAAGTTGCTATCGTGATCACAACGTATTTTTTTATGCTCAAGGGCAGGTAACTCCAAGGCAAATATTCCGATTCGGCCCAAAATCAAACTTAACCAAGATTTTATGTCTGTCCTCGTTACCTGCAAGTTTGAAGCTGATCTGAAAAAAATTCAAGTCGCTATCGTAGTCAAAACATTTTCCCTAATTAAGTCTATGGGCAAATTTTTTGTCGCTCAAGGTCACGTAACTCCGAGGTCAATATTCCGATTCGGCCCAAAATTGAACTTAACCGAGATTTTAGGCCTGTCCTCGTTACCTGCAAGTTTGAAGCTGATATGAATAAAAATAAAGTTGCTTTCGTGGTCACAACGTATTTTTTAATGCTCAAGGGCAGGTAACTCCAAGGCAAATAATCCGATTCGGCCCAAAATCGAACTTAACCGAGATTTTATGTCTGTCCTCGTTACCTGCAAGTTTGAAGCTGATCTGAAAAAAATTCAAGTCGCTATCTTAGTCACAATATTTTCCCTATGTAAAGTCTATGGGCAAATTTTTTGTCGCTCAAGGTCACGTAACTCCGAGGTCAATATTCCGATTCTGCCCAAAATCAAACTTAACCGAGATTTTATGCCTGTCCTTATTATCTGCAAGAATGAAGTCGATCAGAAAAAAATTGACGGAGCTAGAGTGATGACAAGCTTTTTCCTATGTTAAGTCTATGGGAGCTATATGTTGCCATGGTAACCAGAGTTCCACTCAGATCTGCATGAAAACCTTATGCAGTCTTTCCACTTGCCCAATAATGTTACACATGAAATTTGATCAAAGTCTGCCAAGTAGTCTTCAAGATATACATTTTTGAAATTCACATTAACCCTTATGCAAAAATGCACAAGGGCAGGTAACTCCTAAGTGTATGATCCGATTCTGCCAATTATCGAACTTGACCGAGATTTCATGGCTGTGCTGGTTATCTGTAAGAATGCCGCCAATCCGAACAAAATTGAAGCAGCTACAGTGATGACAACATTTTCCCCATGTTAAGTCGATAGGCAATTTTTCGGGCGCTCAAGGGGACGTAACTCTTGAGTGAATTATCTGATTGGGCCCAAAATCGAACTTGACCGAGATTTTATGCCTGTACTGGTTATCTGCAAGAATGAAGTCGATCCGAAAAAAATTGACGGAGCTAAAGTGATGACAAGCTTTTTCCTATGTTAAGCCTATGGGAGCTCTTTGTTGCTGTGGCAACCAGAGTTCTCATCCGATCTGCACGAAAACCTAATACAGCCTTTCCCCCTATCTGATGATGGTTCATATGAAATTTGATCAAGGCCGGCCCACTGGTTCCAGAGATATACTTCGTTGAAAGTGTGGACGACGGACGCCGGCTCATGGTATACTAATACCTCACATGAGCCTTCGGCTCAGGTGAGCTAAAAAAGCTTATGTCATCAATGCCCCACCAGAGGCATGCTACAGATGAGAAATGATTGAGATCAGCCTGCAGGCTGCAGAGATATAGCTGCTCAAAAGTGTGGACGGACGACGGAGGACCCACTATACTATAAGCTCCCCTGGAGCCTTCGGCCCAGGTTAGCTAAAAATGTGTGAAATTAGTCTGTAATATCGCAAAAAAACCAGAGCATGATATGATAATTCAGTTATGCAAGTAATTTTCTGGGGAGAACTGCACTTTATCCTGAGGAAAACAAGAGGCTCAATGAGCCTAAACCGCTCACCTGAGGAACTTAAGTTTTAACAATTCACAGACTTGACTACTAAATCTGTTAATAGAATCCAGCCCATTGACCCCTACAGGATATAAGTCATGATTATTGCATTGCATTCCAAGTTTGAGACTTCTAGCTTCTATAGTTCCTGAGAAATCTTTGACGAAAATTTAACATTGGTCAAAATGGAGAGAAAGAAGAATGAAAGAACAGATGAACAAATAAGCTGAGAAAGCCCAATGTCTCTTACACAAAATAAGTCATCATTATTCTATTGAATACCAAATTTGATGCTTCTAGCTTTTATAGTTCCTGAGAAATCTTTGATTAAAAATTTAACATTGATCTATTATCTCTATATGGAGAGAAAGAAGAATGAAGGAACAAATGAACCAGACTAGCTCCAAAACCTAATGCAGCCTTTCCCCTTGCCCAATGGTGCTACACATAAAATTTAAACAAGATTGGTCGACTGCCTTCTGAGATATGCTTCATTGAAAGTGTGGACGACGGATGGACGGACGACAGACGACGGACTCCGGAGCCTTGGTATACTATCGGCTCACTGGAGCCTTTGGCTCAGGTGAGCTAAAAATTCAAGTCGCTATTTCTGTCACAACATTTTCCCTACGTTAAGTCTATGGGCAAATTTTTTTGTCTCTCAAGGTCACGTAACTCCGAGGTCAATATTCCGATTCGGCCCAAAATCGAACTTAACCGAGATTTTATGCCTGTCCTCGTTAACTGCAAGTTTGAAGCTGATATGAATAAAAATAAAGTTGCTATCGTGGTCACAACGTATTTTTTTATGCTCAAGGGCAAGTAACTCCAAGGCAAATATTCCGATTCGGCCCAAAATCTTACTTAACCGAGATTTTATGTCTGTCCTCGTTACCTGCAAGTTTGAAGCTGATCTGAAAAAAATTCAAGTCGCTATCGTAGTCGCAACATTTTCCCTAATTAAGTCTATGGGCAAATTTTTTGTCGCTCAAGGTCACGAAACTCCGAGGTCAATATTCCGATTAGGCCCAAAATTGAACTTAACCGAGATTTTATGCCTGTCCTCGTTACCTGCAAGTTTGAAGCTGATATGAATAAAAATAAAGTTGCTATCGTGGTCACAACGTATTTTTTTATGCTCAAGGACAGGTAACTCCAAGGCAAATAATCTGATTCGGCCCAAAATCGAACTTAACCGAGATTTTATGTCTGTCCTCGTTACCTGCAAGTTTGAAACTGATCTGAAAAAAATTCAAGTCGCTATCGTAGTCACAACATTTTCCCTATGTAAAGTCTATGGGCAAATTTTTTGTCGCTCAAGGTCATGTAACTCTGAGGTCAATATTCCGATTCGAACTTAACTGAGATTTTATGCCTGTCCACGTTACCTGCAAGTTTGAAGCTGATCTGAATAAAAATTAAGTTGCGATCGTGGTCACAACGTATTTTTTTATGCTCAAGGGCAGGTAACTCCAAGGCAAATAATTCGATTCGGCCCAAAATCTTACTTAACCGAGATTTTATGTCTGTCCTCGTTACCTGCAAGTTTGAAGCTGATCTGAAAAAAATTCAAGTCGCTATCGTAGTCACAACATTTTCCCTATGTTAAGTCTATGGGCAAATTTTTTGTCGCTCAAGGTCACGTAACTCCGAGGTCAATATTCCGATTCGGCCCAAAATCGAACTTAACCAGGATTTTATGCCTGTCCTCGTTACCTGCAAGTTTGAAGCTGATATGAATAAAAATAAAGTTGCTATCGTGGTCACAACGTATTTTTTCATGCTCAAGGGCAGGTAACTCCAAGGCAAATAATCTGATTCGGCCCAAAATCGAACTTAACCGTGATTTTATGTCTGTCCTCGTTACCTGCAAGTTTGAAGCTGATCTGAAAAAAATTCAAGTCGCTATCGTAGTCACAACATTTTCCCTATGTTAAGTCTATGGGCAAATTTTTTGTCGCTCAAGGTCACGTAACTCCGAGGTCAATATTCCGATTCTGCCCAAAATCAAACTTAACCGAGATTTTATGCCTGTCCTTATTATCTGCAAGAATGAAGTTGATCAGAAAAAAATTGACGGAGCTAGAGTGATGACAAGCTTTTTCCTATGTTAAGTCTATGGGAGCTATATGTTGCCATGGTAACCAGAGTTCCACTCAGATCTGCATGAAAACCTTATGCAGTCTTTCCACTTGCCCAATAATGTTACACATGAAATTTGATCAAAGTCTGCCAAGTAGTCTTCAAGATATACATTTTTGAAATTCACATTAACCCTTATGCAAAAATGCACAAGGGCAGGTAACTCCTAAGTGTATGATCCGATTCTGCCAATTATCGAACTTGACCGAGATTTCATGGCTGTGCTGGTTATCTGTAAGAATGAAGCCAATCCGAACAAAATTGAAGCAGCTACACTGATGACAACATTTTCCCCATGTTAAGTCGATAGGCAATTTTTCGGGCGCTCAAGGGGACGTAACTCTTGAGTGAATTATCTGATTCGGCCCAAAATCGAACTTGACCGAGATTTTATGCCTGTACTGGTTATCTGCAAGAATGAAGTCGATCCGAAAAAAATTGACGGAGCTAGAGTGATGACAAGCTTTTTCCTATGTGAAGTCTATGGGAGCTAGATGTTGCCATGGCAACCAGAGTTCCACTCAGATCTGCCTGAAAACCTAATGAAGCCTTTCCACTTGCCCAATAATGTTACACATGAAATTTGATCAAAGTCGGCCAAGTAGTCTTCAAGATATACATTTTTGAAATTCACATTAACCCTTATGCAAAAATGCACAAGGGCAGGTAACTCCTAAGTGTATGATCCGATTCTGCCAATTATCGAACTTGACCGAGATTTCATGGCTGTGCTGGTTATCTGTAAGAATGAAGCCAATCCCAACAAAATTGAAGCAGCTACACTGATGACAACATTTTCCCCATGTTAAGTCGATAGGCAATTTTTCGGGCGCTCAAGGGGACGTAACTCTTGAGTGTATTATCTGATTCGGCCCAAAATCGAACTTGACCGAGATTTTATGCCTGTACTGGTTATCTGCAAGAATGAAGTCGATCCGAAAAAAATTGACGGAGCTAGAGTGATGACAAGCTTTTTCCTATGTGAAGTCTATGGGAGCTAGATGTTGCCATGGCAACCAGAGTTCCACTCAGATCTGCCTGAAAACCTAATGAAGCCTTTCCACTTGCCCAATAATGCGACACATGAAATTTGATCAAAGTTGGCCAAGTAGTCTTTAAGATATACATTTTTGAAATACCCATTAACCCTAATGCAAAAACACACAAGGGCAGGTAACTCCTAAGTGAATGATCCGATTCTGCCAGTTATCGAACTTGACCGAGATTTCATGGCTGTGCTGGTTATCTGCAAGAATAAAGCCAATCTGAAAATAATTGAAGCAGCTACGGTGATGACAACATTCTCCCCATGTTAAGTCAATAGGCAATTTTTTCAACGCTCAAGGGCACGTAACTCCTGAGTGAATAATCCGATTCAGCCCAAAATCGAACTTGATCGAGATTTCATGCCTGTCCTCGTTATCTGCAAGAATGAAGTCGATCAGAAAAAAATTGACGGAGCTAGAGTGATGACAAGCTTTTTCCTAACGCTCAAGGGCATGTAACTCCTGAGTGAATAATCCGATTCAGCCCAAAATCGAACTTGATCGAGATTTCATGCCTGTCCTCGTTATCTGCAAGAATGAAGTCGATCCGAAAAAAATTGACGGAGCTAGAGTGATGACAAGCTTTTTCCTATGTGAAGTCTATGGGAGCTAGATGTTGCCATGGCAACCAGAGTTCCACTCAGATCTGCCTGAAAACCTAATGAAGCCTTTCCACTTGCCCAATAATGCGACACATGAAATTTGATCAAAGTTGGCCAAGTAGTCTTTAAGATATACATTTTTGAAATTCCCATTAACCCTAATGCAAAAACACACAAGGGCAGGTAACTCCTAAGTGAATGATCCGATTCTGCCAGTTATCGAACTTGACCGAGATTTCATGGCTGTGCTGGTTATCTGCAAGAATAAAGCCAATCTGAAAATAATTGAAGCAGCTACGGTGATGACAACATTCTCCCCATGTTAAGTCAATAGGCAATTTTTTCAACGCTCAAGGGCACGTAACTCCTGAGTGAATAATCCGATTCAGCCCAAAATCGAACTTGATCGAGATTTCATGCCTGTCCTCGTTATCTGCAAGAATGAAGTCGATCAGAAAAAAAATTGACGGAGCTAGAGTGATGACAAGCTTTTTCCTAACGCTCAAGGGCATGTAACTCCTGAGTGAATAACCCGATTCAGCCCAAAATCGAACTTGATCGAGATTTCATGCCTGTCCTCGTTATCTGCAAGAATGAAGACAATCAGAAAAAAATTGACGGAGCTAGAGTGATGACAAACTTTTTCCTATGTTAAGTCTATGGGAGCTATTTGTTGCCATGGCAACCAGGGTTCCAATCCGATCTGCCCGAAAACAGTATGCAGCCTTTCCCCCTACCTGATAATGCTTCACATGAAATTTGATCAAGATTGGCCCACTTGTTCCGGAGATATACTTCTTTGAAAGTGTGGACGACGGACGACGACGACGACGGACGCCGGCTCGTGGTATACTAATACCTCACATGAGCCTTCGGCTCAGGTGAGCTAAAAATGATAGAGGAGATTTGTGGGCGGCGATTTATATCAGTTCAAAAATCACAGATCGGCTTTTTCCGTATGTCTGATCTTCGCCGGACATTGCCGGAAAAAAGCATGCAGTCCATGACCTCGGCTATAAGACGGGGTCATTTTTTGAGCTCATTTTTGAGGGAAAAATCCTCGTCTTATAGCCGAATCATTACGGTACTGCCAAATTTATAAGACTGCGACCTTGATTTTAAACTTTGTTCGAGTTGAGGTTTTACGATCCCTTAACACTATTTAGGTCATTTTGGAGGTGCTGCTTCCAATTTTGTGGGAATTTACCCGACACTGAGATGAAATGACATCTCATGCCCTACCGACTATATAAACCGCTAGGGTTGAAGGAGAGCTCCGACCCGCATCACTTTTCCTAGGCAGACATAGACCTAAGCGGTTTACCAGTAATCAAGTTTGGTCGGTTTTGAATCTGTGCGGAAGCACCATGCAGCCCAATTTACTTCTCCAACCTTAGTCTTCAACAATTTCAATGTTGTGACATCTGACTTGTTAATGTCCTTTCTCATTGTTTGACACATGGTAATATGCAGCTAATTGCACTAAGTCTTACTGTTTTGGCAAAAGCCAACAATTTTTAAATTTAACAAATGAATAAAAGTATTACAATGGGTATAAATACATTGCAAATTGCCATTTGGGAAGGTAAACTGTCAAATTTATTTCACAAATTGCCTTGAAAAGTGATGCTGCATCAACATAAAACAAACTCTGAGACTGTAAAACAGCCACTTTACCCCTCAAATGACAATTTTGAATACATTTGTCCACATATAAAAAGCCCAGACTTACATCCATGTTCTGATAGTAACACAGTTTATTTTCTTTCAAGGCCACATAATACTTGCTTCGTCGCTTCTCAAACTTGATCCAGTCCTGAAAAAATTGACATCATAATAGAAATTTACAAGCAAAATGAGGAGTCAGTCTCATCCTCAGTGTCTTGCCTTTCAACAAAAGACCAAAATACTGGTATTGTTGAAAGAGGATGGATCCTACAGTAACAATCCTCTATTCAGACCACATTTGGGACTGCTCAAAAGTGGTCTTAAGACCACTTTTGAGCAGTCCCAAAGGGGGTCTCTGTGTAAGTAATACTCTTTGAGACCACTTTTGAGGAGTCCAAAGTGGTCTTTTTTTTTGGGGGGGGGGGGGTTTGGTTTGGTTTTACGGCCCTTTCAAGATTATTTCACTCATATCGAGCCGATAGTTAATCAGAGGTGGGCGAAAACCGGAGTACCCGGAGAAAAACCACCTGACCTTCCGTTGCAGAACTTGGCGTCCCACATGTGACCCGAGCCAGGCTCGAACCACAGCGGTGAGAGACCTAATGATTAAGAGTCAGTGCTCTTAACCACTAGGCCACGGAGGCCGGTACCAAAGTGGTCTTTTGTAAATAATACACCTTTTTTCGACAATCCAAAAGGTGATCTCTTACTAGAGGGCACTGGGTGTTGAAAACACAACAAAGAATGTGTGTGTTTGAATTTTACGCCCCATCAACAACTATGGTCATAGAGAGATGGGATATTGGTTTAAAGACTCATCTGAAAGTCTGGAGAAGCCAGGATCGAACCCACAACCCCAGGTTTATGAGGCAAGTAGCAAAACCATTACACCACAGAGGCTTCTGACACAAGAAAGAATAACTGAAACCTTCTAAATATGCTTTCAAACCGAGGCCGGTTAGATCATAGCTCCATATAAAGTGGTGAAACAAGACAATTAGAGAGCAATTTTCAAAAACATATGTTATGGTTACTTGTTAGAATCGCCTCATCGAGATGATACTAACAAGTTCCCATGACATGTGATTCTAGCAGGAAATAAGGTTAGTTATCCCTTTAGTAACCTCTTTATACCATCTAGAGCTATGGTTGAGTGCACGAAGCATTAAATGTGTTGAATACAGAACCATAAAAGTCCTAAAAATTCGGACACCTTGTGGACTTAATTCTCCAACAATTTGAACAAATTTGTTTCATGATCAAGCAAAGGTGTCCAAAAGGTGCAGATGGAATGGCAAACAGTGTAGACCCAGATCAGACTGGTCCTTCAGGAACAGTCTGATCTGGGTATGCACTGTTTGTGGAATGGCAAACAGTGTAGACCCTGATCGGAGGCCTGCATTGTTTGCTTAGGCCTATCTGTCCCAATATCAGAACTTACGGCTATATCGGGACCGACCATGTCTCCACCAGGAATTTCACCACCTTCTGGTGCCTGAAATGATACACATTGTAAGATATCACCGCATATAAAACTGGGTATCAAAGTGTGTTAGGTTTGAAGTGCAAGGATTTCACAAGCTTCTGCTGTCTGGAATGAAAAATATCTTACAAGCTCTCTCAAGCTTTTGTTTGTTTGTATTGGAGTTAAATGGCCCAGTCAAAACTATTTTAGGTCATTTTTGAGCCGGTCAGTTTACCTATCCACACTTTTCCTGGGCAGGCTTATACGTAAGCAGTTAACCAGTACAGTGCACATTCTTTCGCCAGAAACTAACAAATGCTCTTCTTGAATCAGCAGAAAAGATTTCATGATCAATCTCCACGAAAGAATGTTGCCGACCCCAGCAGGTATCAAACCCGTGCCCTTCTAATCACCAGTCAGATGCGCATCCGACTGATCTACCGAGGCCGGTGAGCTCTCTCGTGAGGAATCCTATCTTTGTAATTTGCAACCAGGTAAGTGTCCCAATTTATCTTTCCCCTGGACAGGTTGTCACCCAGGGGGTAAGATAAACTGCAACACATCCACATCTACACAGGTTAGCAAGCATCTTGAAATTTTAGGCATACATTTAGATTCAAGAGGTACTGAACTAGCCAAGCTTTGTTTTGTTTGTTTGATTTGAGGTTTAACATCCCCGTATATGTCATTTTGGAGACGTTACTTCCAATTTTGTGGGACTTTTACCCTACATTGAGATGAAATGACATCTCAAGCCCTGTCACCCAATGAAACCGATAGGGTTTATAAGCATGGACAGTCCAACTCGCACCGCTTTGCCTGGGCAGGCTCAGAACCTCTAAGCATTTAACCAGTACTTGTGTGCAGTCGGTTTCAGCTCTGTGTGGAAGCATCATGCAGCCCATTTATTTCTTCAAGCCCCGTTGGGCGGGGGCAGAACTAGCTAAGCAGCCCAGACTAAGGTGCTGATCAGACTTTGTTTAAATTGAGGTTTAAGGTCCCCGTCAACACTATTTAGACAGTTCTGGAGATGTTGCTTCCAATTTTGTGAGACTATTATCCGACACAGAGATGAAATGACATCTCAAGTGTTATATGCATGGACAATCTGACTTGTCAAACTTTGCCTGGGCAGGCTTAGCCCTTCCAAACCATCTTTAGACTGTATATCCAAAATCATGTTGTGATAAATAGAGGATCTTACACAAGTGGTCATTTCATATGATATTTATGAAACGGCTCGAGTTTCATAAATTTCATATTAAATGACCACGAGGGTAAGATTCTGTTTATCATATGACCAATTTAATTTGGATTTTATCGTCTTTGAATTTGACATTTTTTTTACAGAAAATGCACTGTTGACATGCATGTCATCATGACGATACTTGATTCAGCCAAAGTGTTATTATACGTGTGGTCATATGATTTTTATTACACAATGTTATCCACTGCATAAGATAAACAGTGTTATAAAGAGGTTGCTTTGTGCTTTCAAGAGAAGTATTCATTGTTCTTGTTTAAACAATAAAATTAAAGGGTCTGTTTATTAGCCCTAAAAGCACAAAAGTATTTACCATTTCTACTTAGCCAGACAGGCATGAGCTAAAAGTTAAGACCCAGATGAGATGCCACAGAGCATGGCGCCTCATCAGGGTCTACACTGTTTGCCACACATCCAGCTGTTTCTAGACACAAGATCGGGTAGTAAATTGTACTTTTTCAAATTTTAGAACAGAGGAGGTAAAGAGGCTATGTGTCCAACTCCTTGGGGTAAATGTGGTAATCACAAGTTAACCCTTTTTGTACCAAATGGAATCTTCCTCCTTATATATACCAGGAGTCCATTCCAAAATTAAGAGGTGTCAGGTTTTGTTTTCTTCAAAATTTACTTGGAAAATGGCCTAACTTTTCAAAAACAGTGTAGGCCCTGATCAGACGCCGCAGAATGCGGCGTCTGATCTGGGCCTTCATTGTTTGCCAATTACCCATTTTAGGGCTTCTGGTACAAAATGGGCTAAGGATATTTACCTTATACGGAATAATTACTAAAGATGAGCAGTACATACCACATATTTGATAATGGCAGCCATCAGAGTTTGAGACCACATCTGACAATCATCTGAAAAATATTACCAATATACAGTAAAATTCCTTTATTAAGACCACCTTTGGGACTGTTCAAAAGTGGTCTTTAAGACCACTTTTGAACAGACCCAAATGTGGTCTCCCACTAGAGCTCACTCGATGTAGTAAACACAAAGAAAATGTACCTAAAACATTCTGAATATGTTTTTAAAAGCATAATTTGTCGAAGTTTTAGGTGGCCTTAATAGCAGTATTTTACTATATTAAATTTAAAAACATTTTTTCCATTTTTACCTGAATCCCAAAAAGGGAGACAGTGTACATTATAATTATACACACCAGATTAGCAGGATGAAAGCCTTTGCAGTAATCATGTAATTATGGTAGGGGTCTTTAACCTGCATAAGGGATGACTCTCCCTGCACAAGGCCTCCAGTTAACGTCCCGGTCACAAGGGCAGCACACTTTATGAAAGTCATCCCTGCAACTGATGCCAATGGAGTGTGTTTGGATGCCAAAATTTTATCACCACTGCCGGGGAACAAACCGGGAACCTATAACATCTGAGGCAAGTGCACTAACCACTGAGCTATCACACCCTTATCAAAAATTGTGGAAAATTAAATTGTACATGTATCTATCAGAGGCACTACTATTAAATCAAAAGTTAAATTTGAAAGCATCCTTATTAACTCAACAGGATATGCTCTTTTAAGTGGAATAGATACACATAGGATATTTTCCACTGCTTTTTACTTGTGAGTCATCTTTTTGGGTCTTCCTGTTTGCTTTGGGACTTCCTATTTGCTATTCTATAATCGGGGCCCTACAAAAATGGGGTATACACGAGCAAATTATTTTCTTTAAGTGCAGACCCCTCTTATAGGAAAGAATTTTCCCCTATTCACAAAGAAGACCAGAATATTAGAAGTCTGCCTGGCCTGAAGGTATCCATGCCCTTAAACGCTTAACAGGATTCGTCCTATCAGTGTCAGCTGATCTGCCTAGCTGTGAAACTATTCATATGTGAATTATCAGTAGCGGGTGAATGTAGTGCAATGATTGGCTGATTGAATACTATTTAAAATCAATATTTGATAATAGTTGCCCAAGAAATATTACCCGGGCGGTCAGCCAACCTGGCCTTTAACAGGAATAGTTTGGTTTAAACAATATTGTATTTGAAGCAATCACATATAAGCCATGGTAAACAGGATCTGACTGTAAGCTACGGAGTTATAAGTGTCATCTCCCATAAGTGTCATCTCCCAGGAATAGTTTATTTTACCTAGAGTGTCTGTGGCAAACAGGAATGTTCTGTTAGTACAGTGAAGCTGGAACTTGAACTGGCGGTTGTTGGCTGGCTGAAAATATATATGACAAAAAATGTTTATCTTTATCTTCACATGATAAGGTGCTCCCTAGCTTGATAGCCATAGGGGCAATCAGAGTTTGACATGGTCATAACATAATTCTATGAACTGTGACGCTCAATGCTCAGACCATTATAACCTTTTGTTTCTTTTTTTTTTTTACACCAAAACCTCTTTATAACACTATTAATGGGGTCCAAAGCAGAAACTGTGTTTTTTAAACAACCGTGTTATATCCAAACAAAAATGTGTAGATTATATAGAAAAATGACCATTTATGGTCATTTTTCTGTATAATCTACACATTTTTGGGATCCAACATGTTATATCCAAATCGTGTTATTATGAACCGTGTTATAATGAGGTTGTGGAGTATTTTTATTATCTGGAGTCAATGCTCTTATTACAAGGCAATAGCCGGGACACTTTTCCATTGCTACAGAAACGGCAATTTTTCCTATGAAAAGTTACATTTTTCTTCTAAATACTCATAATCTCATTAGAACCACCTCAATGAGGCAGCCACAATCTAATTGTTTTGGCAAAAATCAAGAAAATTATATTTTGCCTTCTAAAAATCATCCACAGTCTACATTTTTAGTGAAAATCAAGACAACAATGTGTATCCTTGTAAATCCCACTTTTTCCCATACTTTACTGCAAGTGCATTCGTAAAACAAGAGCACCGCATGAGGGTGCCAACGCTCGGCTGCAGTTTCTTTTAGTTAAACAAAAATTCTAAGTTGAAAAAGGGGCATAACTGTGCCAAAAATATTTTATGGGGTTACCTCACCTATTGGTATGAGTTCCCCTTTTCATAATGAACAACTTGTCCGAGTTTCAAGTTAATATGTTCAGTAATGACAGAGATATTACAAAATGTCCAAGTTTTTGCAAAAATTCTAAGTCCAAAAAGGGGCATAACTGTGTCAAAAATATTTTGAGACTTACCTCACCTATTGGTACGAGTTCCCCTTTTCATAATGAACAACTATTCCGAGTTTCAAGTTAATAAGTTCAGTAATGACAGAGATATTACAAAATGTCCAAGTTTTTGCACGACGACGACGCAGACGACGACAGAGCTATGACAATACCTCGTCGTTTTCTTCGAAAACAGCCGAGCTAACAAAGAGTTTTAAATAAGATGCTGGTCCATTCACTGGAAAGGGCCATAACAAATGCTTCTAGAACTTGCAGCCATACCCTTTTGCTAGTATTAACTATTATTATGTGTAAGCCAGTCCTATTGCTGCTCTTCTTTGACACCAGAAATTTATCAGTTACACATTCACTGTGAGGCTCGTCATACCTGTGGTCTTCAGTGTTGAAGTCAAACACTCTAATCACCCAACCATATGCAATGCCTCGACATGTATAATACTGCATACACTGACAATTTTCTTATTTATTTTTTCTGAGAACTGTAAATTGACAATATGTCACATCACGTGATCAAGTCCGTGACATGAACACCCCCTTACACCCCACTTTGTATAGAGAAAACTGGGGTTTACGGGGGTAAACATTATTTTTCTTATTTTTACGCCAAGACATAGGTTGTGGGTACTTGTTAGAACCGCCTCAATGAGGCGGTTCTAACGAGCACCTACAACCTATGTTTGCAGTACAAATACGAAAAATATCACGGATTTTCATCCAAAAAGTAGATATATTGGAGATGTATGTCGCACGGGTATGTTATCGTAATGAAATTGTCAATCCAATGTTAAAGTCAGAAGACCAGTTGTAGCTTTAACTTTCATAAGATTATGGAGCATTTATATATACTAAGTGTAAACAACACTATATGAAATACAGAACTTATGGAAAATCCCTAACACTGAGAGTTTTTTTTTTTTTTTTTTTTTTCACATCTATGGCCCAGGTCCCAGTACTTCAAAACTAACAATGCTTTTATTATCATTTAGTTTGGCAAATATACATGTACTAACACTTTTGCTGAAAATAAAATGTGAGTAGCTTTTGCAAATGCAAAAGCTACTCACAAATTTTTTTTCAGCAAAACAACACTGAAATAGATACTGCACTTATAAGTAACGTTTTGACCACTAACAAGCTTGTTAAGCTAACGATATAACATGACAATTACAATTGCATTTTTGCTGAAAAAAAGAAGTGTTGCTTTTGCAAAATTTGACAGCAACACAGACACTGCAGCTGACATAAAATTTAATGAAGATGTCAACATTGGGGTGACAAAAACGCCTTTTACTTTAACAGAATTCAACATATGAGTCAAGTATATAAAATACTAATGTTTTTAATTAGTTTCTAAATTAAACAAGAAAAACTGGAACTTTAACAAACCCTGAAAGACAAAATTCACTCTTCATAAGTCATCACAAAAAGTTAAACTAAAACATCATGTTCAACAAGCCCAAGTGATGAGCCTCTTAGTAAGATTAAAAGTTCTGTTTTCCGGGGTAGACATTATTTTCCTTAATTTTGCTCAAGAACATATATTATGGGTACTTGTTAGAACTTCCTGAATGTGGTGGTTCTAGCCAGCACCAACAGTGGCAGTTCTAGAGAACATCAACAATCTATTTTGGAACTAGATATACGAGAATTCATATGAAAACCATCTGAAAAAATGCTTGTCCTACAGGTATGAAAGACGCTATTTTATCACAGGTGTGTTTTCTGTTCAGAACTTAAGGGGTATGGGAACACCTTCAGGGGAGGTAACTCCTACAAAAGTATTTTTGTCTCCCATGTCAATAGGGGCCAACTCTTAAAGGAAAGAATTTGCTCCTGAGGAGCAAATTCTTTCCTTTAACTCTTATCATGCTGTTCACGACAACCCATATCTTTGGAAACAGTGCCATCTGATCAGGATCTACACTGTTTGACATTAAGTTTATGAATTTGTATGAATAAATTACATCAAGTAATCTGATTGGTTAAAAAGTCAGAAATGGGTGTGGCTAATCTGAATATTCAGCAAGAGAAGGGTTAAGAGTAGACCCCTTTTTCGGTGGGACTGATCCTATAGAAAAGAGAACAGGAAGTCCCAAAAGTTGTCTCCCTTTGAAAAATGACGGAAAAATGTGCTAGGTGTTCCCATTCCCCTTAATACAGTCAACGCTCGTTATCTCGAACCTCACAGGACCGGATAAAAAAGTTCGAATCAACCAAAGTGTGGCGTCACATGCATGTCAGAGCCCATTATTTGCCGTGATATGCTTGGTATTCCTGGTTATTCCAGAGTAAAAGCACTTTCATGCACCACTTATTGAGTTTTTAAAATGTGTTTAAGAAAGCTATTCAGATTGTCAAAATATAGCGATAATAAAAGATTTTTCGCATTTTGTTGCCTTTTAAATTCATGCAAATTTGAATATTAAATGGACTGGTTCCCCGCTTGTGAGTGCAATGCTTATATCATGTTATACGTCATAGGGTAGTCCCTCTTATGGATTCCTTTTTTTAGGATCTACACTGTTTGTATGTGCATCGGGATAAGGGAGACACTAATGATGAGTACGTAAAACAACCAATTAAAGAGACTTGTCTTACCTAATCGTATATTAATACAAATCAGAGCCACCTTTTATTACGAAAATCTTGGAAATCATTGAAACGAGACCGTGGTAAGATCAAAGGTTGAGCACCGCATGTTAGTCTTTATTACGTGCAAGTGATTTTCTTAATAGCGGAAAAATGTACTTATTGCTCTAATTTTAAATGCGAACGCACCTGAACAAATTGGAAAATTAAAAACATTGTGAGTATTGATGAGTATTATTTTCTTTAACTGAAAGACCCGCGGCATACTTTATGTGTTTTTTTTTTCCCTTCCTTCTTTACGTAATGAATCCCAGTTCGAGATATGCAGTAGTAAAAACAGTGAAAAATATATTCAGGGACTGCAAATGATGGGCGAGATAGCCGAAGTGTTAACTTAAAAGTCGTTCGACAGATGCGAAGTTGAAATACAATAAATATATAGGGAAATATTCGGGACTTAGAAATCGGTTCGACATAAGTGAAAGGATCGAGACAGGCGAGGTCGAGATAACGAGAGTCAACTGTATGATTAAAACTTGTGTTATCCGGGGTAGACATTATTTTCCTTATTTTTGCTCAAGAACATAATTTATGGGTACTTGTCAGAACATCCTAAATGAGGCAGTTCTAACTATGTTGGGTCTAGAAATAAGAGAATTCATATGAAAACCAACTGAAAAATGCTTGTCCTAGAGTTATGAAAGAGGCCATTTTATCATGTTTGTGAATAAATCTAATGCAAACCAATATTGAGCACTTAAGGGGAATGGATACCTGGCAAATTTTTCTGCCATTTTTCAAAGGGAGACAACTTTCAGGACTTCATGTTCCCTTTTCTATAAGCCCTCTCCCACTGAAAAAGGGGTCTACTCTTAAAGGAAAGAACTTGCTCCTCAGGAGCAAGTTCTTTTCTGCAAGAGTTGACCCCTATTGACATGGGCGGCTAAAATACTTTTGCAGGAGTTGCCTCCCCTGAAAGTGTATCCATTCCCCTTAATGTAGGGAGGAGATTAACATCAGCAATGGACAGTTAATAACACTGAACATGGTAAGAAAGCATTTTTTTCCATTTTACTTGGGAGAAAGAATGTAATTATTGCCTCTATACAGAAGCCACCCACAACTATCTACAATATCAAAATTCTGAGCAAAACAATAACAAAAGCATAGCATTACGAAAACATGCCTATCCAAATACATTACCACCTTTATCGGCGAAAAAATGAAGATTTTAAGATGAAAAATTACGATATTTTTTCTTATTTCTGCTCAAAATATAGACTGTGAGTACTCGTTAGAACCGCCGATGAGGCGGTTCTAACGAGTACCCACAGTCTATATTTTGAGTTTCTTATTTCTGCTCAAAATATAGACTGTGGGTACTCGTTAGAACCGCAGATGAGGCACTTCTAACGAGTACCCACAATCTATATTTTGAGCAGAAATAAGAAAAATAAGTTTTACCCCTGCAAACTCCAGTTTTACTATATAAAAATGGGGTTCAAGGGGGTCAAATTTATATAGGCGTGTTTTTGACTCATTTCGCATATTATGTACATGTATATATACATTATGAAAAATATTTGTAATACAAAGAAGTGGCCTAAATATAAAGCATTTTCTGTCACATATCAGAAGGTCTGCTCTTAATGGAAAGAATTTGCTCCCTTGGGAGCAAGACACACAACGGAAAATTTTATTTTCATGCAAAATATTTTTTTCTTTTTCTGGCTTTGCCAAGGCATATAGGGAAGGTTGACAAGGCGAGCTATTCAGGTGTTGGCATTATATGTCAAATTCACTGAGTCCACCACAATATTCGGTATAGTGCCTTACGCATGTTTTCTGCAAGTGGACCAAATGGACATATATGCCACAGCTTTGTGTTACAGTCGAATTCACACAATTGGGTGACTTTGTTTACCTTTTTGTGAAAAGAACATTCCAAAGGCAGGTGCAAACGAAAGCTCCTCCAAGGCAATCTTATCTACGACTACTATGCTACAGGAGAGATTCTACAGACAGGCCTCATAATGACCAAGCTTTTCAAGCCTGAAAGACCTGATTTTGCAGCCTTAACCCTCATCCTGCAGTACATGACAACCATTACCTTTGCAAACAGTGTAGATCCAGATCAGATGGCTTCTGAAGAAGCCATCTGATCAGGATCTACACTGTTTGTAATGCAGTTTGTGACTTGAAAACATTATATCAAATAATTTGATTGGTGAATAGGCAGAAATGGGTGTAGCAAAATAATTTTATTCACAGGATAAGTGTTAAATAGTCATTTTAAACAGAATATAGGAGGAAAAATCAAAATCTAAAAAGCCTGAAATCAAGAAAAAATCAAGAAACAATCAAACCCTAAAAGCCTGAAATCCTGCATATGCCTGAAAAATATGAGGCCTGTACAGACTGAAGCACAACAATGAAGCCATAGAAAGAAAGAAAGAAAGAAAGAAAGAAAGAAAGAAAGAAAGAAAGAAAGAAAGAAAGAAAGAAAGAAAGAAAGATTGGGTAGATGCTCAGGCTGGTCTGAGACTTTGGTCCCCATACGTTCCTGTGCCCTAGCTCAAATACGGAACTATGAATGATAAAAAGCAAAAACAGTGTAGCTGTCTGATTAGAATCTTCATTTGGGTAAAAATGAAAAAAATTCTTTGCACCCTATCTATATGGGAAAATGTCTGAGTTTTCTTGTGCATATGTGTATGGCAATAAAATGCGTAATGGCATTAGGTTTTGCAAAGAAGTTTAACAGGAAGCCAAATCTGTCAGACGATGCAAGCCCATCCATCGACTACCCGCCCATCCAATGCCCATGTGTCCTCTATCTATCTATCTCTATCCACTGATACTGCGTGGGTCACATTTGACCATTACCGCAGGTGTATATTACATACACTCCTCCCTGACATAGCAATTATAAAGGACAAATTTTTGAAAAAACTGTTAAAAAGAATATTGTTAATGTACATAAGACACTCCCGTAACTTTAACCCTGGTATAATATTATGTATTATATTGATGAGCCTACACACGAGAAAAGAACCCTTTACATTCTCCTTTACATTCTCCGAAATATGTTCTTCAAATGAGCCGGTACAGCAAACTTATTGGGCTAGACTCATGACCTCTTGCATGAAGTTACCTCAGTCTCCTATATATGTCTGTGAACAGTAAAGACTCTGGCGAGACTGTGCTTATGCGCAGGCTCGTTTGAGCCTTGGCTGGTTATCCATATGCAAGAAGAACTCTTTTATCCTGGGCTGGCTCAAATGAACTGTGACAAATGAAAATGTTTCTTCAGACATGAGTGTATGTGTATGTGTGTGTGTGCACAGCAAAGACTCTGATCAGACTGCACGGATGTGCAGTGTGATCAGAGTCTTTGCTGTGCACTATATGGATGTCCCCTGACCCAAATTTTCTTCCTTAACACATGAAACTGTGATGATGTACAGAGAAATTCTGCCGTTAACCATTGTCCTGCTGAATAAATTTTCCCGTATTTAACCCTTTTTGTACCAAATGGAATCTTCCTCCTTATATATAGCAGGAGTCCATTTCAAAATTTAGGGGTGTCAGGTAATGTTTTTCTTCAAAATTTATTTGGAAAATGGCTGAACTTATTGCAAACAGTGGAGGCCCTGATCCGGCGCCGCGTTCTGCGGTGTCTGATCTGGGCCTGCACTTTTTGCCGGGCTACCCGTTTTGGGGTTTCTGGTACTAAATGGGTTAACCACATCCGTTTCTGAATATCCACCACTCAAATTAACTGATATAATGTGTTAATTCAAATCTGTAAACTGCACAACAAACAGTGCAGATCCTGATCAGATGGCTTATCCAAAACCATCTGATCTGGACCTACACTGTGTGCAAAGGTAGGAACTGGACAAGGGTTAAGACTACTAATTCTTCTTTTAAAAACATATTTGAAAGGTTTCACATTTTTTCTTTGAGTTTTCTACAACTAGTGTCTCCTAGAAAGAGATTACATTTGGCATTGTTCAAAAGTGGTCTTAAAAACCACTTTTGAATTGTACCAAAGTGGTCTATTTAAAGGGATTTTCTGCATTTTGGATGGTTAGTGTCTCCAATGTGTGCACATCTCTGAAGATACCTTATTGCTTGATGCGCTAAAATACAGTGATATTTTTAAAATGCTCAGAAAGAAAGCAAGCATTTATACATATCCCCATAAAATTTAAAGTGTTTTCAATATACAGAAGTGCATGCTAAATACATAAATTGATTGAAAATGCACCCTGACAATAATGGATTATATACTATACAAGTTATACTAATAAAAATTTTAATGCTTGTTGTTTATTAACCAATTGTATGCGGGGGAAACCCTGAAAGGGGTACCTTGGCTAACAGTGCTGGCCCAGATCAGACGCCGCAGAACGCGGCGTCTGATCATTGCCTGCACTATTTGCTAACAGTATTTTCCAGCAAAAACAGAAGAAAAACGAAAAAATAGGCCTACTACCCCTTATATGACACATGGACTTGTCCAACATATAGCAATGGAAGAGTCTACTAGCATACAATGGGTTAAAGGGCTATGACAAAATGTACAAGATATAGTGTAAAGACATTAACAGTCGTGCAAGGAAGTAACATAATACCATGTCTTAATGAAAGGAATCTTGTGACATTATGCATTTTCATGTAAATTTCCTAATGGGCCAGAAACCTGTTTTGATTTTGTTTGAACTGAGGTTTAACTTCCCTGTCAACACTTAGATCATTCTGGAGACATTGCTTCCTATTTTGTGGGACTTTAACACGAAATTGAGTTGAAATGACATCTCAAGCCCAATCGCCAAATAAAACCAATAGGATTTATATGTATAGACAATCCAAATTGCAGCATTTTTCCTGGCCAGTACTTATGTGCGGTTGGTTTCAGCTCTGCCTGGAATCATGCAGCACAATCTATTTCTACAAGACCTGATGGGCGGGGGCTGGCCAGAAACATGTAACTTTGTCAAAATGAAAGGAGACTTATGACATTACATGTTTTTATGTTACTTTTTAATGGGCCTCAACTCTACCAGAAAACATATGGGTCTCGCCATGAGGAAAAAAATAGGAATCATTCATGCTTTTTCGTGCATTAAAATCTGTCCTGCTGAACCAGAACATGGTCTACCTTTGCAAACAGTGAAGATCCAGATCGGATGGCTTCTCCAGCAGAGAAGCCATCCGATCTGAATCTTCCCTGTTTGTCATTCACTATATAGGATAGAATTCATATGAGTAAAATACACATGTGAGTGAGTTTTTGAGTTTTACGTCCCACCAACAGCTAAGGCCATACGGAGTCGGGACCAGGTTTTAAAGACTCATCCAAAAGTCTGGGGAAGCCCGGGATCGATCCTGTGACCCCTGGTTTACAAGTACACATGTACATCAATTAATCTGGTTGGTGGATAGTCAACAAGAGCACCGCATGCGGGTGCCAACGCTCGGCTGCAAAAATTCTAAGTCGAAAAAGGGGCATATCTGTGGCAAAAATATTTTGAGGGTTACCTCACCTATTTGTATGAGTTCCCCTTTTCATAATGAACAACTAGTCTGAGTTTCAAGTAAATATGTTCAGTAATGACAGAGATATTACAAAATGTCCAAGTTTTTGCAAAAATTCTAAGTCACAACTAGTCCCAGTTTCAAGTAAATATGTTCAGTTATGACAGAGATATTAAAAATTGTCCAAGTTTTTGCAAAAAATCTAAGTTGAAAAAGGGGCATTACTGTGCCAAAAATATTTTGAGGGTTACCTCACCTATTGGTATGAGTTCCCCTTTTTATAATGAACAACTAGCCCAATTTTCGAGTAAATATGTTCAGTAATGACAGAGATATTACAAAATGTCCAAGTTTTTGCAAAAATTCTAAGTCGAAAAAGGGGCATAACTGTGCCAAAAATATTTTGAGGGTTACCTCACCTATTGGTATGAGTTCCCCTTTTTATAATGAACAATTTGTCCGAGTTTCAAGTAAATATGTTCAGTAATGACAGAGATATTACAAACTGTCCAATTTTGCACGACGCAGACGACGACGCAGATGACGCCAGAGCTATGACAATACCTCGTCGTTTTCTTCGAAAACAGCCAAGCTAAAAATAGGACCTGGTGTGGTAAAATTAATTTATTCAACAAAACAAGGGTTATGATTAGCCACGTACCAAGGAAGTTATCTGATGAGGAAGCTTCCGGTACCCGAGGAAGTTATTTGATGGTGAAGCTGCTGGCCGAGTATTCAAACATCTTCCTCATGAACCGGCAAACATTAACCCTTAAGATGCAGAGAAAAACTACATCTGAAAATTTTTCGTCCGCTTATGTCCTCTGCCGAAATTTTTTGCAAACTTTTTAAAAATATTTTTGTATACAGGAGCGGTCTGATCTCGGTTCACACTGTTTGCAAAAAAAAATACTTTTAAGTATAAACCGGCAGACGGCAAAGCAGACGACAATTGTCGTGCTTGGCATTTTCATGCATTGAAAAAACATGAATGATTGCTATTGTTGCAAAATTTTCTGTTGAAATTATTCATAAAATCAACATAAATTTTCCATCTAGCTAAAATATCCTAGACTGAATCTAAAGATCCTTTAACAATATGACATGGCAAAGACCATAAACAAATTTAATTTTGCAAGCAAGAAATATTTTCTATGTTTCAGATAGACAAATAATGTGAATAAAAGGGAAATATTTTAGGCATACAGACATGGTAATTCACAAAAAGACAGCACAACAAAATCATCCTGGATACACATTTTGTAAACCATTTCTTGTTGCAAAAAATAAACTGATTTACAGTATATATGATTAGATTTTGGGAAAGCCTGATACTAAACTTACGACAAAGAAATCAGAGACTGTGGTAAAGGAAGTTGAATGGGGTCTACCTACCCCCACGTCCTGATGCAGCAAAGAAAACACAGAAAATACATGAAAGGATTAAGATTTATATATAGCACTTAGGTCTAAACCCTTTCAGCCCTGTGACAAGTTTGTAGCCCTGTGCAAACACTGTAGAATCCTCACGAGATGGCTCATAATGAGCCATCTCATTAGGATCTACTTTGTTTGCCATTTTGTTAACAATATTAGCAAAGCCCCAAATTAACAATAATGAATGTGTCTAAATTACAACATGGAATAGTGCATCCAGAAACTTAGGGGTGAAAGGGTTAAAATAAATAGATTCCTTTAATAAATAAGCCCCTGATTTTACAAAGGGACATCATGTGAGCAAGTCCGGGAAATGAACACCCCCTTAAACCCCACTTTATATAGAGAAAACTGTGGTTGACGGCGTTTTCATTATTTTTCTTATTTCAGCTCCAAGACATAGGTTGTGGGTACTCGTTAGAACCGCCTCAATGAGGCGGTTCTAACGAGCACCCACAATCTATGTTTGAAGTAAAAGTAACAAAAATATGACAGATTTTCATCAGAAAAGTAGCCATTTTGGAGATGTGAAAAATGCACTATGTCTTATAGGTGTGTTTTCGTAATGGACAACTACATGTAATGATAGAAATGACTTTCACAGTACTTCAATTCTTTTAAAACTGGGTCATTTGGAATATTTTTCTTCAAACTACAGCCACTTTCACAATATCTTGATCCTTTTTATAAAAGGGCCCTGGGTATTTTCTTTTTCTTCAAGTGTAACCCCCTCTAATGAAGGCAACTTATTTTTGTGTAGTTTTACCTCTCTTGGAGGTGTATCAGAGTGTAGATACCCGACAAGCCGTCCTCTGTAGCTTAGTCAGATGCACCCCTGACTGGCGTTCAGGTGGTCAGAGGTTCGAACTTGCCGGGCTGGAACATTCCAACAAGGAGATTAGAAGCCTCTGTGGTGTAGTGGTTACGCTACTCGCCTTGTAAATCAGGGGTCGCAGGATTGATCCTGGGCTTCTCCAGACTTTCGGATGAGCCTTTAAACCGAGTTCCCGTCTTCGTATGACCTTTGCTGTTGGTGGGATGTAAAACTCGAACACTCACTCACTCCTACAAGGAGAATGATCATAAAATCTTTTCTCTAGTTGTTCTCTCCCTTCAGCTTTTTCAAGAAGGGTGGATGTCAGTTTCTGATGGATGATTTTTAAAGGTTGTTGAGCTTGCAGGGCTTAAAAAAAATTCAAGACAGTATGAAACTGATGAATGGGTTTTTTTTTGTATTCAACCCATTTTGTACCAGAATCCAAAAAAACAGATAATTGGCAAACAATGCAGGCCCAGATCAAGATGCTGCAGAATGCGGCATCTGATCAGGGACTACACTGTTTGTGACTCAAAGTAAATTTTGAAGAAAACACAAGCTGACACCCTTTAATTTTGGAATGGACTCCTGGTATATATAAGGAGGAAGATTCCATTTGGTACAAAAAGGATTAATGGCCCATTAAACACTATTTATACTTAAACCACTAAGCATGAATTAGCCTAGCAACGGCAAGATACCTATGCGAGCAATGTAGATCCAGATGCTGAGCCTTCAATTATGGGATACATTACAAAAACACGCCTATACAAATACACTGTAACCTTTATCACCAAAAAAAATGATATTTTTCACCTTTAACCTGCTGAATATTCAATTAAGCCACACTCATTTCTGACTTTGAACCAATCAGATTACTTGATGCAGCTTATTTCTACATATTCATAAACTGAATGTCAAACTGTGTAGATCCTGATCAGATGGCTTCTTCAGAAGCCATCTGATCTGGATGTACACTGTTTGTAAAGATAGGGCTTGTCGCCTACAGCAGGGTAAAGGTTAAGATGAAAAATTGTGATATTTTTCTTATTTCTACTCAAAATACATTTTAGAGCAGAACTAAGAAAAATAAGGTTTACCCCTGTGAACCCCAGTTTTACTATACAAAAGTGGGGTTCAAGGGGGTCAAAATTATATAGGCATGTTTTCGTGATGAGCTTGATTCAAAATTGTCATTTGATGGGGTTAATTGGCAGTTTTACAGTTGGAAATTTCATTTGACAGCGACGGATTAGCCATAAAATGGATTTGCAACCTTAAAACCAACAATTTACCTCCCCGAATGACAATTTTCTGTACAGTTCTCCCCAATTTAATACATTATTTTTTTTATTTCTTTGTTAAATTTTTCCTATTTTCACAAAGCAGTAAGCGTTGTGAACTGTGTATAACCAAATGCCAGCCAATAAAAAGCAACGTTACGTGATGACATTGGATTTCCGACAATATATCGCAGGATATACTGTCCTAAATTTTTTACACTTACCAATCAAACATCGCGTTACATTCGGAAATGCATTAGAATCAGGGATTTATTGGGTAATTATATATAGAATTTAGGATCTACACTCTCTGTCATCCTTGTTAACCCTTGTCCTGCTGAATATTCATATATGCCACACCTACTTCCGATTATCAACCAATCAGATTACCTGTAGCAAATTATTACAACAAATTCCCAATCTGAATGACAAACAATGTAGATCCTGATCAGATGGCTTCTTCAGAAGCCATCTGATCTGGATCTACATTGTTTCAAAGAAAAGGCATATCGGGGCTCAGCAGAACAAGGGTTAACAACTCTCGGGGGAGAAACAGTTAAGTCTTTGCTGACAAACAGTGAGAAGAAGTAGAACCTTTCTTGTGTATATTGGCATTCATTACGCAAACACTCCTATACAAATACATTGCCACCTTTATCGCCGAAAAAAAATGGAAATTTAAGATGAAAAATTGTGATATTTTTCTTAGTTCTGCTTAAAATATAGATTGTGGGCACTCGTTAGAACCACCTCATCGAGGCAGTTCTAACGAGTACCCACAATCTATATTTTAGAGCAGAAATAAGAAAAATAAGGTATACCCCCAGAAACCCAAGTTTTACTATATAAAAGTGGGGTTCAAGGGGGTCAAAATTATATAGGCGTGTTTTCGTGATGAATTTATAAACTTATTTTAATGTCATTATAAACAAATACATTAGTGAGTCATCAACAAATCAATTATACATACACAAATTTATAACACTTCCCATTATAACACAGGACACCCACCCATCAAGGTTTGAAGGAATAGATTGGGCTGCATGATGCTTCCATGCAGAGCTGAAACCAACCATACATGAGAAGTGGTGAACCTCTTAGAAGGTCAGCCTGCCCGGCAAACTGGTGTGAGTCCTATTGGTTTGTTTTTACAGTTGGGCTTGAGATGTCATTTCATCTCAATGTCAGGTAAAAGTCCCACAAAATTGGAAGCAACAGCTCCAAAATGACCTAGTGTTGACAGGGATGTAAAACCACAATTCAAATCAATCAAACAAAATCATTATAACACAGTTTTTTGGAAATGTATAGATTATATGTGCCCCGTCAAGCGATTTTGGTACTTATCGCCTATGCGAGCACCGAAGGTTCAGGCGAGCCTGCGCATCCGCGCAGTCTCGCCAGAACCTTCGCTGCTCGCTCATACAAGCATTTAATCAAGAGGAACCTGCAGACAGAAAGCCATATCCCTGGCCCCTCTGAATGGCTGGGCATGCGCAGTTAAAATTTGTCATGACGGAATGCTCGAAGACACAAATTCGCTTGGCGGGGCTCATATAGAAAAATTACAATGGTCATTTTTCTAAATAATCTATACATTTTTGTTTGACTATTACAAGGTTGTTTGAGAAACACTGTTTCGGTTCCCACCAACAGTGTAACAAAAAGAGAATGTATTTGTTTCTTTGTTTGATTTGAGGTTTGATGTCCCCATCAACACTGTATAGATCATTTTGGAGATGTTGCTTCCAATTTTGTGGGTCTTTTACCCGACACTGAGATGAAATAACATCTCAAGCCCTGTTGCCCAATGAAACCAATAGTGTTTATAAGCATGGATGGTCCGACTCGCACCACTTTGCCTGGGCAGGCTTAAATCCTTCATGCAGTTTACCAGTACTTGTGTGCGGTCGATTTCAGCTCAGCATGGAAGCATCATGCAGCCCATCTATTTCTTCAAGCCCCGATTGGCCGGGGCCAGCGGAAAAAAAAAAACAACAAAAAAATGTGTGCTCCTTTTGCAAAGTACAAATATTTTTTTTTTTTCATTCTAGCTTAGACTGTAGATATTCTATTGCAAATGAACTAAGGGTCTGAGCAACATTATAGATACCATAATTTACCTAAGCATTGGGACAGATAGATCTAAGCAAACAGTGTAGACCAAGATCAGACTGCTCCTGAAGAAGCCATCTGATCAGGGTCTGTACTGTTTCCCATTCCGTCTGCACCTTTTGGACCCTTTGTCGGAATGTGAAACAAATTTAAGAATATTTTATGAGAACTGCAGCAAGTCCTCAAGATGTCCGAAATTGTAGGATATTTACGGTAGACCACTGTACTAGACATGCTAAAACAGATAATTTTGACCACTATCGCGCTCGTTAAGTTAAAAAGGCTTTGAAGAAAGGGGTGCTGAATAGCTCTTAACAGTGGAGTCATGCATGCTGGATTCCAGTTTGGGAGATACATTCAGTGAAAAGACATTTTATTGCCATGGCAACCATCATAAATCCCCTGACTGCAACCTGCAGCATCTGATCTAGGTCTGGACTGTTTGCCTAAGACTGGTCTCACAAGCCATCTTAACCCTTGTCCTGCTGAATACTTTAATATGCCACACCCACTACCGATTATCAACCAATCAGATTTCTTGATGCAAATTATTGCAACAAATTCATAATCTGAATGACAAACAATGCAGATCCTGATCAGATGGCTTCTTCAGAAGCCATCTGATTTGGATCTACATTGTTTGAAAGATAAGACATATCCGGGCTCAGCAGGACAAGGGTTAAAACACAACTGCAGCATCACTTATCAGCATTTGATTAATATTAGTCATTGACAGAAATGACAGGCAAACTACTGGACTGTTTGCTTATAATGTTCATACCTGTGATACCTCCCTCATCAGGAGGGAGACTCCCTCATTTTGATGCTAATTTTTGCCCAATTTATGCTAAATTTTAGTAAAACTTTGGAGTCTCCCTCATTTGAACTGAGAATTTCCCTATATATTCTTTACATCTCCCTCATCACAATTGCAAATCTCCTTCATAAAGATGGCCCCCGCCCTTTGGGGCTTGAAGAAATAAATGGGCTGCATGATGCTTCCACGCAGAGCTGAATCTGACAGCACATGAGTACTGGTAAACTGCTTAGAGGATCTAAGCCTGCCCAGGCAGAGCAGTGTGTGTCGGACCATCCATGCTTATGAACCCTATTGGTTTCACTGGGTGACAGGGCTTGAGATGTCATTTCATCTCAATGCTGGGTAAAAGTCCCACACAATTGGAAGCAACGTCTCCAAAATGACCTATACAGTGGTGACGGGGACATTAAACCTCAAATCAAACAAAAAATCATTCATACAGTTTAAAAAATTGTGAGTAATAGGGTGGAAAGGCCCTTTATTGGCTAATATGCTACACATTTACCCAGCCTACACTCAGAAATGATCAACCATCCGGTGTTCTCATTGCTTTGATAAGGACACTGGCAAACAGTGTAGAACCAGAATGTGCTGTCTGATCAAGGACTTCAATGTTTGCTTAAAAGTATGGATATCTTTGTCAGATTTCTGCTTACTAAAAAAATCTGAAATGGACCAGTTCAAAGCTGTTAGGTGAAAGATTCCATTGAACCTTAAGGGGAATAGATACACCTTCAGAGGAGGCAACTCCTGTAAAAGAATTTTTGTATCCTATGTCAATAGGGATCAACTCTTAAAGGAGAGGAGCAAATTCTTTCCTTTAAAAGCAGCAATTCTGGGTCCACTCTTAAAAGAAAGAATTTGCTTCTGAGGAGCAATTTCTTTCTTTTAAGAGTAGACCCCTTTTTCAGTGGGACAGAGTTTATAGAAAAGCATACAGGAAGTCCCAAAAGTTGTCTCCCCTTGAAAAATGGCAGAAATATCTGCCAGGTTTACAATCAACAACTCTTCATTCAGTTATAACCAATGACCTTTACCCAATGTCAGTTGCCATGACAACAAGTCTTTTCTCTCAAAACAGTTTGGAGTCTTGCAGACTATACAAAAGGAAGATTTTACATTAAAGTTTTCAATCAGCAACTGAAACCATGACGAATGTCAGTGTATTGTTTTGAACATTTAAGTTTCAATACAAAAATTAACATGTAAACATGTAGTGTTTGAAATATACATAAAATGACGCATGGTTTCAGTCAAGGGAAGTAAGAGCCACTCACAGGTGTGGGAAGATCTTTTAGCTTAAAATATAAGAACAGTTCCATGTGAACATTTTATTTCTATATTTATATATTTTTCTAAATATTTTTCATTTCATCTTTTTATTTTATTTATCATGTTAACAAGTCAGTGAAATGAACATGTCTGTAAACCCCTTTTTTATAAAGAGAAAAGTGGGGTTTATTTTCCTTAATCTTGCATAGAAACATAGACTGTGGGTACTGATTAGGACAGCCTCAATGAGGCTGTTTAAACAAGCTCTCACAATCTATGTAAGGAAAGAGAAAAAAGAAAAATATCCCAATTTTTGGTAAGAAAAATGTCTTTTTTTACATGTCTGAAAGAAAGCATTACGCCACATGGGTGTCATCCTAAGGTATTTATTTATTTGATTTCCTTTGTTATAGAGTTTAACACTATCAAAGTCATGTCAAGCCGCCAATGTACCTAGCCATACTTTTCCTGGGCTGGTTTTAAATTGGTTAACCAGTACAGTGAATATCAGAACCCCTCAAATCAGTCGAAAGATGAGAATGACCATAAAAATCTTTATACTGGCCAAGTGTGCCGTATGCGCTCTAAACATCTGCTCAGCTATTTCTATTATATTTAATATTCTCATAGCCCTGAACCTCTTTATAACCTGTTCATCACAGCATGGATTTGGAAACAACACTGTTTAAGATTGATCCTAAAAATGTATAGATTATTTAGAAAAATGACCATAAATGGTCATATTTCTATAATCTACAATTTTTGTTTGGATATAACACTATAACAATAAGGTTTCTGCTTTGGACCCTAACTACACTGCTGTAAAGAGAGTGTAAAGTTTTTTACACCCAAGAAAATGAATGCACACAAATCAGATTGTATACATACAAATTGCATACCCCTTTTTGAAATTCCTGGAAATTCCAGATTTATCAGAAGTGCAATGTCACAACTGTAAACTGACCATGATGTATAGAGTCTTACTTCAAATATTCTACATTTACTTTCCTTCACTAATTACAGTAGAACGTCGATGGCTCGAACACCCATGGCTCGTTTACCATGGCTGAGTCGAACACGTTCTTGAGTCCCTAGGGAGTTTCTGTACGTAAGAAATAGGGAGAGTAAAAATTAGGATATCTTCGTCTTTTAGCTTGCAAATGTATGCTGTGTGTACTCATTAGAATCGCCTCGATGAGGCGAAATGAGTACACAATGCATTCATTTTCATTATAGAACACAGAAAACATGTCCTAAAGTATGTCGTTATGCCTCCTGGCAATAGTCCTCAGTGGCTCGAACTACCCCTGTCTCGAACAGATTTTCGAGGTCCCAAAGGTGTTCGAGCCATTAAAGTTCGACTGTAATACACAGTGCAAGTTTGAAGTTCGACTGTAATACACAGTGCAAGTTTGAAGTTCGACTGTAATACACAGTGCAAGTTTGAAGTTCGACTGTAATACACAGTGCAAGTCAGGTAAATTTAGCAACTTCTGAACAGCCAGAAATAATTTGTGTCAGTCTTTGCTACCTGCCTGTTATGTATGAAAAGGAATCAGTTTATGTAAAATTATATGACAGTTTGCAATAAGTAATCAGTTTATATTATAATGTTATTAATCAAATAATTTCGTACTGGGCCAGTTACAGGTCCGAGGTCTGCTGTATTGGCACGAGGCCGAAGGCCGAGGCCAATACAGCTGACCGAGGACCTGTAACTGGGACAATACGAGATAACTTGATTAATGACAATTTTATTAATTGACGCAATAAAAAACATGATTTATGACTTTTGAATATTGGTTGACCTTGTGCAATATAGGATAATCGATTAATAAAAGATCGTACAAAAGCTTTTCAATCAGTAATCAGTTTATATGAAATTGTGATAGTTTTCAATCATAAATCGGTTTATATAATATATAAAATTATATGATAGTATTCAAATCAGTAATCACTTTATACAAAATTATATGAGTTTTTTTTATCAGAAATCAGTTATACAAAATTATATGACAGTTTTCAATCATTAATCAGTTTATATTATATAAAGTATATGACACTCTACAATCCTTTTAGCATCCGATTATTGTTGGGTTAGTTATATTATATGATAAACACCACAAATGCTCAATATTCAGAGAATTACAAGAGAAAATTGGGGAGTATCCAAATTTTTAAAAGGAGGTAATTTAACTGCAGTTGGAGACTGGAAGTAACTTAATTGTAAAGGAAGGTGATTGTATTGTATAGGGAGTTATTTAAGTGGAGCAACCAAATTTTGTAAAGGAAGGGAAGTAACCCAATTTTACAAAGGGAAGTAACCCAATTTTGAAAAGGAAGCTTCCTTTGCAAAATTGGGTTATATCCCTTTGTACTTTCTTTCAGCCTGAACATTCATGGTATTTATGGCGATTTATTATTTCTGAATAAAACTCTTGTTATGAATTAGATATGTTTGTTTAAGCTGAAAATACATACCTTCACGTCAATCTCCACCTTCTTCATACTAGAAAGGGGAACAACTCTCTTGGAGACCTGAGTCTGAAATAGAGCATAATTTAACCCTTACCCTGCAGAAAACGACAACCCCTATCTTTGAAAACAGTGTAGATCCAGATCAGATGACTTCTGAAGAAGTCATCTGATCAGGAACTACACTGTTTGTCATGCAGTTTGTGAACACAACAAATGTATTATATCAAGTAATTTGATTCGTAATCAGCACTAGTTGATAGTCAGCAATGGGTGTGGCTTAATTTATGCAGCAGTATAGAAGACTTTAGGCACTTTCACTTCCTGGCAACGGCAGTCCGATTTTCGCGCATGCGCAGTTTGTGTAGGGCAAAAAGTCTCAAGTATAAAGTGAAACAACACTGTATTTTTGTAAATATTGCTTGAAAATGAGTCACTATGCGAAAACAATTATCGCCATAACACAACAACGGTAGAACAACAAATTAAAAATACTGTGGAAAAAGATTTTCCGTAGTTTACATGTACGGATGTATGGTCAAAATCAAGCGAATCTGATTCGTCTTTGTTATGGCACAAAATAGCCAACTGTTGAGTTCAGTTATGTGTACCTATCCTCTTTGATAATGTCAGTTTGCTGGGTTTGTAAACTGTGAGTCCGGATCACGCCATAAATTGCTTCTTGAAAAAGGATTAACTTTAGTATACAGGTTAAGGTGTGACACACAGAATTATCTTACAGTACCAAATGTGAGAAACGGTTTGGTAAGCTGTCCCAGCCAGCACCAAACTGCGGGCCAACATCAGACCGACAGCGATACAACGTTTCCGCCTCGTATCTCTGTCGACCCGACGCTAGAACGACATTCTATGCAGGCTGGGGTAGTATAGATAGGATGCTCCCAGCCAGTACAAAACGGCAAGCCAACGCCGGGTCGACAGCGATACGACGTGGTAACACCGTATCCCTGTCGGCCTGACACTAGCCCGGCATTCTATGTGGGCATGGGTAGTACAAGATGGGATGCTCCCAGCCAACACAAAACAGCGGGCAAATGTCGGACCAGCAGCGTTGTATCGCTGTCGGCCCGACATTCTTTGCTGGCTGAGCTATGACGTGGGAATCTCAGAAAGAAATTCAATACTCGAACATGACAGGATGAGGTTCTGGGGTGGTTGGTTTTGTTTTGATTGAATTGAGGTTTTACGTCCCCATGAACACTTTTTAGATCATTTTGCATTTTGGAGATGTTGCTTCCAATTTTGTGGGACTTTTACCCGACACTGAGATGAAATGACATCTCAAGCCCTGTCAACCAATGGAACCAATAGGGTTTATAAGCATGGACTCGCACCGCTTTACCTGGGCAGGCTTAGATCCTCTAAGCGGTTTACCAGTACTCGTGTGCGGTCGCATTCAGCTCTGCGTGGAAGCAGCATGCAGCCCATTTATTTCTTCAAGCCCCAATGGGTGGGGGCGGTTGATAGCATTGTATGTCAATTGCAAGTTTTAAACATCGAATAAATTATGACAGATTGCAGTTTTTATAAACAAATGAAGACACGACCAGCATGATTAGCGTTAATGTTTTTAACAATTGTTTAGTGCTTTCTGCCCTACGTAATTTGCGCATGCGCGAGAACACTGCAGTATGGGATCGCTTTTCCTTAGCAACCGATGGCGTCGTAAAGTCATCTATAAAGGTTAAGAAGATTATTAACTAACCCTTTTTGTACCAAATGATATCTTCCTCCTTATATATGGCAGGAGTCCATTTTGAAATTTAGGGGTGACTGGCTGTGTTATCTTATTTATTTATTTGGAAAATAGCTGAACTTTTTGCAAGCAGTGCAGAACCTGATCAGATGCCGAGTTCTGCGGCCTCTGATCTGGCCCTGCACTGTTTGCCAAGTACCTCTTTTTGGGTTTCTGGTACTAAATGGGTTAATACCAATATCACAAGACTTCTACTTCAAACTTGTTCCAACTTGCGCAACAAACTCCAGGCTTTCAGTAGCCTTTATATCATATATATGTACCATATTTGGTGTTACAAGGCACATTGAGCTTAGATTTCATTCTAATCATAAAAGTCATTTTATCATGATCAAATGCAACCATCATTCTACTCCCTATGCTAACTGCTAACATTGGACATGTTTGACTTACCGTAAAAATCCTAAAAATTGGGACACATAGAGTACTTGCTGTAATTCTCCTAAAACTTTGACGAGTTTGTTTCACGATCAAGCAAGCAGTTCAAAAAGTGGAGACAGACTGGCAAACAGTGTAAACCCTGACTGCAGTCTGATCTGGGTTTGCACGGTATGCTTAGGCCTGTCTGTCCCAATAATTAGGTTCATTACAGTAAACAAACATGTGCCAAGTTGGCATCAGGCTGCTGCATATTAAAATACATCAAGGTCCTTAATATACATGTAAACAATTTGTCCATCTTTATCACAAAGGCATAATAATTAATAACTGAGTACAATGTTTTATGATGGGTGACTTATCACAGCATATAATTACTTAATTAGCAATTAGAAGGGGGGCAAAATGAGAAGGTCAGTCTCGGTGTTTTGACCCAAGGCATGTATTGTTGAAATCTGAAGTGATTTGTGCTTATTAAAGCAGGGTATGGTGATGCCAAGACAAAAATGGCAAAGGTGGACCAACAAGGCAACAGAAAATTTTATGCCTTTGCTGAACCTCACAGCTCCAGACATAACAAAGATAATTAAGGGATAAGCTTCTTTATTCAGTTTCAGAAGTATATGTTGTGGGTACTTGTTAGAATCGCCTCATCGAGGCGATTCTAACAAGTACCCACAACATATGTTTTCATGATGACATAGAAAAATTAGCCCTTAATTATCCTTGTTATCCATCCTTAGCAGGTTCAACAAAATGTAACCTAGCCCATCAGGGCTTCGAAAATAGATTGGTCGGCATGGTGCTTCCACTCAAATCTAAAACCAAACGCACATGAGTCCTGGAAAACTACTTAGAAGGTCTTAGCCTGCCAAGGCAAAGTGGTGCATGTCGGACTGTCCCTACATATAAACCTTGTTGGTTCCTTTGGGCAGCAGAGCTTGAGATGTCATTTCATCTCAATGTCGGATTAAAGTCCAAAAAAACTTGGAGAAATGTCTCCAAAAAGACCTAAAAAGTGTTGAAGGGGACGTAAAACATCAATTCAAACAAATGAACAAAAGCTATGTATTAACCTGTATAAGTATAAATATTTCACAAACCACCACAATCACAATTATTAATTGTCTTAAGACAACTCATCCCTGCAAAGACTACCTTTACAAAGTCATTGAACCATGAAATATAAGTCGAGGTCAAATACGGATGCTTGCATTAAAGCTGCCATCCCTAGATGCAAGTTTGTACAAAGTATCATATAGTTCTTGAGAAATGGATCTGAGCATTAGGGTGAGTGCTAAGGTTGATGAAATAGTTTGCATAGTCAATAAATCATGAAATTTAGGTCAATGTCAAATTTTGCTGCTTGCATTGAAGTTGCCATCCCTAGATGCCAGTTTGAACCACTAGTATCATTTGAGCCCCGCCAAGCGAATTTGTGCCTTCGAGCATTCCGTCATGACAAATTTTAACTGCGCATGCCCAGCCATTCAGAGGGGCCAGGGGTATAGCTTTCTGTCTGAAGGTTCCTCTTGATTCACTGCTTGTATGAGCGAGCAGCGAAGGTTCTGGTGAGACTTCGCGGATGTGCAGGCTCGCCTGAACCTTCGCTGCTCGCATAGGCGATAAGTACCAAAATCGCTTGACGGGGCCCATTTATGAAGCTCTTATAGGTTTTGAAAAATGGACTTGAAAATTTGGGTGAAAGCTAGAGTTGTCGCAAATGTTGACGGTTTGACAAACCATCTGACAAACAAGAGCATGGAACACAGGACTCCTATATCACACTATGTTTAAAGCAGTAGAGACAACTATATTCCTACCCTCTGATTGGAGTAATAGCGGAGATTCTTCCCATCAAATATTACCCATCTTTTTCTCCAACCTCTGTTCTGTTTGACCCTACAATAACAAACAAGAGGACCATGAGGGTCTGAACTAACAGATTTGTGTGGTTTCATACAAGTAGACAGCTTCAAGTACTGCAGAACATTGTAGTGCAGATGGCAATCTATTTTTTTCCCTTATTTTTCTGCAAACATAAAGCTTGACATTTTCATGTGAATCAAGCAGACAATTCACATGAAATGTCAAACATTTTCCCTAATTTTTCAGCAAAAATAAGGCTTGACATTTCATGTGAATTGTCTGCCAAGCAGACAATTCACATGAAATGTCAAGCCTTATAGTCACTGAAAAATAAGGACAAAATACTTTACTAATATTGTCTACTAACTATGCTTAGCGCTTGAAAAGTCAAGGCTTGTTATGGTGCTACTTTCTATTTTCTGCATATTTTTGAGGCCAGTTTCCCTTTCTTTTCTGTTAGGCTTATTTGATTTAATGCAAATATTCAACACATTCAGACAGTAATGATTTGGCTTAGCTGGCACCATTTTTGCTGATGATCTATATGACATTTGCAAAATCAAACTAACAAAATCAATTGCTGGACTATATCCCATCTTTCTTTTCTTTGTTTGGAAGTCTAATGGCACAGTCAATACTACTTAGGTCATTTCAAGCCAGTCAGTTTACCTAAACACACTTTTGCCCGGGCCCCCCCCCCCCCCCACCCCCCCCACCAACACCTCACCCACAAAGGTCCCACAAAGTTGGAAGCAACATCTCCAAAATGATCTATAAAGTGTTGATGAGGATGTTAAACCTCAAATCAAACAAACAAAACCTTAAACTTTTCCTGGACAGGCTTATGCATAAGCTGTCAACTAAAGGTGTGTTGTTCCATCAAGAAAATGCTCCTGTTCACAAGTCTGCCATTGCTATGGCTGCCATACACGATTTTGGCTTTAAATTAATTAAGCATCCACCTGCTTCACCTGATCTCGCTCCATCAGACTTTCATTTATTTCCAAAACTGAAAACAGCTATTTCAGGCACCCACTTTCAGTCAGATGATGACATAATATATATGCAGTGGATGACTTTTTGAACAGCCAAGAAAAGGAGTTCTATAAAAGTGGCACTGAGGCCCTAAAACACTGCTGGCAAAAGTGTATAGATACTGAAAGCGATTATGTTGAAAAATAATACAATATGTCCAACAAAATTCAAATCCGTCAATATGAGGCTCACAACATATCAATCAGCCCTTGTATGTTAAAATAACAATCTCTATGCAGAACATTTTGCATTGGTATGTTAATATAAGAACTTTGACAATGTTGATTGATTCAGATTGAAATGCCAGTCAGAAAAGTTGACCATACTATTAAGCTCCCTATAGCCTGGGTTCAAGGGAGCTAAATATTTGTTGTACTTACCCTCCCTGTTTGTATAAGAAGCCATTTCTTTCTGTCTTCCTGGGCTGAAAGAAAGATGTCAAACCCTTATTCTGCTGTTCACAACAACCCCCACCTTTGCAACCAGTGCAGATCCAGATCAGATGGCTTCTGAAGAAGACAGCTGTTCAGTATTTGCTAATGTAAGTGTTTTTGTGATCAGCAGGAAAAGGGTTAACCCTTATCCTGCTGAATATTTAATTTTGCCACACCCATTTCTGATTATCAATCAACCAAATTACGTGATATATTAAAGTAATTTAAATATGCAAACTGAATGAGAAACAGTGTAGATCCAGATTAGATGGCTTCTTCGGAAGCCATCTGATCTGGATCTACAATGTTTGCAAAGGTAGGAGTTGTCATGAACAGGATAAGGGTTAAGAACAGTTTAGAAGGAGTTCCAGGTAAAATGTATTCATTCTATTCACAAACAGAATGACAATGTAGATCCTGATCAGATGGTTCTTCACTATTTGAAGATGTAGGGGTTGACATGATCAGCAGGATTTTAGGGTTAACCCTTGTCCTGCTGAGCCTGGATATATCTTTTCTTTCAAACAATGAAGATCCAGATCAGATGGCTTCTGAAGAAGCCATCTGATCAGGATCTACATTTTTTGTCATTCAGATTGGGAATTTATTGCAATAATTTGAATTAAGTAATCTGATTGGTTGATAATCAGTAGTGGGTGTGGCATTTATAAATATTCAGCAGGACAGGGGTTAAAGGTGCATTATTGAGCTATCCGGAAAAAATGCTTCCAAAAATAAAATACATATAGCCGGTATTTTTCTTTAAAACAATACAAATGAATGCATTTTATGCAAAAATGAGAACAATTATGATGACAGGTAAACGAGTTTGAGAGGGATTCCCTAACTAGGTTTTGAACACTAGTTAGATCTATTTTTAGTTCGTGACAAAAATAGAATCCCCATATATGACGTTATGTGACGTTCATTTTGGCCTTGTTTGCTTAGGCCATGCCTGAATCGGAAAAAAATAATACGCTTAGTACCATGCCATAAGTAACTACACTCAGAGACAATACTGTCGCCATGTATGTGTAAAGTGACAGATTTATTTTTAGAACAGAAATTCCGAACAGATGTTCAGAGGGAAGGGTAAACACGAATGAAAACGACCATTTTCACAAAGTTCTGAAGCTGTATTTGGCTCTAAAGGTGTACACATGACAAAGGAGTATGCATTGAAGATAAAAACCAGAAAAACAAAAATTGAGGACCGGTAGCTCAATAATGCACCTTTAAGGTCAGTTAGAAGGAGTTCAAGGTGTTCAAGCATGACTGAAACCATCCTATTATTACAGTGAATAGTTTGTTGACAGAATGAATACTGGAGACAGACACGTATGCTTTTCTGACCTAGTTTTGTATCATAAGGATGTTGATTTCATATTTTTAAAGAATGTTGAAACTTTTGAAGATGATAATTTCAAGTTTACAGGATGTGTCAACCCTATGCATGGGTCACTGACATCTTTGTACCTTTTTGTTCCACATTGAAGACAATCATCTATCTCATCATGTTAACAAGTTCGTGAAATGAACACCCCATACACCCATTTTATATAGAGAAAAATGGGGTTTACAGGGGTATACATATATGAAATTTCAAAATCCTAGCATACACGGTTCTTAAGTTATGATATGCAGAAGAAAGCGTGAGGAACGAACATACCAACATATGAACGGACAAGCCAGAAGCAATATGCCCCCCAACTTTTTCACAGTTGGGGGCATAAAAAGACCACTAGCATTCTCCACTTCTGGCCTCCAAATTAATGCGCTTGTGCTGACAACTGACAGGGACTTCATGCATGTCTTCTTGCATGATGCCACAGCAAGGTCTTTACATGTCTGCCAGGAGCAAAGGCTCTGACAAGACTGCGCCAATGCCCAGTCTCGGCTGAGTCTTCGCTGGTCGCCTTTGCCACAAGTACTCTTTCTTTATGAGCTGATACATCAGTTAAATTCGTCACTGTCAAATTCAGCACTATTGAATTCAACTCAAGTGTCTGGATGCATCAAACTGTTGAATTTAAGGGGAATGGGAACACCTTCAGGGAAGGCAACTCCAGCAAAAGTATTTTTGACTCCCATGTCAATAGGGGTCAACTCTTAAAGGAAAGAATTTGCTCCTGAGGAGCAAATTCTTTCCTTTAAGAGTAGACCCCTATTTCCGTGGGACAGTGCTTATAGAAAGGTGAACAGGAAGTCCTGAAAATTGTCTCCCTTTGAAAACTGGTGGAAAAATCAGCCTGGTGTCCCCATTCCCCTTAACTTTAATGTTGAATTCAACAAAATTCTAGTTAAACAGGAAGACTATCCACATGATCAAATGGTGCTGAATTCTACAAAGATTTATCAAGCTGACAAGTATGTCCTTACATAGAGATTGCGACATGCCGGTACTTACACTGCATACTGTTGTGGGTAACACTTGAACTGTGTTCATCCCCTCGGTCTCCTCGATGTCGTCGATCAGATCATCATTGCTGCCACTGCTGCAGGTATCGTCTGCTGAAAGATATATGTTCACAAGAACGTTAGCTTATATCTGTTACCGTATGATATTTATTTTTAAGCCATTCTTACCTTGAACACCGTCAAAGGGACATTCTGAGGAAACAGTGTAGACCTGGATCAGATGCTGCATACCGCTGCATCTGATCCAGGTCTACACTGTTTGCTATCAAAAACAGAATAAATATGCTACAAACGACCTGACACCCCTTAAATGTCAAATGGACTTGTCCAACATACAACAATGGAAGAGTCCACCAGTAATAATGGGTCAAAAGGAGACTACTGAAAAGTTTGTTTTGTTTGTCAACACTATATAGGTCATTTTGGAGATGTTGCTTCCAATTTTGTGGGACTTTTACCCGACATTGAGATGAAATGACATCTCAAGCCCTGTCGCCCAATGAAACCAATAGGGTTTATAAGCATGGACGGTCCGACTCGTACGTACCGCTTTGCCTGGGCAGGCATAGATCCTCTAAGCGGTTTACCAGTACTCGTGTGTGGGTCGGATTCAGCTCAGCGTGGAAGCATCATGCAGCCCATATATTTCTTCAAGCCCCTATGGGCGGGGCACAGTACCATAATGAGAAACAAAGTATTGTGACAGATAGGCCTACAATGTAAGCATTAAACAGTGCAGACCCAGATCAGACTGCTCCTGAAGGAGCAGTCTGATCAGGGTCTACACTGTTTGCCATTCTGTCTGCACCTTTTGGACTCCTTGCTGGAATGCAAGCCCCGATGGGGAATGATCCACATGTACATGTAACTTCCCAAATTCTTTTTTTTTTTTTACGCTAGGCGGAAGCAAAGATCCTTCATTTTACAGGAGCCCCAAAATGATTAAAAGGATGGAAAAGTGTTGATACTCATTGGATGGCTCTTGTCTAAATCTTGTCTGTTTGCATAGGTATCTGCAGTAACCATCTACAGGGTTGAAAGGGTGAGACTGGATATTCAGATTCGCTGACTCAAAGTTCCTCAACGGAAGGTCAGGTGGTTTTTCTCCAGTTATCGTCCACCTCTGCCGAGTGATCAGCTCCAAATAAGTGAAATAAGTGGAAGGGCCCTAACACCACAACCATAAAGAAAATTATTTCAATTTCACAACAAAGAAGGACAACTTTTGCAACTTCCTCTTTATTTTCTAGTAATCTAAGACTCGTTCCAAATGGGGTCTTAGTAACTCTTAAAGGAAAGAATTGGCAGCTCAGGAGCAAATTGTAGACCCCTGCTGACAAAGGAAACAAATAATGTTTCTAAAGAATTCTCTCCCCTGAAAACTTATCTATTCCCGAAGAATCATGACACTTTTTTTATCTTGACATTTCAGGAAGCAAAAATAAAACAACAATTCTCCAAAATTCAAACACTTACATTGTGTCCTAAATTTCTTGAACACTTAAAGAACCACAGAAATTTTTAGAGCAGATGACAATTTTATAAATATTTTTTTTTGTTATTTTTCTAAGAAAATAAGGCTCGACATTTCATGTGAATTGTCTGCTGGGCAGACAATTCACATGTAATGTCGAGCTGTATTTTCTCTGAAAAATTTGACAGAAATATTTTAAAGTAAATAATGTCTGCAAAATGATGTGACTGGCACAATGTGATTGGCAGTTCAAGAGTTAAAGATATAATTTTTTTAATCAGTTCTATTTGTACTATAAAATGATCATTCAGGTGATTTCCCATTCCAATACAAGATATAATCAAAGCACTGAGAGTACTGTTTTTGTTTGTTTGATTTGAGGTTTAACGTCCCCGTCAACACTGTAAAGGTCATTTTGGAGACGTTGCTTCCAATTTTGTGGGACTTTTACCCGACATTGACATGAAATGACATCTCAAGCCCTGTCGCCCAATGAAACCAATAGGGTTTATTAGCATGGATGGTCCGCCTCGCACCGCGGTTCCTGGACAGGCTTAGATACTGGTAAGCAGTTTACCAGTACTAGTGTGCGGGCCGGATTCAGCTCTGCGTGGAAGCATCATGCAGCCCATATATTTCTTCAAGCCCCTATGGGCGGGGGCCCCTGAGAGAACTGTTGGGTCTACAGTCTCTGAGGGTAGGCTGGGAAAAAATCCTGGACTGAGACTTAAAAGTTTCATTTAACTTTTATCATGCTGTTCACGACAACCCCTATTTTTGGAAACAGTGTAGATTCAGATCAGATGGCTTCTGAAGAAGCCATCTGATCAGGATCTACACTGTTTGACATGAAGTTTATGGCTTTGTAAGAATAAATTACAATGTACATCATGTAATCTGATTGGTTCAGAGGTAGAAAAGGGTGTGGCTTAACTGAATATTCAGCAAGAGAAGGGTTAACCCTTAAATTCCAGTTTTTAAGCAAAAAGCGACAACCTTGATCCAGGGGCTGACAAATCCATTGCCCGGCCGCCCGGGACAAGTCCGAAATTGCGCCGGGCAAGTGCACTTTGACCTTTCGACGCCCGGTCGGGCAAGTGCAAAAAAAATCGTCTACAACTGTCAGTTTTTTTAGTCATTAAATACGGTAAAACTAGACCCGTAAGTAAATTACAATAATATCCGCTTTGTCGGCAATTCAGAGACAAAACCATCAATGTTTTTATAACGGTTCAATTATGACACTATTGTTAATCCCTGTCATATAATTACCAATTAAACACGATTGCCCGGCGGTGCGTGTCTTTCATTTCTTGTGTAGTGTGTACCACCAGCGCTATCGATAAGCGTGACAAGGTGTGAAAATAAGATTAAGTTATGTCTCTAATTTGCGTTTATCCCTGCCATAAAATTTAATCCACAATCAATGTGAAAATGATTTAATAGCTCCTGAGACGATTTGCTACATCTTACGGTAGTAAAAACGGACATCTTACGGTAGTAAAAACGGACTATTCTACTATCTCGTGAATGGTTATGTTTTGGCGCCAAATAGCAGACACTGGCGGGAAAAGTCGATTTTTTTAATGTTGGTAACCGCGGATTGGTCACGCCTCTATCCACAACCGTTTAGCTAGCGAGAAAATATTTTTTTACCGGTTCCAAACATTTTTAATGAAAGAGATACGCCCCATTAAAATAAAACAATGACGTTAAACACGTGTAGGGTTGCTTGGGTCGGATGACGTCATTTACCGATCGCGTGCAGAAAATGGGAGTGGTGGTTTATGGACGACGATTTGGATGACGGAAATGATGATCGCATTGAACTTGCTTGTAGGGCGGGTGTGAAAGTTTGGGTTCGTTTCGGATCGAGGGGGTCCTCGTCTTATGGTTCAAGCTAAATAAATTGCATTCTTTTAATCTTTTATCTCGCTGCCCTGACACTTCTGATCTTTTGAGTAGATCTATATCGGCTGCAGCTCTTGTTCATCATGCGTGTCAAGCTAAATGAGTTTATATAACTGTATCTTAAATTGCTAATCGGTAAAGGTATTATGTCAATTAACTTGAAAAAGTACCGTTATTGACTATGACAACAACAGTATTTTCTACCGTATTACCGCACAGAAGGAAATAAATAGAAGTGAATGCAATGACCAGGAATCGATACAATTAACCCTGAGCTCCCATCAGAGACACCAAAGAGAAAGAAACACAAACATGAAATAACTAGATCCTAATGGAAAGTGGTTGTGCTTGAAACTTGATAGAAACCTTGGATTATATTTATAAATGTCGGTCGTCATCATCGTCACCATTGTCGCCCCCCCCCCCCCCCCCGCATCCAACTCCACTTTGAGTCCCAAAATCCTGGGCAAGTAGGATTTTGAGCCGGGCAAGTGCAACAGTAATTTACTTGCCCGGTGGGCAAGTGGACAATTTTTGGATTTGTCAGGCCCTGTTGATCAGATGCTGCATTTTGGAGGGTTTCTTTTTGTCAGGTATCAAGTATCGAGTTGTAAAAGTCGAGTATCGCGTCATAATTGCCGAGTCACGAGTCAAAATTGTCAATGTCGAGTCAAAATTGTTGAGTATCGAGTAAACAATTATCGAGTTAAAAAAGTCGAGTATCGAGTTGCATTTTGTGGTGTCTGATCCTAAAAATTCCTATATTGTAAGCAAACAGTGTAGGCCCTGATCAGACATTGTGGTCTACATAGTTGGCCAATTTGCTGCCCAATCCATGATTCCAGGCCAGTTTCTATAGATAGCCCTATTTATAATGCAACGCGCTGACCACACAGAGATAAAATTAACACAGCTATTTTCTGTAAATATTACCGTTCCTCTAGAAGCGAACTTAACCCTTATCTTGCTGTTCACTACAACCCCTAATCTTTGCAAACAGTGTAGATCCTGATCAGATAGCTTCTTTAGAAGCCAACTGATCAGGATCTACACTGTTTAACATTCAATTTGTGAATTTGTAGGAAAAAATTACATAAAGTAATCTGATTGGTTCAAAGTCAGAAATGGGTGTGGCTAAACTGAATATTCAGCAAGAGAAGGGTTAAGCGCTGAAGAGTTTTTTATGCTTAGTAACTTTGGGTCGATTGATAAACAATCACCCAAATATTGAAAATGAGGGACAAAACTAAGGTGTACACTTGTGTTTATGCAAAATTTGCCATCTGGAGAAACAAATGACACTATAGTGTTAACAAAAGGGTTGATGCAAATGTTGTTGTCGGCATGATGAACAAACGAACAAATGAGTGAATGACTAGATCCCTATAAATGTGCTATGGCTATGCTAAAAGCAGATGTTGATCCATGGATATGTGTGTGTGTGTGTGTGAATTCGGGTTTAACCTCGCTTTCAACAATTTTTCAGTCATATCACGACGGTGTCTGGTTGTGACAGGGAGCTCAATGCTCACTTTTATAGTGCTGCCTTACTGAAGTATCATGTCCCAGACACATTGCATGATACCACACCCAGTCACATTATCCTGACACTGGGTCGACCAGTCCTAGCTCTACCCCGTATATCTGAGTGCCAAGCGAGGTAGTACCATTCTTAACGACTTTGATATGTCGCAGCCCGGGATTGAACCCGTGACCTCCCGTTCCCCGATCCATTGATGTACAGAAAGTCAGCACAATGTTTTGAGGTACCATATTCCCTGTAATAAAGGCACAGTTGACATATACATTTCATTCTTAACCCATTTAGTACCGGAAACCCCTAAAGGGGTAATTGGCAAACAGCCTAGGCCCAGATAAGACGCCGCATAACGCGGCGTCTGATCAGGGCCTCCACTGTTTGCTAAAAGTACAGTCATTTTCCAAATAGATTTGGAAGAAAAACACAACCTGTGACCCCTAAATTTTGAAATGGACTCCTGCTATATATAAGGAGGAAGATTCCATTTGGTACAAAAAGGGTTAACATAAAAACATGCCCTAGCTAGTATTTCTATTAACTATAATGGTCAATTGTAACAGTTTTTGTTTGTTCGATTTGAGGGTTAACATCCCCGTCAACACTGTAAAGGTCATTTTGGAGACGTTGCTTCCAATTTTGTGGGACTTTTACCCGACATTGAGATGAAATGACATCTCAAGCCCTGTCGCCCAATGAAACCAATAGGGTTTATTAGCATGGACGGTCCGCCTCGCACCGCGGTTTCTGGACAGGCTTAGATCCTCTAAGCGGTTTACCAGTACTAGTGTGCGGGCCGGATTCAGCTCTGCGTGGAAGCATCATGCAGCCCATATATTTCTTCAAGCCCCTATGGGCTGGTGCTCAATTGTAACAGTACACTCCAAACATATCCTAAGTCAGCATTATTTAAATGCAAATAAGTACAAGTTCCTTAAGGGGAATGGATACACTTTCAGGGGAGGCAACTCCAGCAAAAATATTTTTGTCTCCCATGTCAATAGGGTTCAACTGTTAAAGGAAAGAATTTGCTCCTGAGGAGCAAATTCTTTCCTTTAAGAGTAGACCCCTTTTTCTTTGGGACAGAGTTTATAGAAAAGCGAACAGGAAGTCCCGAAAGTTGTCTCACTTGAAAAAAAAGGCCGAAAAATCTGCCCGGTGTTCAAATTCCCCTAAAAAACACGTGGCACACTTGATGATGATGATGATTTTGTGTTTACCTGTCAGACTTAATCATGAAAATGTGATAAATGATACGTTAGAATGATCTCTTATGAAACTGTTTCAATTTCTACAGACTGCAAAATCTTGCCTTAACTATATGTGTGTGTGAATTCGGGTTTAACGTCGCTTTCAACAATTTTTCAGTCATATCACGACGGTGTCTGGTTGCGACAGGGAGCTCAATGCTCACGTTTATAGTGCTGCCTCACTGAAGTATCATGTCCCAGACACATTACATGATACCACACCCAGTCACATTATCCTGACACTGGATCGACCAGTCCTAGCTCTTCCCCGTAAATCTGAGTGCCAAGCGAGGAGCAGCTAGTACCATTTTTAACGACTTTGGTATGTCGCAGCCCGGGATCGAACCCGAGACCTCCCGTTCCCCGGAGCGGACACTCTACCAACTGAGCTATCGGGGGCCGGTTGCCTTAACTATATACTTTTTGAAAAGGTATTGGTGTGCCCTTTACTAGAATATGTACAACAATTACCACTTAAACGTAACATGTATAGAAGCCTGTGGTGGTTACACTTCTCGTCTTGTAAACCAGGGGTCGCAGGATCGATCCCGGGCTTCTCCAGACTTTCGGACGAGTCTTTAAACCGAGGTCCTGTCTCCCTATGACCTAAGCTGTTAGAGGGACGTAAAATTCAAAACACTCCCTCACATAACATGTACATTGTACAAAACAGTCAAAAGGTTCCTTAGAGCTTCAGTCATGACAAAGTCTAAAAATTGGATAATACCATAGCAATATTTTTTCATTCTATAAATTTATATCTTTGTCCCTATATTTTTTTTCTTTGGTTAAAAGGCCCTTTCCAGATTATTTCACTTATTTAGAGCTGAACAGAGGTGAGTGAAAACCGGAGTACGCGGAGAAAACCACCTGACCTTCCGTTGCAAAACTCGGCATCTCAATGGGGCCCGAGCGAGGCTGGAACCACAGTCAAGAGAGAACTAATGCTCTTAGCTATACCAGGCCATGATGACCCACCTTTAATTGTCCCTATATAAAGTGGTGTTTAGTAGGGTATAGCTCCCAGTGAAGTCAGTATAGTATAGTATTTTTTTTTTTTTTTTTTTATCTTGGAAATACAGTAAAACTGGCCACAGTGGTCACCTCTATTTAACCCTTTCCCACTCAGTTACATGTTTTTAAGTGTCTGCATCCCCCCCCCTATTTTAAGCCCCAGAAGCATCTTAAATCTGCATTTCTACCCCTGGATAGTTATGTTTGCTTTAGGATTTGTTGGGCAAAAAAGTGACCTGTCTTTTCGCGCGCCTCCCCACTAAAAATGTTCTGGGGGGATATGAGGGGGGCAGGGATTGAAGGGAGGGGGGGGGTGTTGTCCCCCCCCCCCCCCCCTCACATGATCACATCCCAAAAAAATTTGGGTGTATGGCCCAACCGGCCGCTAAAATTTATATCTGAGGGTGTCTGGGGTCAAAAATGCAAATGCCTGAAAAATGATGCTGATAAAACATGCTGCAAACAGTGAAAATGGCCCGTGCCAAACACCTTAATTGTTGCCTTGACAGCTGTGTGAAGATTAAAATGTGGTCAAAAATTCACGTGAAAACACACTTTTTGCCAACTTTGAGATGCCCCCTCATTACCATGACAACAATGATCAAGTCATGAAAGGTTGCATTTGAAAGGCTACTGCCCAATGAACATTCATACGGAGTTTGGTGTAAAACAGACCATCCATTATGAAACAATGGCTAGTTGAAGTTGCTGTCAGGTGTAACACTGAAAATCAGCGAAATTCACAAAATCCCTGAGTGGTAAAGGGTTAAAGCAGGCATCTTGTCACAAGCAAGCCTGTATTCAGTTATTTGAAAAAGGGACAAAATAATGCATTAAAATGACCCTGTATTATACAAGTACCTGCCCTGCCTCAAGCAAGCACATCTGTATAATCCCTTGTATAGGCATACATGTGATATTTTCTTGGACCCAAATAGGGAGATTTTGATTTTCAGATAGGGAGATTGGGGTCCCAAATAGGGAGATTTTTCCACGGTAAAAAGTGATGTCATTTTTGGTTAAAATTTACCTCTGAAGCTCTTTTTCACCCATAACAGGCCACTACGACAATTGTCGTCTGCTTTGTCATCTGTCATCTGCATTAAAATTATTTTTGAAAACAGTGTGGGCCCAGATCAGACTGCAGAGCAGTCTGATATCTGCAGTCTGATGAGAGACTGCAGACCAGTCTGATGAGGGTCCACACTGTTTGCCTTTATGCAAAAATATGTTATGAAAGCTTGGAAGAAGAAAACGCAGCAGATGATAAACTTCCATTTTGTCTTTTAATAGAAGGACAATTTCTCGGAGGAACGATCAAAGAACAAGCACTGACCAATAGATCGGTGTTAAAAACCCAACTAGCACCTGGCAGAAAAAACAACAGCAAAACATCTGACATACATTTACTCGTACTCTTTACACCCCTTCTCTTAACAAGTTTTTTTTTTTTTTTAGGGGGGTGGGGGTGTGCATGCATGATTGCTGCTATTAAATGTTGCATACTGTAAGTATTTTAAAAGTTATATTGCATGTTGTTTATGTTTGTCCGTTGTTGAAAATTTGTGCATGTACCTTACTTCATTTCCATTCCTTTGTTTTTATCCAGTGAATAATAAATTAGTAAACTTCAAAAATGTTTGATGCTCTTTTATGACCAATCAAGCGCCCCAAATCTAGGGAACTTACTGCAATAGTCTTGCACTTTGGATAGCTCCATCTTTAGATTGGTAAACAAAGCTTAAGATCGTGAAGTGTGGAAGTTTTTGTTATGCCTAAATTTTTAAATGCCAATGCTTTTCCCACAGCTACATTCCCCCAAAACGTGCCTCGGAACTTAGTCGGAACTAATAAGCATGCATGATTTTTATTGATTTAACTTGTGTGTGTGTGTGTGTGTGGGGGGGGGGGGGGGGGGGGCATATTTCTTTCATAAAGATCCATTAAAAACACGGCAAAAAAAAAATTCTTGCAAGCTAAAAATGAAACAGCTTTGAATAGACAATTTCATCCTGCAAAACTTCAGTTCTATGTTTATTAGTAAATGAAAAAGTGCATACAGATGCTTAGAAAATACCAGCGTCTGCTCTGCTCTGCTTTGTCGGGATAAATATTTGGCGCGTTCAACCGTCGGAGGCCAAAAAGCATGCACGAATTTTCATTGATGTCACATGGGACATATGTCTTTCATCCGTTAAAAACGGCAAAATATTTTTTCTCGGGTTTATATAGAACATGTCACTGTGTAATACCCCAGTTCTATGATTAATAAATGAATAACAGTTTACAGACACGTAGAAAAAAACAGCTTCTGCTTTGCTCTGTTTTGGCGGGAATAATATTTAGCGTCTACACGTGTCAATTACAAAGGGATTAAATAAGATATAACTGCGATGTCTCAATTGACTTGTTTTCACACCTTGTTAATTTTCGGCTTATCAATAAGGCCCGCCTCGGGTGTAAACGGTTAAATAGTGTTGGCAACTTGAGCAAATCAGAGATCAGGGGAGTATAATTATTAATAAATCTATGCAAACATCACTTTTCTTCCTTTTATTTCAAAACATTATTGAATTTCTCACTTTTTATCACCATGTTTGTGGCTTGTTCGATGGTTGCATTTTAATACCAGCCAGTATTTACCAGTACGTTCTTTTAATATCGTGATATCATACCTGTGCAGGTGTGTATTGCAATTTACCAGTTTATCGTGACAGCCCTAGCGTAAATACACTAACGGTTAACCGCATAGGTATTTTACTGCGCTAAACACTAAAATGGTCGGTCGGTGGAAAACTACTATAGGAAAATTGTCGTGTCGGGAGATTAGGGCCGTCGGACGGGAGACCGGGAGATGGGGTTCAAAATCGGGATATCCCGATGAAATCGGGAGATGTCACATGTATGTATAGGTGCTTGCTAAATACAGGTTGGGCTGTGTATGTTATGTGTACTTGATAGAATCACCTCACAAGCACCCACAGCATATGTTTTAATTGAAAGTACTTTAATGAGAAACTAAGTATGGTGACAGATTGGCCTAAGCATTAAACAGTGCAGACCCAGATCAGACTGCTCTTCAGGAGCAGTCTGATCAGGGTCTACACTGTTTGCCATTCTGTCTGCACCTTTTGGACTCCTTGCTGGAACGTGAAACAAATTTGTTAAAAATTTAAGGAGAATTAAAGCAAGTCCTTGAGTTGTCCGAATTTTTAGAATTTTCATGGTACATGTACAAAAAATATTCCAAAGATATCCTCTTTTTTACTAATTATCTGAAGCCAATAGAAAGGATAACGATTTTATGGACTTGTTAACGCGATACTGAGTGAACATTAAACATTAAGGCATTATCACCTACCCAGTGAGCTGCATATTCCAGACTCTGAATCCGATTCGCTTTCACAAATAGGGGAACTGCTAATTCCACTTAGAAGAGTAAGCCTGTTATATAGGATTTCATGATTTGAATATAAGTCACTATTCCGTACATCAGCGTGACTACGTCTTGCATGTACATCATCAGTGTCATAAACTACACTGTTTCCTGCACAAGGACTGTGTCTTTTTCTTCGAATTGCATCTTGGTTTTCATATATCCCACTATCTGATGACCGCAGCATTTTTTATTTGCTGTTTTAAGCCCAAAGTTTTCAAGCTTATTTCCTAAAAACCAACATCTGAGTCCTGTAGCATTGTACTTTTTTTAAGATAATGTGTGTGTTGGTTTTTATCTTTTTTAACTAAATGTGCTACTACTGTCCTAAAGACCCTAAGGACCACGCAACATCCGTTTCACATAATTAGAATGTTTCATAGAAATGCACTAATACCATGCAGCCATTGAGCAATGACAAATTGACGAAAAAACAACCACATCTAAATAATATCCTGATCTGTGCATTGATTTAGTGATAAATCCAGGCTAACTGAAGCCTATCAACTATTTATATCAAGAGTTCAAAAATATTGGTGAATTTAACTTCCTAAAGTTACCGATGTGTAAATGGTACAAAAATTATCCCTACTGTTAATCTTAGCATTCTTGTGACAGAAAACCTGTGAAAAAAGATCAAGTTTTTGTATACGTAATTTGTAACTATTTGGGCTTTTTGTATTAATGTTCATCTTATGTATACATGCAAATGTGTAATCAAGACCTGTTAACACTAAACCATAATCTACCACAATGATCCTAAGAATTTGGCCTCAGGAAACAATGCAGACCCAGATCAGACTGCAGTCTGATCAGGGTCTACACTGTTTGCAATTCCATCTGCACTTTTGGGACTCCCTGCTGGATCTAGAAACAAACTTGTTGAAATTTTAGGCGAATTACAGCAAGTTCTCAAGATGTATGAATTTTTAGGATTTTCACGGTAAAGTTCATCAAAGCTGGACATATGTACATGTGTAATGAACCTGTAAACCCTTTTTGTACGAAATGGAATCTTCCTCATTATTATAATTATATAGCAGGAGTCCATCTCAAAATTTAGGGGTGTCAGGTTGTGTTTTCTTCAAAATTGATTTGGAAAATGGCTTAACTTTTTGCAAACAGTGTAGGCCCTGATCAGAAGCTGCAGTCTGCAGTGTCTGATCTAGGCCTGCAGTTTAAATTGCCAATTACCCGTTTTGGGGTTTCCGGTACAAAATGGGTTAACCATACTCCTTGTGTGCCAAACAGTATCTTCCAATTTACACTTTCGGACAAGTCCATTTCCAATTTCTTGGGTGTCTTGCTGTCTTATTTGTTGTAAATTCCACAAATATTCCTGTACTTCTACCAAATAGTGTAGACCCTGATCAGATGTTGTGTTCTGTGTCAAGAGCTACACTGTTTGCCTGCAATGTCCCCCAAAAAGGGAGGCTAGGCACATACAGGCTAAGTGACAGTAAAATAGCCTTTGGTGATAATACCATATCTGGATAAACAAAATATTTAGTACCATAATGGTCCTAAGTATTGGGACAGAAAATCCTAAGCAAACAGTGCAGATCCAGATCAGACTGCTCCTGATGGAGCAGTCTGATCAGGATCTACACTGTTTGCCACTCTGTTTGCACCTTTTGGACTCCATGCAGATTTGTTAAGATTTTAGGAGAATTACAGCAAGTCCTAAAGGTGTCCCAATTTTTTTTATTTTTACAGTAATCTCTCCTTTTGTGCTGCTGACCAGGATTATGCTTATCCACCTTTGGAAACAGTAAATTCCGATCAAATGGCTTCTTGAGAAGACATCTGATCCGGATGTTCAATTGGTTTTGTTTGATTTGAGGTTTAACGTCCCCGTCAACACTGTAAAGGCCATTTTGGAGACGTTGCTTCCAATTTTGTGGGACTTTTACCCCACACTGATATGAAATGACTTCTCAAGCCCTGTCGCCCAATGAAACCAATAGGGTTTATAAGCATGGACGGCCCGCTTCGTGCACACCGCTTTGCCTAGGCAGGCTTAGATCCTCTAAGAAGTTTACCAGTACTCGTGTGCGGGTCGGATTCAGCTCTGCGTGGAAGCATCATGCAGCCCATATATTTCTTCAAGCCCTGATGAGCGGGGGCTGTATGTTCAATTGGTGAATTACAAAGAGTAAATGATGTTCAATTGGTGAATTACAAAGAGTAAATGATGTTCAATTGGTGAATTACAAAGAGTATATTATTTGATTTGTTGATAACTCGATTGTCATACATTGGTGTAACAGAATTAATTTATCCAGCAGAGCAAGGGCTAATTAACCCTTATCTTGCTGAATATTCAGATTAGCCATACCCATTTCTGCCAATCAACCAATCAAATTTCTTGATGTAATTTATTGCTACAAATTCATAAAGTGAATGCCAAACATTGTAGATCCTGATCAGATGGCTTCTTCAGAAGCCATCTGATCTGGATCTACACTGTTTCCAAAGATAGGGGTTGTCGTGAACAGCAAGATAAGGGTTTACCCTTCTAAGTACAAACAATAATTCTGCCAAAGGCTATGTCTCACCTCTGGGGGCTCAAAGTCACAAAGCCATGAAATATAGGTCAAGGTCAAACACTGATGCTTGCATTAAAGTAACCACTCCTAGATGCAAGTTTGTACCAAGTATCAATAATGAAGTTCTTATAGTTCTTGAGAAATGGACTAGAACAATACGGTGAAGGTTGGTTGGTTGATTTGCGGTTTAACCTCCCCATCAACACTGAACAGGTCATTTTGGAGACGTTGTTTCCAATTTTGTGGGACTTTTACCCAACACTGAAATGAAATGATATGTCAAGCCCTACCGCCCAACGAAACCAATAGGGTTTATATGCATGGACTCCCACGACTTTTCCTGGACAGGCTTATAGAACCTCAAAGCTGTTTACCAATACTCATGTGCAGTAAGTTTCAGCTCTGTATGGAAGCATCATGCAGCCCAATCTATTTCTGCAAGCCCCGATGTGGCTATGCGGGGCGATGGCCATAACAACATTAGGGTGAACACTATAGCATTGACACAATAGATCACAGTGTCAATGAACCAAGAAATGTAGGTCAATGTCAAAAATGGATAATTGCATTATAAGTGCCATCACTAGATGCAAGCTTGAATTAAAGATCATTAATGAAGCTCTTATAGTCCTTGAGAAATTAACTTGAATAGTAGGGTGAACGCTAGGTTTTATGCATTAGTTTACAAAGTCATTGAACCATGAAAAGTGGGTCAAGGTCAAATACGGGTGCATGCATTATCATTGCCATCCCCAGATGCAAGTTTGTACCAAGTATCATTTATGAAGCTCTTACAGTTCTTGAGAAATGAACATAAATAGTGGGGTGAATGTTAGGTTTGAGGAAATAGATTTCAAAGTCAATGATTCATGAAAAGTAGGTCTCTCTACCAAGTATCATTAATGAAGCTCTTATAGTTCTTGAGAAATGAACTTGAACGGTATTATAATGAGGTTGTGGTGTGCTCCAATGACAATAAAGCACTGGCTATAAATAACCATTATCTGAATTTTGGATGGTTATTTGCACGGGGGTCAACAACAGGGGACATACACAATATATACGTATGAATAAACAATCAACCCAAAAAGTACCAGGCCTGAGTCTGTCTGTCTGTCTGTGTGTGTGTCTGTCTGTCTGTCCCACATGAAGATACAGCAGAAGTGCATCACAATCACTCAAGATTTTGCAGGATGAATGCCTACGAGAGCAATCATGAAATTACAGTATGAATCGTGAGCGATCAATCTCCCTGTGCAGGGTCCTCCCATTCCAAAGAACTGTGCACTTACTGGCATTAAATATTCATGCATCCCTTAAATGATGCCAACAGTGGACAGGATAAAATCCAAGCTTGCTGCGGGAATTGAATCCCGGAATTCTCTTCACCCTTATCCCGCTGAACACAACAACCCCTACCTTTGCAAACAGTTTGTGAGTTGAACAAACTCTTTATGCAAAGTTATTTGATTGGCTGATAATCAGAAAATGGATGTGGTTAAACTACGTAATTCATTCAGCCAGATAAGGATTAATCAATGGCCCTTAACAGAATCCCTTTTTTGGCACACTGTATCCTGATAAAAGATCCAGGAAGAATGTACTGTGAGGTCAAGCGGTAATGAGTGGGTCAAGTTCTCAGTAATTTTCATAAATTATCCGTCTTTAATTTTTTTTTTTTTTTTTTGCTTGAGAACAGAGAAATAGATGAATGCCAAGCTGTGTAGATCCTGATCAGATGGTTTCTTCAGAAGTCATCTGATCTGGATCTACATTTTTTTGCAAAGGTAGGGGTTGTCTTATTCACTGGGATAAAGAGTAGAGCATGGGTGTTTTTTTGTGTGTGTGTTTTTTTTTTTTATTTTGGATTTGGTTTTACGGCCTTTGCGATATTATTTCAAGCTGAACATTAATCGGAGGTGTGTGAAAACTGGAGTTCCTAGAGAAAAGCCACCTGACCTTCAGCTGCAGAACTTGCATGGCATCTCACATGTGACCATACTGAAGCTTGAACTCACAGTGATTTACTAAGAGACCTTATGATAAAGAGACAGCACTCTAGCCCGCAAGGCCACAAAGCCCTCTAGCATGGGTACAATAGTCAGTTCTGAAACTTTAACTGGTATTTTTTCTGTAACCACTCTATCTACTGCAAATATGGTACTTTTTGTGCAACCAGGAGAAAAAAGTCAACAATGGCCCATTGAGAAGTCACCGACTGTCATCTTGCACTGAAGTGGATTTCTTTCTTAAATTATATTCCGGGATTAGTAAATCAACGATTTTTATCAGTTTTGATTTTCTGATTGATACGAATACCATATTTACTGAATGTATTGAGACAGACAGGTCTGAGCAAACTGTGTAGACCCAGATGAGCTACCGCAGAAGCAGAGTCTCATCACGGCCTTCACTGTTTGTCACTCATTCAGCTACATGTATATTTCGTTACAACATATACATAACGACAGACTATTTGTTCCCTATCATAATAATAATGTGCCATTATAAAGAATTCATGCTAGGAATATGATACTGGTAATAAAAGGCTTTTTCCCAATTATTACCCCAAGAAACATATGTCATAGACATGTTAGAGTTGCCTCGGTGAGGCGATTCTAACAAATATCTATACATGTTTCTTTGAGTATTAGATTACAAGACCCTTTCATGACTATGGACTTGATTTGTGCATTTTCAACCCAAGGGAAGCCCAGGCCGCTCGGAACCGAGGCTAAGCCTTTAGCTAAGTTAAATCATTCCATTTAAATTGCCATTATTACAAGTTTTGCCGCTATAACGAATGTCGGTATAAAGAGGATTGACTGTAGTACAAGAACAGTGCACTTGTCCAAATTTTAGAACAAGATGGTGAAGTATTGTGGTGTCTGAATATTTAGGGTAAATGATGGTAGCCTTAAATAACTAACCACATCCTCATTTCAAAGAGGACATTACCAATACAGCTGACAATGTTGCTGACCTTGGACCAAGGTCAGCAACATTGTCAGGTGTATTGGCAAATCAGTCGGATGTGAGTCTAACTGATGATCAGGAAGTGATGAGTTTGATACCTCCCACATCATGACGAAGGACAAATTTTAAAGGATTTTTTTTTTCATTTCATTCTTTGAAAAATTTCAGAATGCAGATGTAGTTTTCATGTCTGTATTGTGCGTAAAATTTTCTATTGCCGTAACAATATTTGAGGGGTTTCAGGTAGTAAGGAAGTCATAATCTGTTTCAAACACCTTTCTCACATCATGACGAAGGACAAAATTTAAAGAATTTTTTTTTCATTTCATTCATTAAATATCTCCGAATGCAGATGTACATGTAGTTTTCATGTCTATTTTGTGCGTAAAATTTTCTATTGCCGTAATAATCTTAAGTATTGAGATAGATAAACCTAAACAAACAGTGTAGCCCCCGATCAGTCTGATCAGGTCTACACTGTTTGCCATTCTGTCTGCATCTTTTGGACTCCCTACTGGATAAGGCTGACACGATTAATACATGTAGTATAATCGATTAATCGATCGATAAATTCCACAAAAATGATTATCATTTCTGATTTGCTTTTAATCGGTTACCTGATAGGTACAATTTACTACCCAAAGTTATGCCTAAACAAGAGGGCCATAATGGCCCTGGATCGCTCACCTGATCCATAGGGTATCAAGTGGGCCCCTGGGAGAGCCATTATTGGCCCAGGCTCTTATATGAAATCGGGCCAAAGGGCTAGGAGGAGATGTTGCTTAAAGGTATTTCTATTTTTAGCTCTGGTGGCCATTTTATTCAGCGGAGCAGAACCATTTTAGCAATTTCTGTAAAGGGTCATCTAAGGAACATTTCAGTGAAATTATTTTGAAATCGGGCCAAAGGGCTAGGAGGAGATGTCGTTTAAAGGTTTTTCTATTTTTAGCTCTGGCGGCCATTTTGTTCAGCAGAGGGGAACCATTTTAGCAATTTCTGTAAAGGGTCATCCAAGGAACATTTCAGTGAAATAATTTTGAAATCAGGCCAAAGGGCTAGGAGGAGATGTCGTTTAAAGGTTTTTCTATTTTTAGCTCTGGCGGCCATTTTTTTCAGCGGAGTGGGACTATTTTAGCAATTTTGGTAGAGGGTCATCCAAGGAGCATTTCTGTGAAATTATTTTGAAATCAGACCAAAGGGCTAGGAGGAGATGTCGTTTAAAGGTTTTTCTATTTTTAGCTCTTGCGGCCATTTTGTTCAGCGGAGCGGAACCATTTTAGCAATTTCGGTAGAGGGTCATTCAAGAAACATTTCAGTGAAATTATGTTGAAATCGGGCCAAAGGGCTAGGAGGAGATGTTGTTTAAAGGTTTCTCTATTTTTAGCTCTGGTGGCCATTTTGTTCAGCAGAGAGGAACCATTTTAGCAATTTCGGTAGAGGGTCATCCAAGGAACATTTCTGTGAAATTATTTTGAAATCGGGCCAAAGGGCTAGGAGGAGATTCTTTTAAAGGTTTTTCTATTTTTAGCTCTGGCGGCCATTTTGTTCAGCGGAGCGGAACCATTTTAGCAATTTCGGTAGAGGGTCATCCAAGGAACATTTCTGTGAAATTATTTTGAAATCGGGCCAAAGGGCTAGGAGAAGATGTCTTTTAAAGGTTTTTCTATTTTTAGCTCTGGCGGCCATTTTGTTCAGCGGAGCGGAACCATTTTAGCAATTTTGGTAGAGGGTCATCCAAGGAACATTTCTGTGAAATTATTTTGAAATCGGACCAAAGGGCTAGGAGGAGATGTCGTTTAAAGGTTTTTCTATTTTTAGCTCTTGTGGCCATTTTGTTCAGCGGAGCGGAACCATTTTAGCAATTTCGGTAGAGGGTCATTCAAGAAACATTTCAGTGAAATTATGTTGAAATCGGGCCAAAGGGCTAGGAGGAGATGTTGTTTAAAGGTTTCTCTATTTTTAGCTCTGGTGGCCATTTTGTTCAGCAGAGAGGAACCATTTTAGCAATTTCGGTAGAGGGTCATCCAAGGAACATTTCTGTGAAATTATTTTGAAATCGGGCCAAAGGGCTAGGAGGAGATTCTTTTAAAGGTTTTTCTATTTTTAGCTCTGGCGGCCATTTTGTTCAGCGGAGCGGAACCATTTTAGCAATTTCGGTAGAGGGTCATCCAAGGAACATTTCTGTGAAATTATTTTGAAATCGGGCCAAAGGGCTAGGAGAAGATGTCTTTTAAAGGTTTTTCTATTTTTAGCTCTGGCGGCCATTTTGTTCAGCGGAGCGGAACCATTTTAGCAATTTTGGTAGAGGGTCATCCAAGGAACATTTCTGTGAAATTATTTTGAAATCGGACCAAAGGGCTAGGAGGAGATGTCGTTTAAAGGTTTTTCTATTTTTAGCTCTTGTGGCCATTTTGTTCAGCGGAGCGGAACCATTTTAGCAATTTCTGTAGAGGGTCATCCAAGAAACATTTCAGTGAAATTATTTTGAAATCGGGCCAAAGGGCTAGGAGGAGATGTCGTTTAAAGGTTTTGCTTTTAGCTCTGGTGGCCATTTTGTTCAGCGGAGCGGAACCATTTTAGCAATTTCGGTAGAGGGTCATCCAAGGAACATTTCTGTGAAATTATTTTGAAATCGGGCCAAAGGGCTAGGAGGAGATGTCGTTTAAAGGTTTTTCTATTTTTAGCTCTGGCAGCCATTTTGTTCAGCGGAGGGGAACTATTTTAGCAATTTTGGTAGAGGTTCATCCAAGGAACATTTCTGTGAAATTATTTTGAAATCGGGCCAAAGGGCTAGGAGGAGATGTCGTTTAAAGGTTTTTCTATTTTTAGCTCTGGTGGCCATTTTGTTCTGCGGAGCGGAACCATTTTAGCAATTTTGGTAGAGGGTCACCCAAGGAACATTTCTATGAAAGTATTTTGAAATCCATTCACTGGTTTAGGAGGAGATGTCATTTAAGTGAATTGTTGACGACGCACGACGCACACCGCACGACGGACGCCGGACAAAAGGCGATCACAATAGCTCACCTTGAGCACTTCGTGCTCAGGTGAGCTAAAAAGCGGGATGAGTGGCAAACAGTGCAGACCCTGATGAGACGCTGCATTCTGCGGCGTCTCATCTGGGTCTACACTGTTTGCTCAGGCCTGTCTGTTCAAATATACATATGGTAAGAGTCATGTTCAGACAGAAAGCCAGATAGGTAAAATTATGACAAAAACCTTAGCGATTACTAATCGATTATCGATCGCAATGACATGACTAATAATCGATTATCATTTCAGCTCCGATTAGCCAGCCCTACTACTGGATCATATTAAATTGGAACAAGTTTGTTAAAATTATAGGAGAATTACAGCAAGTCCTCAAGGTGCCCACATTTTTAGGTTTTTACGGTAGGATATTGGCAAACAGTGTAGATCAAGATTAGATGCTGCAGAATGCCACATCCAATCAGAGTCCACACTATTTGCTTTAACACTACACTCAGAGTCAATCCACATACAAATGCTCTCGACCAATGCCTTGATTTTAACCCTTATCTTGCTGTTCGTGACAACCCCTATCTTTGCAAACAGTGTAGATCCAGATCAGAAGCCATCTGATCAGGATCTACACTGTTTGACATTCAGTTTATGAATTTTTAGCAATAAATGACATCAAGTAATTTGATTGGTTGATAGACAGAAATAGGTGTGGCTTAAATGAATATTCAGCAAGATAAGGGTTAAAACTTAACCATTATCCTGCTGAACATGATAACCCCGGACCATTGCAAGCAGTGTAGATCCAGATCAGATGGCTTCTGTGGAAGCCAAGCCATCAGTGTTGATCATGCAGTTTGTTCACTGAATATATATATCAAGTAATTTGATTAACTCTTATCTTGCTGTTCACAACAACCCCTATCTTTGCAAACAGAGTAGATCCAGATCAGATGGCTTCTGAAGAAGCCATCTGATCAGGATCTACACTGTTTGACATTCAGTCTATGAATTTGTAGGAATAAATTACATCAAGTAATCTGATTGGTTCAAAGTCAGCGTTGGGTGTGGCTAAATTGAATAATCAGCAAGAGAAGAGTTAATTGAGTCAGAAAAAAATGGTGTTGCTAAATTGATTTATTCAGCAGGCTAAGGGTTAATGGCAGAGAATGTTTTAGTTTTTCTTCACATCATGGCTGACATGGCAGATAAAATTATCTTTCAAAAGAGTTGTCTACCCAGGAGAATTGTACCTGCTATTTAACCCTTATCTTGCTGTTCACGACAACCCCTATCTTTGCAAACAGTGTAGATCCAGATCAGATGGCTTCTGGAGAAGCCATCTGATCAGGATCTACACTGTTTGGCATTCAGTTTATTAATTTGTACCAATAAATTACATCCAGTTATCTGATTGGTTGACAGAAATGGGTGTGGCTTAAATGAATATTCAGCAAGATAAGGGTTAAGACTGATCATGCTCTAGAAAAATAGGAACGGATAAGGTGGGTATTTTTTGATAACTGAAGGATAGTTTTGTTCAATTCTCCATGAAAACATATGTTGAGGGTATTCATTAGAACCGCTTCGGTGAGGCAGTTCTAATGAATACCCATAACATGTGGATGTATGGAGCAATAAGGAAAACTATCCTTCAATTCTAACAAAATACACATCTTATTTGTCCTTATGTTAAGAATTTAAAAGAAGTGGTTTTGTTGCGAGTTAAACAGCCCAGTCAACACTATTTAGGTTATATCAAGCCAGTCAGTTTACTTAACCCATTGTATACTAGTGGACTCTTCCACTGCTATATGTTGGACAAGTCCATTTGTCATATGAGGTTGTCATATGACGGCTTTCATGCCTATTTTTTCATTTTTATTCTATTTTTGATGGCAAATTCTGTTAGCAAATAGAGTAGGCCCTGATAAGACGTCATGTTCTGCGGTGTCTGATCTGGGCCTGCAGTGTTTGCCAAGGTTTCCCGCATGAAATGGGTTCACCAATGTTTTCCCGGGCAGGCTTATGCATAAGTGGTTAACCAGTCAGTGCACATTCTTTCACAAGAAACTGACACTGTTACTGCACTTCTTGAAACAGCAAAAGGGAAAGATTATGAAAATAGAAAGAATTTCATGAGCAATTTCCATGAAAGAATGTTGCTGACACATCAGTAATCAAACCTCCCCAGTCGCCACTCATGATCCGCATCTAACTGCAGCAATAACAGTCATATCAGGGCCTGACAAATCCTTTGTCCAGCTGCCCAGTACCAGTCACTTGTGCCTGCTATCACTCACAAGGTGATACCACAAAAATCCTAAAAGTTGGGACACCTTGAGGATTTGCTGTAATTCTCCTAAATTTTTTACAAATTTGTTTCAAAATCCAGCACTAGTCCAAAAGGTGCAAATGGAATGGGAACAGTGTAGACCCTGATCAGACTGCTCCTTGAGGAGCAGTCTGATCTGGGTCTGTAATGTTTGCTTAGGCCTAGCGGTATCTGTCCCAATACTTAGGATACTGTATTCGCCCTAAATACCGCACATGCTCCTATAAGCGCACACCAAATCTATTTTTGGAAAGGAAATGCATAAGCGCACACTTTACAGTAATCTCCCCTTGAAGCTCTCATAGTAAATCTATAAACACTTACCATTATTTCTTTCAACAGTGAAGGCAATGCTTTAAGACAGGACTGGACTATTTAAGGGAGCACAGGAAAACCTGAGTCATTCTTTGTCTGACCTCTGAAGGGTTAACATCATATTCTATTTAACTGATTGGCTGTAAATGGACACCTACTGTGACATCACAATGATTGACATTTTCACAGTAAGTGATTCACAGCTCTGCTCTGTTTGAAGCTAACCTTGTTTTCTCAATTATGTAACAGCAGGCACACTCCATAATTGGTTTCAATAGACAAAGTCCTGATTAATGTATTTGTTTGTTTTTTTTTGTTTTTTTTTTTTTAAATTACAAAGAAACAAAAAACAAACATATTTCATAAAGGTTAATTATATAACATATTTAGTTCTAATATACCAAAATAAATAAATAAATAAATAAATAAAAAAATAAATAAATAAATAATAAAAAACTAAAGCTTCAAATTTGTTGAAAAATTATTAGTTGACAAAAAATAGAAAACAGCTTTTTCCGATAAATAAATAAATAAATAAATAATGTTTGAATGAAAGAATTGTTTTTAAATATGATATAATAGAAAGATTTTTTCCATTCTTCTTCTTGTTTTTGAAAAATCAAAAGTAAAATGAATTATACACAGGCAGTCTTAGTAAAATAAATTAAATAAAATTGACACAGCTAAACAAATGATGGAATGGCTGAATCTCATTCTAATCTCAGTTTAGATTTTTTTAAATATTTATAGATTTTTGGTGCTCGTTAGAATGGTCTTAATCAGGCAGTTCTAATGAGCACCTAAAATAGACTATCAAGTGAGGGAGGGTATACATTTGTATGGCCTCAATGAGGCAATTCAAACGAGCCTCCACAATATACTATAGAGTGTTGGTTTGTTTGTTTGATTTGATGTTTAACGTCCCCGTCAACACTGTAAAGGTCATTTTGGAGACGTTGCTTCCAATTTTGTGGAACTTTTACACTGAGATGAAATGACATCTCAAACCCTGTTGCCCAATGAAACCAATAGGGTTTATAAGCATGGACGGGCTGACTCGCGCCGCTTTGCCTGGGCAGGCTTAGATCCTCTAAGCTGTTAACCAGTACTCGTGGGCGGGTCGGTTTCAGCTCTGCGTGGAAGCATCATGCAGCCGATATATTTCTTCAAGCCCTGATGGGCGGGGGCCGATAGAGTGTTGGTACTACGTCTATTTCTAATGAGTACTAGGACTAGCATTTTACACATACAAATGTTCAATGAGGCGGTTCTAACGATTTTTTGGATATGTGTTAGAACTGTGTTATATCCCAAAATCTTTTTACAACGAATCATGTTACAGAGATCTTATAGAGAAAAATATGAAAACGCACATTATACATGTATTTCTTTCAAACCTAAATTGACATTCAGATAAAATCATTTTCTGATTTCAGTCAAGTTTGCTATTTTATTTTCTACTACACAAAACTAGATTTTTTTTCTATTTAAATGTTAATAAATAAATAAATCTTTGTTTATGAAGCATAATTTATGTCCAATTTTTGAAGGTACATGTATTTGTTTGATAAATATATGGACAACAGCTGATTATTACAGTCAATTATATCCTATAATCCTTATCAGTTTTATGGCCCCTATAGGTAACCAGCCCACCAAGACCAGGCCACACCTTCTTTTATCTGCTGGTTACCTGTGCATGTTTAAGCTGGGAACCAGACCCCCCCCCCCCCGGCATGAAAATCCTGTCTTTTAAGTATCTTTTTCTGTCCAATTAAATATCAGTTTGCATCATCTCGGAAGCTGTTGTTTTCATATCAAGTGTGCGCTAATTAGGTAGATTTTTCACCATGATTTTATGACACGATTTTGAAATAACTAAGTGCACGGTGCGGTAATTAGGGCGAATACGGTAATTACGGTATATATTTACTGTAGTTACCATATGAGCCGGCACATGATAAAACCTACAATAAGACCCATGCTATGGTTTGAGACTCACTTCAGCCGGCCCGTCAGGTCAGCTTGGTCTGAGCATTCTCTTGTTGCCCTGCGAATAGCCCAGAGGCTAAAGAAGGCTCATGCGAACAGCCAAGACTCTGATCAGACTGTTCGGATACGCAGGCTGATCAGAGTCTTAGCTGATTGCAAGGGTCTTATTGTAGATTTTGTCGTGCGCTGGCTCATATGTTTTCCAACAGACCCCAGGCCTGAGGAATGAAGACCAGAATGTGGCATGTGTAGGGCTGGCTAATCAGAGCTGAAAAGATAATCGATTATCAGTCCTGTCATTGCGATCGATTAGTAATCGCTAAGGTTTTTGTCATAATATTACCTGTTTGGTTTTCTGCCTGAGCAGAACTCTTACCATATGTTGCACTTTACCATATATGTATATTTGAACAAGCAGGCCTGAGCAAACAGTGTAGACCCAGATGAGATGCTGCAAAATGCGGCGTCTCATCAGGGTCTGCACTGTTTGCCACTGATCCAGCTATTTTAGGCACAAGTTTGGGTAGTAAATTGCACATATCAAATAATCGATTACAAGCAAATCAGTACTGATAATCATATTTGTGGAATTTATTGATCAATTACTCGATTATACAATTAATCGTGTCAGATTAAGGCATGTCACCAGGATATATGGTGTTGGCCACTCATCCATCTATTTTTCCAATATATGTAATACAATTATTTAAGTTCTATAAATCAGGGGGCAAAACCCCAGCATAAACAATCAGATATCATCTCTTGAAGTGAATCAGACTTGCCTAACTTGTCAAAGCTAGAAGAAGAACTTCCCCAGAGAAAATTTAATCGAAATTTCAGTAAATTTCATTGAAATTTCACTGAAATCCTCATATTTTGGTAGATTTCACCCATTTGACCAAAATTTGATGAAATTTCAATGAAATTTCAGTGAAGTTTCAACAAATTTCACTGACATATTCAAAATTTCAGTGAAACTTAATTTCAATGAAAATTCACTAAAATTTCAGCAGTATTCTTGCATAAACTTTGATCATCTACAAAATTTAAGTGATAGTGAAATTTCAATGAAATTTCAGTATTTTTTCAATCAAATGACCAATGCATTTTCTTCAGTTACAAAAGTTTTAATGTATATTAAAATAAAGAAAGCTTCTAAGGAAAATATTAGATAAGACTAATGCGAAGAAACAATGTAAGAATGAAGCAAGAAAACATGCAACAACATACACCACAATTTTTCCCCCTTATACAGTTTTGGATAAAATACTTTTCACAGATGGATCCTAAAAATGTACAGATCAGACAGAAAAATGACCATTTCTTTTCTCTATAATCTATACATTGTAATTGGACACAACACTGCCACCCATTTACTAACACATTTCCTGCTTTGGACCCCTAAAACCGTGCTATAAAGTCCTCAGGTAGTGGAGTACATTAAAGTATCAGCATATCATCTTAAAAGCCTCAGAAGTTTGGACATACATATAGACTGCTGTCACAGACTTAAATTTTAACAAGATGTGTTTGTGAAACACAAACATGTCCCCAGGCAAAGGTCAATTTTTTTCTTATCCTAAGCCCTTGTCACAAGGAACCTACATGCCAAATATGAAGGTTCTATCTGAAGGGGTCACAAGGAACCTACATGCCAAATATGAAGAATTGATCTATCTGAAACGGTTCAAAAGTTATGACCAATGTTTTTTCTTGTCACAAGGAACCTACATGCCAAATATAAACGGTTCAAAAGTTATGACCAATGTTTTTCCTTTCAAGTAGGGAATCCAGATGTTTGGGCAAGACTAGCTTGTTTCGGCCTTAAAGTTATCCAGCAAACAGACAAGCCAACAAACAGACAGGGCAAAAACAATATGTCCCCGCTCTTGCTCTTGCGTGCATGCATGAGGACATAAAAATGTGGACATAATAAAATTGCAGTTGGAACAGCAAAAAGTGAAGACCCTGATCAGAAACAGGCTGTTCTGAGTCTGCAATGTTGGCTAAGATTACTGTATACGGGTTTATATCAGAGTACCCTCTGTTTTGGGGCCGGCCTCGGTAGCTCAGTCGGACGCGCGTCTGACTGTTGATCACAAGGACGCGGGTTCGATACCTGCCTGGGTTGGCAACATTCTTTCGTGGAGATTGATTATGAAATCTTTTCTATGGTCATTCTCTCCCTTCCGCTGATTCAAGAAGGGCAGTTGTCAGTTTCTGGCTAAAGAATGTGCACTGTACTGGTTAACCGCTGATGTATAAGTCTGCCCAGGAAAAGTGTGGACAGGTAAACTGACCGGCTGATAAATGACCTAAATAGTGTTGACTGGACAGTTAAACTCCAATACAAACAGACAAAACCCTCTGTTTTGGTAGTGACTTCCTAAAATTGTGATAAATTTACAAAGGAATTGCATTTAAAAGTGAATGCATCATAATTCAAGGCAATTGTTATGCATAATATCATCAAATTCCAAGCGAGGGCAGAAACCAATGTAAATTTCCTGTACCCTGAAAGAACGTCTTTCAATAGAATTCAATTTCAATGGAAATTCACAAAAATTTAAATGAAATTTCAGTGAAATTTCAACAATTTTCTAGCATCAGTAAAATTTCAAGGATTTTAATCAAATTTAGTATTTCATTTAAATTTTAGTACAGTTTTAGAAAATTTCAGTCTTTGCATGTAATTTGTTGTTTCTTGAGTGAAATCTAGTTTTCATAGAATGTCTTTTCAACTAGAAAGTAATTTCATTCTATGACAAAGTATAAGAATGAATAGTTCAGGAAGTGCCACAATCAAAATTTGATGCCAACCCAATTATAAGAAAGTACCATAAGCTAAGGGACAAACAGGCAAGTTAATCAGCCCCTTTCTTTCCTACGAGGATTTATATAACAACAATAACTTGATGTTTAACATGCAATGTTGTTTTGATAATAAGTGACACTGAAAATTATGAGTTTTAAATTAAAATGAAATCTCACCAAATTTCACTGAAATTTCACTGAAATTTTGGTGATGACGTCATTGATGATGACATCATTTCAATTGAATGATGGGAAAAACATGGCTGCCTTAGTATTGGAGGGATTTTCAAAGCAGTGCCAGAAAACTAATTGTCTGGTAATATCAGGATGACAACATCACAGAACATTAGCTGATATAGTAAGTACACTTCAGGACACAGTTTGAAAAGGTGCTGTTTGAATTGGGCAGAAATGATGGCAGACACAGGTTAGCAGGTCAGCATGCGGATTTTGACGGTCAAAAGTTTCTGGTCATTCAATGTCTGTGTTAGATTAACAAACATGCTGAAAGGCCTTAGAAAACACAAGTTTGACAGAAAAAAAGATAAATCAGACATAATTATATTTAATAAATTACTTTTTTTTTCTTCTTGTCCGAAAATTAATATGGTCATTCGAAATGGGTGGGGTACAGTGTGGCATGTAAACAGAGACTCTTGGCTGTTGTAATTGATATCATTATGTAACCATTTAGAGAAAAAAGTATTTGGGGGAGGAATGAAGTTGTTCATTATATATATTTCTCATGCGAACTAATAGTAATTGAATCTGTGTATATCAAAACATAAATCAAGTACCATCAAAGGGGAAACAATTTTGAAATCTCATTGATATATCTGTGAAATGCTATTGAATATTTCCTAAAATTTCATTAAAATTTCTGTGAAATACTAACACACTTTCAGGAAAATTTCTCTGAGATTTCAACAAAATTTAGAGGTATTTTGCCCATTTCTTTCAATGAGATCTCTGCATTATTTTATTGAAATACTAACAAATTTTCACTGAAATTTGGTAATATTTTGCCCGATTCTTTCACTGAGATTTCAGTGTTATTTGACTGAAATAACAGTGAAATTTCACCGAAAATCAGTAATATTTTATTGAAATACTAACAAATTTTCACTGAAATTTCCATGAGATTTTACTGAAATTCGGTAATATTTTGCCCGATTCTTTCACTGAGATTTAAGTGTAATTTGACTGAAATAACAGTGAAACTTCACTGAAAACCAGTATTTTTTTATTGAAATACTAACAAATTTTCACTGAAATTTCTATGAGATTTTGCTGAAATTTGGTAATATTTTGCCTGATTCTTTCGCTGAGATTTCAGTGTTAATTGACTGAAATAACAGTGAAATTTCACTGAAATCTCAGTGTTATTTCAGTGTTATTTTGCCCGATTCTTTCACTGAAATTCCACAGTTATTTCCATGAAATAACGCTAAAATCTCAGTGAAATTTCATTGTCATTTTCACCAGGGTTACAATGTACAGTATAGTCTAATTCTGCTATTTTACAAACCGGGTACAGTTGTCCAAAACTGAACGATGTTGTTAGTAAATGTATTGCTAAATGCTAATAGTTATACTATTTTACTTCTTTTAACAATTTGGCCACTAGTTAGTTGAAGCTTTGAACAACTCAGCTCACTTGTGACTTTAACTGCTTTTAACCCTTCTCTTGCTGAATATTCATTTAAGCCACACCCATTTCTGTCTATCAACCAATCAAATTACTGGATGTAATTTATTGCTACAAATTCATAAACTGAATGCCAAACAGTGTAGATCCTGATCAGAAGCCATCTGATCTGGATCTACACTGTTTCCAAAGATAGGGGTTGTCGTGAACAGCAAGATAAGGATTAAAAGAATATTTAGAAGGTTTCAGTGTTTCATACAGTGACTTCTAGTAAACAACCACATTTGGGACTGGTCAAAAGCAAGGTCTTAAAAATGACATAAAAGTGTTGACGGGGATGTTAAATCTCAATTTGAAAACAAAACTGATGGCTGGATTAAATGCCAGATTTTTTGAGACCCTACAGGAAATGCTTCCAATAGCTCCAGATAATAAATATTCTAAGATATATTTTCCAGAGATTTTATTGAGAATATATATATAGAGTTTATTACTCAGCCCATTTTAAATATGGGATTTATAAACCGAGAGAGGTTGAACATCCAATAAAGAAACGAGTGCGCTTCCGCAAGAGTTTTTTTATCGGATGTTCAACCTCTCCAGGTTTATAAATCACATATTTTAAATGGGCTGAGTCCATAAACTGTATATTACATGCATTTGATAAAACCGATGGATCACTTTGCATCCAATGTACAGTTCACTCTTAACATACAATACATGCAAAAGGTAGTGGGCGCAGTGAAACATAAGCTGACTGAAACAACAAAACTGTATAGACACCATCTTGAAAGCGCTTCCTATTGTAATGAATGAAAATAGAAGAAATAAAGTTCTTATAGTGATAAAACAATCAAACATGCGAGAGAATGGTATCCAATTGAACCCCTCATTCAGTATTTATGTCCAGATAACCTTTGTTTCAACATTGCATCCAACTCGAGGTCATACGGAGATGGGACTTTGCTTTAAAGACTCATCAGAAAGCCTGGAGAAGCCCGAGATAGATCCTGCAACCTCTGGTTTATCAGGGGAGTAGCATAATCACTACACCACAGAGGCTTCTGCATCCGACTTGAACGTCACACATTCTGGACGTCTGTTGATATCTTCTCAGATGCCACTGAGATGGCGTTATGAATAACGTCAACGTGTCTGAAACTTTCCTGCATTTGAATATAGCAATTTCATTGCAAATGCAGTACCTAGAAACTATCTTGTGGCAAAACTAGTTCCAGCAACAAAGATTTATTTCCCCAGCTAAAAAGAAATATTTCTTCTTAGCAAAAAGGAAAATACCAAGTTTATGTCTGGTAGAAAACATGGCATTTCTTTGAAATGCATGTAACGTAACTAAATATGTTATGTGTACTTGTTAGAACCCTTCGTGGTGTAGTGGTTACGCTACTTGCCTTGTAAACCAGGGATCGCAGGATCAATCCCGGGCTTCTACACACTTTCAAATGAGTCTTTAAACCGAGGTCCCGTCTCTGTATGACCTTAGCTGTTGGTGGGACGTAAAACTGGAACACTCACTATGTGTACTTGTTAGAATTGCCCCATTAAGGGGACTCCACGTGTAACACAACATACATTATTTTACAGTCAACCCTCTTTAAACCGACATTCGTTCTGACAACAAAAACTCATTATAACAACAATGTCAATGGAATGAACCCTTAGCTCAAGGCTTAAGCTTGGCTCCGATCGGTATGGGCTTCCCGCAGGTTGGGAACGCCCATACTAAATCCATAGTCATGAATGATTCTTGCAATAAATTAATACTTCAAGAAACAAATGTAAAGATATTTGTTAGAATTTGAGGCAATTCTAACCAATGTCTGTAACATTTATTTCTTTGAGTTATGAAGGGGAAAAGCCCTTTATTACATTGGGATTCTTTATAACGGCACACTTATACCTATGCAAACAGTGTACTGGGTAGACCCTGATCATATGGCCGTAATTTTTTCTCTCTTCTTCTAAGTTGACTGAAAAAGGTTAAAAGTAAACTGGTTGCTTGGTTGGTTATTTTGAGGTTTAACGTCCCCATCAACACTATGTAGGTCATTTTAGAGATGTTGCTTCCAATTTTGTGGGACTTTTACCCAACATTACGATGAAATGACTTTTCAAGCCCTGTCGCCCAATGAAACCAATAGCTAAGCGGTTTACCAGTACTCGTGTGTGGTCGGTTTCAGCTCTGCCTGGAAGCATCATGCAGCCCATCTATTTCTTTAAGCCGCGATGGGCAGCAGTAAACTGGAACTGTCAGGGGACCTGACTACTATACCCCCCCTTAAGCACATTTTACTGAAACAGGGATCAAACATGAATTTTTACTGTGTAAACCAGAATAAAGAGATGCTACAGCATAAAAAAGCTATTGTTTGCACAAAATGCTTAAAAAATGTCCAATAACTGACTGCTAATATTGAAGATAGAGTTATGGCCCTTGTGCACTACACTTTTGCAAAGTGTCCTTCAAAAGTGTGTGAAGTTTCATTTGGATATCACAAGCAGTTTTTGAGTCACTGTCCGGACAAAATTCTAGAGAGTTACAGACAAATGGGGCAGAAGCTGACTCGGGACTATATATCCCCTCAAACTTTGTTTTCTGAGGTACATGTACAGAGGACCCTCGTTATAACAACAGTATTTGTTCCCTATTATTGTGCCGTTATAAAGAATTTTCCGTTATAAAGAATCCCAGCTATATGAGTATGACAGGTAGTAAAAGGCCTTTTCCCCATTATTATTCCAAGAAACAAATGTTATGGATATTTGTTAGAATCGCCTCGGTGAGGCGATTCTAACAAATATCTATAACATTTGTTTCTTGGAGTATTAGATGACAAGACCCATTCATGACTATGGTTTCCATCCCGAGGGAAGCCCACGCCGCTCGGAACCGAGTCTAAGCCTTTAGTTAAGTAGTCATTCCATTCAAATTGCCGTTATAACGAGTTTTGCCGTTATAACGAATGTCGGTATAAAGAGGGTTGACTGTATAAGGCGTAAAAAAAATAGCTGTGTTTCCACTAACATACTGAAAAAAATTTTGGTTAGAAGGCAGGAGAAACTTTTTTTTATTATTTTATTTTTTCTCCCGAAAACAGGCTCGGGCCTGTATTTTTTATATGTTTTTGTTTTTGTACATGTGTTTTGTTAATAAAATTGTCATGTTGAGACTAGCACTTTATCTCATAATTCATTTTAGATGCTCAAAAAAGTCAGCTGTATTTTGGAAGGTATTAAATGCCAAAATCTACAAATATGTACTTAAAACCAGAAATTACTATGTGAAAATGCAAAGATGACACTCGGTAGGGCCGGAAATTGAAAATGGTAGGGTCGGCGTTCTGATTTTGATTTTGTTCTTTTATTGATAACAAGAGGGCCCAGAGGGCCCTGATTCGCTCACCTGTGTTTCACTGTCTCGAGTACATTCTATTTTTAGCTATGGTGGCCATCTTGTTCATCAGCAGAGGGATTTTATCTCATTTGGTAGGGAGTAACCTAGGCAACATTCCTGTGAAGTTTGAATCAAATTGGCCTTAGTGTTTAGGAGGGGTTCACGTCTGAATCAAAGTTACAATATTTTTCCATTTTTAGCTCTGGTAGCCATTTTGTTCATCGGAGCGGGATTGTTTTAGCCTTTTCAGTAGAGGGTCATCTAAGCAACATTACTTCGAAGTTTGAATGAAATTGGCCCAAGGGTACAGGAGGAATTGTGGTTTAAAGATTTTTTTTCAATTTTTAGCTCTGGCAGCTATCTTATTCATTGGAGTGGAATGAGTTTTAACTTTTTTGGTAGGGAGTCACCTAGGCAACATTCCTGTGAACTTTTTAATCCAATTGGCCCAATGGTTTAGAAGTTCGCATTTGAAGCAAATTTACACTGTTTTTTCTATTTGTATCTTTTTAGCATCAATTCCCCCCCTGGTCGTTTTGTTCCCAAGACGTTTCGTTCCCAAGACGTTTCCCCCCCTTAGTGGTTTCTCCCCACTTAGCCGTTTCGCCACAAAACCGCGTCTCATACGAAATGTAACTCATTGTGCTTGAAACACGCAATGCAGCCGAAAGCAAATAAATAAATAAACATGAACATGTAGTTGACTGATATTTTTGTCCTGGAAACATGTAAGCCAGGAAACCGAGAGTACAAATAAGTAATGTAATAAATAAATAAGTATATAAATAAATGCTAACTAAACTGTAGCTTCATGGTTATATTGTGTGGCCTGAAAACATGTAATACTTAAAAGAGGAGTAGAGTGAACATACGGGTAATTTGTTTGATCTGAAAAATTAGTTCCGACACAGTTTTTCTTGTGTTTTTGTGTTGTGTGCTGTGTGTGCGAGTGCTGTTTTGTTGTTTTTGTTGGTGTCTTTGTGTTTTCTTATGTTGCTTATCTTTAGTGTCTTGAGATGGCTGTGGTCTTTGATTGTGGCATTTCCTTAGTAACCTTCTTATTATTTTGTAATTTGTACAAGAGGCATACAATGAACATAAACTATCAAAATAAATAAATAATATAAAATAACCTGTCCCACAAAGTCCATGTTGCCATCGCTCACATTCATCACAAGAAACAGAAAAGCGGCGGTCATCTACTTTTCTTTCTTCATTATTTCATTTTTGTATCGGTCACCTGTGTATCAGAAAATCATTTGCTAGGTCTAGAAAAAAAAAATTGAATAAAGGTAAGATATGATTGTTTACCTGATTAATATACATTTCTTCATAGCCTCAGTGTTGTCCATATAGTTGTACATCAGTTGAACACTTCACATCTAAATCTTGAAGGGCATGATGTATTGTAAACAGACTTGATTGAATCCATGCAGCTATTCTGTCTATGATGTAAGTCATATAATTTGTCAAAGAAATCAATATCTCGAGACGTGATTTCCTTTTGTCATAGAAGTTAACAATAGTAGTGTATGGTATGACAAAATATACATAATGAAACACAGCTGATCTGAAATAGCAGCTTACATATCAAAAATGTGGGACCAATGTCTCGGAAGTTTTGTCCAGACTGTATTTTTTACTTTATTACTTAGCTACATTGTTCTATAAGGTTCATATAGATTAAGTTACCTTTCTATCTTAAATATTTCAGTTGTTAAGACTACCAAAAACCCACAAAAATTATTTCTTTTACAGTGGGCATACTTATGGGAAAGAGGAATACAGTAAGACACAGAAATGTGTGTATTCGATGAGGTGATATGTTCCAAAAAATTCTCTTTAAGAGTACACAATCTAATATAAAGAACAGTTAAAAAGAATATAGACGCATCAACCCACATAATATAGATGCATCAACCAATTCTCTTGATCATTAACAAAGCTTTTCCTGATCTTGCAATGATCTAGAAAAATGGTTTCTTTAATTTTTAAAAAAAAATAACAAAAAAAAAAAAAAAACCTCTGTTTGCCTTTTCTAGTAAAAACAGGTTTACATGTCAAAATACTGTTGCAAATAAGAAAACAAAATCTACTATTTGACAGAATTCAAAATACTGAGACAAAACTTTGTCTAGGAACAACAAATTTAGATGTCAAAACACCATCACATTCGAAAGTAAGATTACAATACAATATTGTGACAAATGGACAGAATATATATTGTAAGTTAGTTCTTCAACTGACAATGTGTCTAGTCAGACATTTAATATGAAGGCAGCAAATGTTGTTCAAATGTATAAGGAAAGAATTATTATTTTTCAAATTATTCTGCAATACATCTAAATGAATATAGTAAGAAGTAGTTGTTGAAGACTACCATTTAAATTAACCAAAACATGCATCAAAACATACATTTAATACAACATAATAAAAATTTACACATATAAAACTCAAATCTTTGAAACCTGCACTGTATCAATAGACTATCAAATGTTCTATGATCTTTATAAGTAGTATAGTTTTATCTTGTAAATCATACTTTCCCCCAACATCTTAACTTACACATATATCCCTGGTTGTCTATATAAAAAAAAAAACATTTTACATAAGTTTTTATATTCTGACATGAATTATAATAAAAAGTTGAAAACATTGAGAAAAGGTAAATTGTTCATTCTAGGTAAATTCTACTGACACTAAAAAAAAAAATAGAAAAGTGTTTTCAGAGGAAAACATATGTCCCCCCACCAGCATCTTGACATTTCTTCTGTATATGGTCTTCCAGCAAAATTTTAGCTTTTTTTAGCCTACAATTTGACAATGTTTTGAGCCCTGTGACCTTGTAAATTAGTCAAGGGCACCAAAATGTAAATGGTTCTGAAGACCATCCCACTTATTTTATGTATGAACTTTGAACCAAATCCATCCAGGGTTCAGGAGATAGAGTGCAGAAACTTATTTTTAAAAATTTAGATCATGTAGTGACCTTGAAGATTGGGTCAAGGTCACCAAAATCTAATCAGTTCTTGAGACCATCCCACTTATATAATGTACCAAGTTGAACCAAATCCATCCATTGATTCAAGAGATAGAGTGCAGACAAGCGTGCATTTTTGGCCTATAATTTGACTGTTTTGAGCCCTGTTACCTTGAAAATTAGGCCAAGGTCACCAAAACCTAATCAAATCTTCATCCTGTCCTAGTGTAATAGCCATGGAAATATGTTTCAAATCCATCCACTCGTTCATGAGATATTTTGCAGATAAGAAATTGTCACGCCGACGCTGACAGACACTGGCGGGATCTGCACAAAAAGCAGTATGTCCCCCTCCCTTCGGTGGGGGCGATAAAAAAAAAGATTTTATCATCTTCTACTCTGAAAGTAGGACTACAAAACTGGAATAAGGGTCTGCTGTAAGGAGATTTAACAAAATCAAAATGTGAGATAAATATAATGAAGGTCCTATAAATGCCAACTTTCCTTTTCCCATATTGTTTTTCAAAAGTACCATATTCCTCACTTCTGAATGAGGACCTATTCCATTATTTGAATGACACATTTATGAGATGTAATGCTTTCAATCATGATCGTAAAAATGGCACTTTTTAAAATGAAAATAACCATCGAAAGAGATGGCAAATCCCCGACCAAAAGCCAATATGGCTTTCAGAAGATTGTTCACCAATAGAAAGTGCACCAGAATTAAACCAGCATCAAAAATGAATCTCAAAGGGTATAGGAGTTATGGCCATCACAATGTTGTGTCTACGGACACAAAAAAACGGACGCCAGGCTGATCGCTATATCCCCCAAATCTATTTGGTCGGGGGATATCACAAAAGTACTGCAGTTATGGTCACCACAAGATTATACTGTCAGGGGAGATAACTCAAAAACCAGGGCACTCAGAATTGTGTTCTTGTGCATGACATGCCTGCTTAAGCTCATGTTTTTATGTACGAAGTACCATCAATATGTCTCAAAGGGTATTGGAGATATGGTCATACTGTTATATTGGATGGGTAGATAACTCAAATACCACAGCACCAACAGTTGTGGTTCTTGGACATAACACCCCTTCTGTACCTTGTATCCAATTGCACCAAGTTCCTTGAATATATCTCAAAGGGTCTTGGACTTATGGCCATCCCAAGGTTATATTGTCACGGGAGATAACTCAAAAACCAGAGCACTCAGAGTTGTGTTTCTTGAGCATGACACACCTGCTTAACCTCATGTACAACTGCATCAAGTACCACCAATATGTCTCGAAGGGTATTGGATGTACGGTCCTCACAAGGTGATCATGCTGTTACATTGGAAGGGGAGATAACTCAAACAGCATAGCACTTAGAGTTGTGGTTTTTAGGCATGAAGCACCGTCTCAACCTTGTATACAATTGTTCCAAGTACCATCAATATATCTAAAAGGGTATTTGAGATATGGCCATCACAAGGTCATATTGTCAGGGGAGATAATTCAAAAACCAGGGCATCCAGAGTTGGGGTTCTTGCACCTGACACACCTGCTTAACCTCATGTATAACTGTACCAAGTACCATCAATATATCTCAAAGAGTATTGGAGATGTGGCTGTCACAAGGTAGTGATTCTATATTATTGGAAGGGGAACTAACTAAAAAACCATGGCACCTAGAGTTATGCATGACACAACGCCTTGGCCTTGTGAACAACTGTGCCAAGTTTCATCAATATATCTTAAAGGGTATTGGAGTTATGGCCATCACAACGTAGTCACTCTATTTTATTGGAAGGGGAGATAACTCAAAAACCATAGCAACCAGAGTTGTGGTTCTTGTGAATGATACACTGTCTCCGCATTGTGAACAACTGTGCCAGGTACCATCAATATATCTCAAAGGGTATTGGAATTATGGCCATCACAAAGTAGTCATTCTATTTTATTAAAAGGGGAGATAACAAAAAAGTATGGCATCCAGAGTTCTGGTTCTTGTGCATGACATGACGTCTCAGCCTTGTGAACAACTGTGCCACAAACCATCAATGAATCTCAAAGGGTATAGGAGTTATGGCCATCACAATGTTGTGTCTACGGACACAAAAAAACGGACGCCAGGCTGATCGCTATATCCCCCAAATCTATTTGGTCGGGGGATAAAAATTTAGATATTTTTTCTTCTTTCTGCTTCAAACACGGACCATTGCGGGTGTTTGTTAGAAATGCCTCAGTTCTTAGGAGTACCCACAGTCTATGTTTTGAGCGAAAAAATATATAGCCCTGAAAACTCCACTTTTCTCTATATAATGTGGGGTTTAACAGAAGTGTTTATTTTTGTGATGTCTGTAAGTGGTGGCCACCCAAATCATGCCAAACCACCAGCAATACCTACCTTTTGAAAAGGTAAGTACTGCATTTTATCTGGTGGGTGAATGCACTGCAAAGTACCATACAAACCACCTGACAAAATTTCCAAGATGTTATGTGAAAAAGTGCAGTATTTTATGATCTGACCAATGGATTCCTCTGTTCCAATTTTACCAAATTAATAAAAAAAATAGTAACCTTAATATGAAAGGTTGATAATACTGATATTATGCATTTAAAACTGAGTGGGTGACAAGACTTTAATTATGTGGATTTTATGTTCAGAAAAACTATTTTGTGATCTGACCAGTATGTTTCACACGTTCCAACTGCACCATCCACATCTGGAAAATCAATATTAGTAAATATCAAATCAAGCATTGTCATATTATCTGTGGTACATTCATTTATCAGCATTTTGCATGAAAACATTTCACTTAATTTCTGAACAATGTTATGTTTTAACAAAACATCAATATTGAAATCTCCAATTATCATCAATGGCTTTGATGGGATCAAATATGGAATAAGTTCTTTATTCAGAGAAGAAAGAAGATTACTGTCAGACATTTGAGGTGACTTATACAAAAATACTATCTGACTCTCAATCAAGACGTGGCTGGCAGTTACCATGATAAATTCTAATGTATCTGAACTATACTTTCTATCTTGTATTATAATGGTATCATCTTTGGCATAAACTGCTAAACCATGAGCAGGTCTTTTGCAAGTATTGCATCCAATTTGGTCATTTCTAATCAAAAAGTAGCCTTCTATTGCATAATCATTATCATTATCAGGCTGATGTAATCGTGTTTCTGCTAATCCAAATATGTGGGTTGACAACAAATTTTTGTCATGTCTAACATCATCAAAATGAAGATTCAAGGATCTACAATTATTGAAAGCAACTTTGAAATGTGAAACTGGATCTATCAATTCTAAAGAAGTATCACACAGTTCAAGCACTGCTGTTTCATGCAAATGTTGCATTTCTGTCTTAACTTGATCATCAACTTGTAATGCTTTCTCATTAAAGTTAAGGATCTGAAGTTTTTCAATTGATCTTACTCTGCTTAATGCAACATAGTGTAAATGTGGAACTTTGCGGGGTTTGCGCTGTGATAAATCAATGACAACTCTTTCAAGGGTACTACCTTGGGCTCTATGTACAGAACGTCCTGCAGAAGGTTGCAAAGGGAACTGAACTCTCTGAAATGTCTTTCTATTGTATGTAAATGACCTGTTGACATCAAAAATTGGTGTCCAGTTATCATCAATACTGCTATGATACAGTCCCCTATTTTTGTATTTGATTCTTGTTTCTATTCCTGCTTTCTTATCATCAAACTGAACCCAAATGATGCTTGGACGTTGTGTGGTTTGTAATTTATACTCAATTAACTTAACTACACATGATGCTCCATTAGCTAGTCCATCTTCTGTTTTTATGTTTATTGTTAAATCATAAATCATGTCAACAACAACTGTTAAAGAGCAATGCAAATTTGCTGTTTGGTTTGGATCTGTTACATTCTTTAGGTTCTTGAGCGCGCAGTCGATCTTTTCTTTAGATAACTTAGGCGAGACATATGTATCCATACATGGTATTTCAACCTTTTCTGTCTCCATATGTCTTATAATTCCATCATTAAAAACATGCATGAAATAGTTTTCTGCAAAGAGATGTGGAGCATTTTTCTGATACTCAATATCAATTGTAGTAACTTCACACTGCTTCAACCTAGTCTTGTCTTCAGAGGTCAAGGTATTGATTCTCAATCTATTTAGCAATTCGGCAAATTCAAGGTCATCTTTCTGTCTCATAATTTCTGTTAATTCAAACATAGTAAATAAGTCTTTCCAGAGATTTCTTGATAAAGCAGCAGCATCATGTTTCATATCATTAAATATCCAATCACCACTCACTGGTTTCAACTGATAAAGATCACCAACAGCAATAATGCTAACACCACCAAAAGGTGTTCGTGTTCCTTTCAATGCTTGAAGTCTTTGATCAATGAAATTCAACATAGAATTACTAACCATTGAAATTTCATCAATAATTACAACTGACAAATCTTGGTACTTTGATCTAAAGGTATTAAGACTGTCACATGTTAATGTTTGATCTGATTGCTTATACTTTTGCTTAAATGCAGATGAGATGGTAGAGCCATTAATATTAAATGCTGCTTTTCCTGTAAAAGCACAAAGAAGAACCCTTGTATGATCAGCATCTTCTCCTTCTTTCAGATTTAATATTCTAAACAAAGTCTGATACAATGCTCGAATAACTAGACTTTTTCCAACACCAGCTCCGCCAGAAAGAAATACATATAAAGGGGCATCCTTTGTTTTAATCCAGTGTATCACATGATAGTAGAACTGTTTCTGTTTACTATTTAAACACTGCAAGAGCTTTCTATATTCAATATCAGACATGATATTTTCATTTACATTAATTTGAGGTGCAGAAACATAACATCCAATTTCAGTCCCTATATCATAATCTCTATGTTCAATCCTATCAGGATTATAATATATAAACTCTTCTGACTCAACTGGTTCTATTTCATCATCGTCACCTTCAACTTGCTGTGTACTTGGTGCAATATCATCAAATGCATTATATTCAGCTTCTGCTAAATCTCTTGCTAATTCCAACTCTTCAGCATGATGTTCATAAGCTGAACATTTATGATCTATCATATGCCTTATAGACTCATAGTGTTCTTTATATGTACTAAAAGTTCCAAGTAAGTCAGTCTCTTCATTTCTCCATGGGTAAAATAGTAAAAGTTTCTCTCTGTAATGGTTCTCTTCGTCTGTTTTGAGATTGAATCTGACATACCGTATTATTTTAGGATTACGACATTGTTTGATTTTTATGCCATTCTTTAAAGTTAAAATAGTTTTACTGCCATCAAAGCATTCTCCATCTGACATTTCTGCATTTTTCTCACAATCTTGCTCCTCCTCATCCCTATAGTCATTCTGTCCATCTGGGTAAATTACTTCTAACTCTGACACATAATCAGCTAAACAATACTTTTCCAATGGTTTGGGACGTTTTGAGTATCTTTTAATTTTATTGTCTGACATTATATCTATTGAGTCTGCAGGCAACTCATCAAGCACTGACTTTGGTTTCAATAATTGTACTCTCTGATTTGGAAGTGAGGTGTTTATGAAGACAACACTCCTTGAACTTTTAGTCAATGGCATTTGCAGTACCAAATAAACTGCCTCTTGTGCACTTACTTCAACACTGTTTGAAAATACATTTCCAATATGTCTAACTTGTCTTTTGAGATCCATGTTGCCATTCCTTGCTTCTTTTGCAGCTGCATGCAACAAATTACTCATCCCTCTTTGGGATTTGCTAATGTATGAAACTATATACATAGCACAAGCATATGGATCTAAAACAAACTGTATGTCAATGTTTGCTTTCCATGCTTTTAACACACTATCGTTGTACAAATTTACACGGATCTCACTTGGATTTCTTTTCAAAAATACCTTTGAAGAGTTTAAAGAACTTCTAATACATTTAATATATTCTTCCTCTCTCATTTGGACAACATTATTCAAAAACTCTTCATAAGACATATCATACCCATCTTTCTCGTTGTTTATTTTTTTCTGTATGTTTTGGTACAATTTATAATACTTGTCTTTTTCAGTTTCCAGTGGTTCTAAGACAGTAGTTTTGGAAAGAGGTGGTAATGGATAACCAAAACGACAGATTTTGTCTTCTCGTTTTCTACACGTTCTAGAATGTTTGTGAATTTGAAGTTCTATCAAACTACTAAGATGAGGATTGTTTATAGAACATTTTAAATACTGATCCACATAAGCAGCCAATTTTTCATCAGAGTCCACATTGAATTTTGGTGCATTTTGTACCCATACAATCATGTGAATGTGTGGAGATCCACGTTGCTGAAATTCCACTCTAAAAAAGTAATCAACAACTTTTCCAAGAGGCTCATGCTCACTCTTTAGAACTGTGTTAATGAATTCTTTAACTCTATGCTCGAAATATCTGGAACAAGTGACTGGATCGGATTGAATGAGTTTAATCTTTTGTTCCCAAGCCAAGTTCTCAAGTTGATCATCAGTGTAGTTCACATTTTTATTTAAGATAGCTAACATTTTTAAAAGATCAACCCATCTTGTATCAGCTGAGGACAATGACATAAACCAAGTTGGCAAACCCATCTGTCGAATCATAGCATAAACATCCTTTTTTTTAGATTCTAAATATGCTGGAGAATTTCTTAGCTGTTTAAACAAATAGTAACCTTCATCATTTTTTACAATACTGTCAATACACTCTGAGTTCCTTGCTTGTGCAGCAGTAATATCATTTATTCCAGTTTGACACCTTCTAACAGCAAGGTTTGCTTTGTCATTCAATTGCTTCATTTGTAATTTTTTCAGTTTAAAAAAAATATTAGGTACACTGTTAGCAGCCCGCCTATCCTGACTTCTCAATTCCCACTTTGCTATATCACTATAATGTACAGGCACTTTTCTATCATCATTATCTATTCGCCTCTTTCCACAAAATATGGATGGGAAACAAAGATATTCTGAATCTTTATCTTGAAAAATACTTAGCGGTCGTTGACCTTCTCCAGGAGCAAATGTGAAAGTACAATTTCTGTTTTCAAGATCTGCATCATCGAGCAAAGTGTCAATATTTCCCACATTTTCCTGGGTGATTTCTTCTGCATCTGAATCATAAAGTTCTTCCACATGAGATGTGTTATCATTTGAAATATCATCATTTTTTTTATCATTCTCAAACATTTCATTTACAGCACCATCAAAATCAACAATATTATACTTTGAACAATCTTTTATACACACCTCAAAAAATCATGTATAACCTCAGCATGGTTCTGATCACTTGGGATATCCTGTAGAGTTTCATTCAAAACACCATCAAAATCAACAATATTTGTTTCTGAACAGCTTTTTATTTGTGACTCAAAAAATGCATGCAATATTTCATTACTTTGTTCTGTGATTCTCTTTATCCACTGCTGGTCAATTTCAACATTTGCATGTTTATACAGCTCACTACCTTTCATTAGCCAGTGCAAAGCACGAAGTACATGAAATGGTCGAACATTTTCTGAGAATACATAAGACTTAAATGACATCTTCTTCTTCAATTTCACGGCAACTGTAACATTTTCATCGAAAGGCCTTGGTAGAGCATTCACAACTGGTTGAATATCAACAGGAACATTAACAACATTTCCTTTTACTGATAATTGGCGACCTCTAGGTAGTTCACGCATCTGCATGAATGGTATACGTAAAGCAATAAGACGTTCTTCGAGTGGAAACAGCTCCAATTCTTTAGGTTTTAGTGGCCACTTCATTCCGTTTAACACAGACAATCTTGGGACTTTACCAAACTTAATATTGTCTTTGCATGTACAACAAATCCATTCTTCTTCCTTGACAGATTTTACACCTGTTAAGTATTTTTCCTTGTCTTTACATAAAAATGTTTCGGCTTTTGATACAGTCTCTGCAAACCATGTCTGGTGACAACAACTACATATATAGAGAGGTCCAACTGAAATATTCTTGTGAAACTTTTCAATACAAGCATCAATATCACTACCACATTTTCTACGCTTTGCAGTTAACTTTTCAGCCTGTGAAAAGGATGGATCTTTACGCTTGGCAGCTTTTCTTTTACAGTCTGTAATGTTTTCACCTTTTTTGTTTCTTTCATTTAATCTCCATTGTTGTTTTGCAACCCTTTCTTGTTCTAATATATATGGATCTGACCTTGCCTTCCTCTTTGACCGATTTTGTATTTGAATGTCTTTCTGTTTGAATTCATGGCTTTTTCGATATTCTCGTTTCTTTTCACTTTCCCATCTTTTATATTCATCTATCAATCTAGCTCTTCTCTTACATGCCTTTGTCATAGCTTTGTCTTTTCTCCTGTTTTCTTCAGATTGTCTAGCACTCTGCATAGATTTAAGCGTATATTCTCTGTCCTTTTTTTGGTATTCTTCAGACTGTCTAGCATTCTTCATAGATTTAAGCGTATATTCTCTATCCTTTTTTCTGTATTCTTCAGACTGTCTAGCATTCTTCATAGATTTAAGCGTATATTCTCTATCCTTTTTTTGGTATTCTTCAGATTGTCTAGCACTCTGCATAGATTTAAGCGTATATTGTCTATCCTTTTTTCTGTATTCTTCAGACTGTCTAGCATTCTTCATAGATTTAAGTGTATATTCTCTATCCTTTTTTTGGTATTCTTCAGATTGTCTAGCACTCTGCTTAGATTTAAGCATATATTCTCTATCCTTTTTTCTGTATTCTTCAGACTGTCTAGCATTCTTCATAGATTTAAGCGTATATTCTCTATCCTTTTTTTGGTATTCTTCAGTTTGTCTAGCACTCTGCTTAGATTTAAGCGTATATTCTCTATCCTTTTTTCTGTATTCTTCAGACTGTCTAGCATTCTTCATAGATTGAAGCGTATATTCTCTATCCTTTTTTTGGTATTCTTCAGATTGTCTAGCACTCTGCATAGATTGAAGTGTATACGCTTTGTCTTTTATTTTGAAGTTAGAGCACTGCCTCAGTTTCTGCATATAAGCTCTCATATATTCTTTTCTGTCTGTAATTTTTTTCTTATTTGTTTTTTCTTTGTTCCTAATCTTTTGATTTTTAGTTACCTTTGTGCTATTTCCAGTCTTCTGTTCAAGTCTATGCTTTTGATCCTTGAAGTATTTGCCAATAAGGGTTGCATGACTTTCACTACTTGTATCATCAAATAAGTTTTCTCCTGCATGTGCATTCCTCATATGGCTTTCAGACATCTTTCTCTTGTAAGTTACAGATTTCCAAGCATAGTCACATGGAGTGTCAGTATGACACTGTGCTCTATTTTCAATATCAAATGCTGAGTTATGCTCAAGATCAGATAAGTCAAAGTCTATAGGAAGAATTTCGAACTGTGTGGAAATGGAAATCATCATACTTTCATACAACGCATATAGAAATGTAACTAGATCATCTAAACAACTGAAAGCAGCTAGTAATGATTTTCCATCTGGAACTGATAATCCATTGAAACCATGGGAATGTGAATCAAATAAAAAATATTTGCAATCTTTCTTGAACACAGAAGAACAAATTGAACCTATCATTAGTAAAACATTTGAAGAACATTGTAAAGCAGTGTATAATGCTTGGTGAAGAGTAGGTAATATGGTATTGACAAACTGTTCTGTGCAAAGACCTGTCATAATTGCAGATTTTTTAACAACAACTTCTTTGTTTAAAATTGAAACTAATCTTGGAAGTTCATCAAAATTGAGCAACTTACTACTGAATTTACCTTTAGCCTTTAATTCATATATAATCTTATTATACAGACAATCTCCAGCTAAAAGAATGTTGTCTAAATCTGTACTACTAGAAATGTCCGAGTACGCTGCATATATTAATGAACAAAGTGCATTTGCAGTGCATTGACATCCTCTGGACTCATTGCTAAATATTTCAGAACCTTGGTGAAAAGATCCCAGTTCAAATTTGACAGAATTAAATGGACCATTAGAAGGAGTCCATAGCATTGTTTCAGCATGTTCACTTGCTGGAATGGCACTATACAATGGCTCATTAGAATCCATCAAACAGTTCTGTTCTCTTATATTTACATTAGAAGATCTCATTGTTTCATGTATACAGGTATTTGAAGAACTTTCTAAAACATTTTCAAAAGGTTCACAACAATAACTGGAAAGACTGTCAGGCTTGTTTTCAAAGAAGTTTTCAGACAAGTATTCAGACATGTTTTCAGACACTTTATCAGACACATTATCAGACACATTATCAGACACATTATCAGACACATTTTCAGACACATTTTCAGGTGACTCTTCAATGAACACAGATGGTTTTTCTGTGGGCTGGGATAGACCCCCATCTGATAAACCAATAACACCCATAGACACAGATGGCCCTTCATCTGAAACAGATGAAAGGAAAGGGTGGGCTAGGCCCCCATCTGATAAACCAATAACACCCATCTGTACTGCCACACCAGGAGGTTCCACATCTGATTCTTCATGTCTTGTTCTTTCCTTTCTAACTCTGTCTTCCTTTCTCCGTTGATTCAAAGACTTTTTCTTCAAACGTGGCATCCTTATTACTCAATCCAACACAAATTTGATTCTCACAAAAATTATAATGTACAGTAAAAATAGTTATGAATATAAATAATTGTTAAACACAATTGTTCACAGCAGAATGTTCAGATAGAAAATCTGTTTGGCGATACTAAAAAAGAAAAGAAAAACATAGTAGCTTTATGAAGAAACAAAACTGAATAGTCACAATTTACAATCATATTTACAATCATACAAAGGAAACACCGTGATCAGCAAGGAGGCATTATCCCAAGAAGAGACCAACTTGTGCATTGATAATTTTTGCCTTAAAAGTGTTTTGTGTGAGCATATGATATTTATAAGTTTTAGTATGAACTTTGATACAAAATTGTTTCAGATATTGCAACAAACAAAATAAAAAGAATTATTTTGTTTTCACAGAATAAACAAATTAAATTTTCTCTTTTACCAATGGCACCTACCCGGTACAGGAATACCTGTTTTACCCACATCATAATGTCTTAGTAATCAATATTAAGACAGAAAGATGTGTATTTAGTTAAATGCAATCATTTTCAAATAATGGGTACAATTCTGCAAGTGCAGAATTTTAAAGAATGTTGAAAATATATCTTCTGGTCTGTGTACCCAGCTCCTGAAAAGAAGAAAAAGATCACTGAAAAGAATGACTAGAGCTGTCAGATAATCTGAATATAGTTCTACTACACGGCATAAGATGAGAGCTGGAAAATTTTGATGTTTAAAAATCCAAGAGTTATAAACCCTTGGCCATTATTCCACCATTACACCTCCCTTATCTTAGAGACAAAGTGTGGTATAAGTTTCATTGAAATAGGAACAAAATTATAAACATGAAGCAAAAAGCATTTTGATTTTTAAAAAACTACCAAGGGACATAACTCCAAGAGTGATAACCCACGGACTCTTATTCTGTTATACACGGTACATCCAGACAATGTCCATGTTTATACAAACTTAGTTTTTTTCAATTGACCTATTGACCTACTTTTTAGCCAGACATGACCTATACTCAAACCTGAGCAAGACGTTCAGGCTCAAAATGTGGCTAATACAGTGTTCACAAGATTTTTCCATGATTTGACCTACTGACCTACTGTTTGACTGGACCCTTTTTCGAACTTGACCCAGATTTCATCAAGGCAATCATTCTGAGCAAGTTTCATGATAAATGGACTTAAAATGTGGCCTCTAGAGTGTTCACAAGGTTTTCCTATGACCTTATTTTTGACCGGACATGACCCATATTCGAACATGACAGAGATTTTGTCGAGGTGATCGTTTTGAGCAAGTTTCATGAAGTTGAGCCTGAAAATGTTGCTACCAGAGTGTTCACAAGTTTTTCTATGATTTGACCTACTGACCTACTTTTTGACCTGACAAACTTGGCCAAGATTTCAACAAGGCAATCATTCTGAGTAAGTTTTATGACAATTGGACTTAAAATGTGGCCTCTTCACAAGGTTTTTTATGATTTGACCCACTGACCTCATTTTTGACCGGACATGACCCATATTCAAACTTGAACAAAGGAACCAACATCTTATGGTGGTTTAAACTGTGTGCAAGTTTGGTTAAAATCAAATCATAAATGAAACGGCTTTTGTGCAGATAAGACAAAAGTAGGCAATTTGTGCCCTTTCAGGGGCAATAACTCTGGAAAAGATGATGGGATATGGGTGGTTCAACAAAGGAACCCAGATCCTATGGTGCTTCCAAGTTGTGTGTAAATTTGGTTAAAATTATATCACAAGAGGGCCCTGGTTCACTCACCTGTGTGCCACTGTCTCTAGTACATTCTATTTTAAGCTCTGGGGGCCATCTTGTTCATCAACAGAGTGATTTCAGCTTATTTGGTAGGGAATAACCTAAGAAACATTCCTGTGAACTTTGAGTCAAATTGACCTTAGGGTTTAGGTGGATTTTACGTTTGAATCAAATTTACAATATTTTCTATTTTTAGCTCCGGTAAACCATTTTGTTCATCAGAGTGAGATCATTTTAGCCTTTTTGGTAGAGGGTCATCTAAGCAACATTATCGCAAGGAACCTACATGCTAAATATGAAGGCTGTATCTCAAATACTTCAAAAGTTATGACAAAGTAGGTCAAAGGTCAAGATCATGGGTAAAAAATTTTGAATGGTTGAGAAAACCTTGTCACAAGGAACATACATGCCAAATATGAAGGCTCTATCTCATATGGTTCAAAAGGTATGATAAAGTAGGTCACAGGTCAAGATCACAGGTCAAATCTTTACATGAGTGGGAAGCCCTTGTCAGAAGGAACCAACATGCCAAATATGAAGGCTATATCTCAAACGGTTTTAAAGTTAAAACAAAATGACCTACTGATCTACTTTTTGATTTGACATGACCCACATTCGAACTTAACTGAGATATTGTCCAGATGATCATTCTGAGCAAGTTTTATGATGATTTGACTAAAACTGTGGCCTCTAAGAGTGTTCAAAATGTTTTTCTATGATTTTACCTGCTGATCTACTTTTTGACCCGACATGACTCATATTCAAAAGTGACCAAGATATTATCAAGATGATCACTCTGAGCAAGTTTGATGATGATTGGACCAAACCTGTGGCCTCTAGTGTGTTTAGAAGGTTTTTCTGATTTGACCTACTGACCTTCTTTTTGACAAGACAACACCGATACTTGAACTTGACTGAGACATTGTCAAGTTGATCATTCTGGACAAGTCTGATGATGATCGGACCAAAACTGTGGCCTCTAGTGTGTTTACAAGGTTTTACTCTGATTTGACCTACTAATTTACTTTTTGATCTGAAATGACCTATATTCAAACTTGACCGACATATTGTCAAGATAATCAGTCTGGGCAAGTTTGATGATGATAGGACCAAAACTGTGGCCTCTAGTGTATTCACAAGTTTTTCTATGATTTGACCTACTGACCTACTTTGTGACCCGACATGACCCATATTTGAACTTGACCCAGATATTGTTAAGACGATCATTGTGAGCAAGTTTGATGACATTCTGACCAACACTGTCGCCTCTAGAGTGTTCACAAGGTTTTTCTATGATTTGACCTACTGACCTATTTTTTGACCTGACATAACCCATATTCGAACTTGACCGAGATATTGTCAAGATGATCACTCTGAGCAAGTTTGATGACGATCGGACCAAAACTTTGGCCTCTAGAGTGTTCACAAGGGTTTTCTTATGATTTGACCTACTGACCTCAATTTTGACCGGTCATGACCCATATTCAAACTTGAACAAAGGAACCAAGATCTTATGACGGTTTAAGTTATATGCAAGTTTGGTTACAATCAAATCATAAATGAAACAGCTATTGTGCAGATAAGACCAAAATAGGCAATTTGTGCCCTTTCAGGGGCCATAACTCTGGAACAGATGATGCGGTATGGGTGGTTCAACAAAGGAACCAAGATCTTATAGTGCTTCAGGTTATGTGTAAATTTGGTTAAAATTATACCATAAACAAAACAGCTATCATGCAGACAAGACCAAAACAGCCAATTTTTGCCCTTTCAGGGGCCATAACTCCGTAACACATGATGGGATATGGCTGGTTCAAGAAAGGAACCCAGATCTCCTGGTGGTACAAGTTGTGTGCAAGTCTGGTTAAAATCAAATCATAAATGAAGCTGCTATTGTGCGGACAAGACCAAAAAAGGCAATTTTTGCCGTTTCAGGGACCGTAACTCCGTAACACATGATGGAATATGGCTGGTTCAAGAAAGGAACCTAGATCGCATGGTGGTACAAGTTGTGTGCAAGTCTGGTTAAAATCAAATCATAAATGAAGATGCTATCGTGCGGACAAGACCAAAATAGGCAATTTTTGCCATTTCAGGGGCCGTAACTCTGTAACACATGATGGGATATGGCTGGTTCAAGAAAGGAATCTAGATCGCATGGTGATACAAGTTGTGTGCAAGTCTGGTTAAAATCAAATCATAAATGAAGATGCTATTGTGCGGACAAGACCAAAATAGGCAATTTTTGCCGTTTCAGGGACCGTAACTCCGTAACACATGATGGAATATGGCTGGTTCAAGAAAGGAACCTAGATCGCATGGTGGTACAAGTTGTGTGCAAGTCTGGTTAAAATCAAATCATAAATGAAGATGCTATCGTGCGGACAAGACCAAAATAGGCAATTTTTGCCATTTCAGGGGCCGTAACTCTGTAACACATGATGGGATATGGCTGGTTCAAGAAAGGAATCTAGATCGCATGGTGATACAAGTTGTGTGCAAGTCTGGTTAAAATCAAATCATAAATGAAGATGCTATTGTGCGGACAAGACCAAAATAGGCAATTTTGGCCATTTCAGGGGCCGTAACTCTGTAACACATGATGGGATATGGCTGGTTCAAGAAAGGAACCTAGACCTCATGGTGGTACAAGTTGTGTGCAAGTCTGTTTAAAATCAAATCATAAATGAAGATGCTATCGTGCGGACAACAAATTGTTTACGCACGCACGGACGCACGGACGCACGCACGCACGCACGCACGGACGACGGACGACGGACAAAATGTGATCACAAAAGCTCACCTTGTCACTACGTGACAGGTGAGCTAAAAACAGTAGAGTCGGGGGGTCTGAAGCAGGGTTGGTGCGGTTAGCGGAAACACAGCTTGCTTTTTTAGGCATAAAGAGCTAGCCTAATCAATTTCCTCAATTCTTTGAGGTGACTGTAACAGGTACATGTACATGTGTACATGTACCTAATGCTGACATGATTAATCATATAATCGATTAATCAATCGATAAATTCCACAAAAACGATTATCATTTCTGATTTGCTTTTAATCGGTTACTTGATAGGTACAATTAACTACCCAAAGTCATGCCTAAAATAGCTGGATGTGTGGCAAACAGTGCAGACCATGATGAGACGCCGCATTATGCGGCGTCTCATCTGGGTCTACACTGTTTGCTCAGGCCTGTCTGTTCAAATATACATATGGTAAAGTGCAACATATGGTAAGAATCATGCTCAGACAGAAAGTCAGACAGGTAAAATCATTACAAAAACCTTAGCGAAGCGATTACTAATCGATTATCGATCGAAATGACAGGACGGATAATCGATTATCTTTTCAGCTCCGATTAGCCAGCCCTACATGTACCCACAATAAATTTTTAAATCGAAAAATAAATCCCAAAATTATCTTTGTTTCGCCCCATATATAGAAGCCCCTGTGGTGCAGTGGTTATGCTACTCGCCTTGTAAACCAGGGATCGCAGGATCGATCCCGGGCTTCTCCAGACTTTCGGATGAGTCTTTAAACCGAGGTCCCGTCTCCGTATGACCTTAGCTGTTGGTGGGACGTAAAACAAAAACTCACTCACTCACACTCGCCCCATATATGTCTCTTCATACATGTGCACACCCGAAAAGGGATTGTTCATTGGTATTTTAACTATTTAACCCATTTTAGATGAGAAATCTCGAAATAGATCACTGGCAAACAGTAGTTACCGAGATCAGATGAACCAGAATCAGAGATCAGGGCCTAGACCCTTCAATGTCCGTAATCTGTTCTGACATAAACTAAACAAATTTCTAAACATAACTCATTCTGACGTCCCTAATTTTTAATGGACTCCTGGTTTATATACAGCAAACTTCCATTTGGTACAAAAAGGGGAAAAGCTGTCAAAACAAGATCCAGGAAGTACAGTACAATGAGTTGTACAGGTATAATATTTGGCAAGTTAACCCTTCTCTTGCTGAATATTCATTTTAGCCAAACCCATCTCTGACTTTGAACCAATCAGATTACTTGATGTAATTTATTCCTACAAATTCATAAACTGAATGCCAAACCGTGTAGATCCTGATCAGATGGCTTCTTCAGAAGCCCTCTGATCTGGATCTACACTGTTTGCAAAGATAGGAGTTGTCGTGAACAGCAGGATAAGGGTTAAAGAATATTCACCAGAAGTTTGGCATTTGTGACTTACAATGGCTGTGCAATTCTTGTCATTGTGATGCCAGAGTGTCGTGTATGGAGGATGATCTGTAAAGCATGAAGTGGACTCATTTGCTGGGATAGGCAAACAGTGTAGACCCACACCAGATGCTGCAGAATGTGGCATCTGATTAGGGTCTACATTTTTGCTTAAAGAACAGTGTGTTTCAGTTTTACAACCCACCAGCAGCTAAGGTCATACAGAGATGGGACCTCGGTTCAAAGACTCATCCGAAAGTCTGGAGAAGCCTGGAATCGATCCTGAAACCCCTGGTTTATCAGACGAGTAGCATAAACACAACACCACAGAGGGAGGGAGTGTTTGAGTTTTATGTCCCACCAACAGCTAAGGTCATACGGAGATGGGACCTCGGTTTAAAGACTCATCCGAAAGTCTGGAGAAGCCTGGGATCGATCCTGCGATCCCTGGTTTACAAGGCGAGTAGCGTAACCACTACACAATGGGGGCTTCTACAACACCACAGAGGCTTCTGCTTAAAGAACAGTACATGTACATGTAATTGGAGGGTTTAACGAAACAGTCTTAATTTCCATTCAGGATCATTTTTTCAGTCTACACTCGGGGACAATCCACCCACCGGTGCTGTCATTGTATTTATGTGTAAGTGCATAGCTCCATATAAGATGGGCATTTGATGATAACTGAAGGATATTTTTGTTAATTCTCCACTAAAAAACTATCTTGTGGCTATTCATTTGAACTGCCTCGCTGAGGCAGTTCAAATGAATACTCACAACATAGGTTTATATGAAGAATTAAGGAAAATTATCCTTTACTCATCACCAAATAGTCACCTTATTTGGGGTTATGACTGTGTAAGGGTATATATGTTACTGACCTATTTCTCCTGCAAATGAGTATGCTCTATCAGCTCCAGTTATCTCTGCCCAGTTAGGTGCTGGTACAACCTCATTCAGCCCTCTGTTGCTGCCACCGCTTGTATTGGAGATTTTCCTTGCCACCGTCTCTTTTTTAAGTCCAAACGGATCAAAATCTTCCTCAATAGCTTCATAAACAGCTTCACCCCCTTCCTCATAGACAACATCGTCTTTGGCAGCTTCATATACAAGATCACTCGTTGTCGAAGGATTTTTGTTTGTCCCTCCAAAGCCCGCTTTCAATACTTGAGGTTTCTTAGGAGTTTTAAATGGAGATGCAAGCATTTCTGCATCAAAATCAGTATCCGGATCTGTTGGTTTGAACTCACCAAAAGGATCAACATTTTCAAATATATCATGACTCACTGCACCACCTTGTGGTGGTACACCCTGTCCTCTTGGAGGAGGCATTGGTGATGATTCAGTCTCATAAATGTCTGGTTCTTCATTTAACTGAGGAGGTAATGTTGGAGACTGGGCACATAATGGAAAATGAACATTAATATAAGGCTGCATTGGTTTTAAAGATGAACTCACATTTGGTCTAGGGGGAACAACTGGTGTTGATAATGGGTCAAAATCAGCTAGAACAGTTTGATCAACTGGTTCAGATGGTGGTAAGGGGGGCGGGGGGAATTCTGGTGGAGGAAGATCAAAGGATGCTGAATCCCTGTCTCCAGGTTTATTTAGCAGGGAAAGTCTCTTGTTTACTACTGAGCTGTCTGAACTGACATCCTTTTTTGGAAATTCAAATCCAGCTTGCTTTGGCAATGGTGAGAAGTCAATGAGATTGGATTTTCTGATACTTTCGTCATGAAGCCTATTTTTACTAAGTTCGCTTTTCTTGCCTATCTTTTTATCAGCCCAGATCGGTTCATAAAGATCTTCACCTTCATTTTCAGTTTTTTCCATTGTTTCACTGTTAACATAAATATCTTCTTGTTTTGGTCCAGACCCTTTAATTTCACCATTTCCAGAAAACGTTTCATTCTTGTCATTACTAAACAGATGTTTTGTGTCAGTTGAAACACTTGGGGCTTTCAAAGAATAAGTACCAGAGAGTGGATCAAATTCAGCATTCTCAAACTTTGTGTCATCAAAAATGTTATTTTTACTCTTTTCCAGTCTTTCATCTAAACTATTTAATGAGCCTTCATCCCCTGAGACATATACAGTATCAAAATCTGGTGTCTGTCCTTGAATATCATCATTCAAACATGGTGACGGAAGTTTATCCATATCAATATTTTTCATTGGTTTACTGTATAGCTCTGAGAAATCATCTGTTGATGTCTCTGTCTCACAAGCTCCACCAATGTCAAATTTAATTGATGTCATATTCAAACTACTGTTAGTTGGAAAATTACCAGTCGTGGGGCTGGGGCTTGATCTGGGAGCTGGTGTGGGCCTTTTTTCACTAGAATCTTTATCAGTTCTAGTTTTTGTCTTTCTAGGCCTGGGCACTGGTCTTGGAACAGGTTTTGGGGTACCAACTGACTTATCAAAATTAATATAATCTGACTCATTCTTCTTCAAAGAATCTTTTAGGTTATTGTTTTCATACTGAGGCTGATTGTCTCTGAAAAGAAAAGAATCCCTTGCCTTTTTCTCTTTCTTTGGCAATGCTGGCTGAAAATGTTGACTCAATGGATTCTGGAATGCAACAAACTGGTCAGCACCTGATGCACTGTTTTGAGAATAGTCTTTGGGTAAATGATTAAGAATTCTCCTCTGGTGGCCAACAGCAGCTATGCCAATTTTTGTCAGTTTCTCCTCGTCTAAGTCCAGGCACTGTTCAAGAGTTGTTATGTGGTGCTCTTCAAAAAAGTCAATATACTGATCGAGTTCCAGGGACTTCAGCCAGAAAGTCAGTGAGAAGTTAGTTGCCATCAGGTTTATCTTGAGACTACATTGGTACAGCCTGAAAATAAACATGAATTTAACCCTTGTCCTGCTGAGCCCGGATATGCCTTATTTTCCAAACAATGAAGATCCAGATCAGATGGCTTCTGATGAAGCCATCTGATCAGGATCTACATTGTTTGTCATTCAGATTGTGAATTTGTTGCAATAATTTGCATCAAGTAATCTGATTGGTTAATAATCGGTAGTGGATCCAGGATGTGGCAGATTAAAATATTCAGCAGGACAAGGGTTAATTTGACTGACTGTGTTGAGGTTTACCGTAACTCAGCCTTTCTGAAAAAGGGGCCTACTCCTATAGGAAAGAATTTGCTCCTGATGAGTCAGGAGCCAATTCTTTCCCCCATTCATCATACTTGCATTGTTTGCTGGCTCCCAGCTGGCACATTGCCAATATTGGAAAAACAGGTAACCAGACCCCCCTGACCTTGAAAGGTCAGGGGGTTCTGGTTACCTGTTTTTCTAACACTGATAACCTTCAGACTAGGAACCAGCAGATAATGCAAATAAGGTGAATTTGCAAATGAGACAAAATAGTTTTTCATCACGAAAACACGCCTACATGTATATAATTTTGAACCCATGAATCCCCCTTTTATGTACTAAAACTGGGGTTTACAGGGGTAAACCTTATCTTTCTTATTTCTGCTCTAAAATATAGATTGTGGGTACTTGTTAGAACCGCCTCGATGAGGCTCGAGGCGGTGAACCGCCAAGATGAGGTGGTTCTAAGGAGTACCCACAACCTGTATTTTGAGCAGAAAGAAGAAAAATATCACAATTTTTCATCTTAAAATTTATGCTTTTTCGGCAGTAAAGTTTACAATGTATTTGTACAGGCTTGTTTTCGTAATGGAAGTATTTGCTTGTGTTGGTGTAAAAGAACACATCAACCCTAGGCCTTTTGGGTCATTTTGTGATTTGAAGAAAAGAGATAGACCAGGAGATGGAGAGAAACAGGGGAGAAAGAGAAAAATCAATGAAAGCGAAGTAACAGAAGAAGTACAGTCGAACTTCAATGGCTCGAACACATTTGGGACCTCGAAAATCTGTTCGAGAGTGGGGTACTTCAAGCCACTGAGGTTACTGTCAGGAGGCATAACGAGATACTTTTAGACATCTTTTCGGTGTTCTATAATGAATATTGTATGCTGTGTGTACTCATTAGAATCGCCTCATCGAGGCGATTCGAATGAGTACACACAGCATACATTTGCAAGATAAAAGACCAAAATCTCCTTGATTATCCCCCACTATTTCTTATGTAGAGGATTTCGCTAGGGGCTCAAGAATGGGTTCGACACATCCATGGTAAATGAGCCATCGGTGTTCGAGCCATCGAGGTTCGACTGTACCTACATGTAAAATCATCACCCCACCATTATCTACTGCATGGATAGTAGGATTTGTCCAATTAAACGACTGATTGATTGATATAAGGTTTAACATCCCCATTAACACTATTTAGGCCATTTTGGAGACACTGCTTCCAATAATGTGGGACTTTTACCCGACAATGAGATGAAATGACATCTCAATCCCTGCCGCCCAATGAAAACCAAAAGGCTTATTATATGCACTGGATGGTTTGACTCACACCACTTTGCCTGGGCAGGCTTAGTCCTTCTAAGGGGTTTACCAGCACTCATGTGTGGTCAGTTTCAGCTCTGCAGGGAAGCATCATGTAACCCAATCTATGTCTCCAAGCCCGATGGGCGGGGCCACTCCAACTAAATGACAATACTAGTAGGATGCCCCAAATGACAAGGATACAAGCATTCACCTCACCCAACGTAACCCCTCCCAATAAACATAGAAAAGATACATATCATATGGGCCCCGTCAAGCGATTTTGATACTTATCGCCTTTGCGAGCAGTGAAGGTTCAGGCAAGCCTGCTCATCCGCACATCTCGCCAGAACCTTCGCTCTCGCTCATACAAGCAGTGAATCAAGAGGAACCTTCAGACAGAAAGCCATATCCCTGGCCCCTCTGAATGGCTGGGCATGCCCAGTTAAAATTTGTCATGACGGGATGCTCGAAGACACAAATTCGCTTGGCAGGGCTCGTATTATCAAGTTTAGGCAATTAGCCCTGTGATACTCCACATTATAAAGGGGTGACCTACCATATCTTTGTTATCTAGCACACGTTTTGGTGTAGACCCTGATAAGTTAATGGTGAATCTTCAGAGTCATTACGCAAACATGCCTAAACAAATACATTGCCACCTTTATCGCCGAAAAAAAATGAAAATTTTATGATGAAAATTTGTGATATATTTCTTATTTCTGCTCAAAATATTGAGTGTGGGCACTCGTTAGAACCGCCTTGATGAGGCGGTTCTAAGGAGTATCCACAATCTATATTTTAGAGCAGAAATAAGAAAAATAAAGTATACCCCCGGAAACCCCATTTTTACAATATAAAAGTGGGGTTCAAGGGGGTCAAAATTATATAGGCGTGTTTTCGTGATGGTGCTCCAGTTCTGTGTGGAGTCCAACAAGGGACTGTTCTTGGACCACTATTGTTCTCCCTGTACATCAATAATATTTCCACTGACAATGACTCAGAAATAAGACTGTTCACAGACGACTGTGTTTGTTACCGGGAAATTAGAGATACAAATGACTCACTGAAACTTTAAGAATGACAGAGATAGATTAGGATGTTGGGCTAGGGTTCTCACTAGGATTTTGAAAATTGGAGTAAAACTGCTTTCCTCCAGAAAAAGTTGGAGTTTTACCATACTTTAAAATTTCTATTGAGACTTTCCCAAAAGCAGTGGTCAGAAATGAACAAGAGCATCGGTGAAACCGAGGGATGCTCCCCGAAGATGCGCAGTAGTAGGAGGGTTATTTTAGTGAAATGATCCTATACACTTTGAAGTTTGATAAGATTTGTTTGAAGACAAAGGTTATGGGTACTCGTTAGAACCGTCTGAATGAGGAGGTTCTAATGAGTACCCTCAGCTGATGTTTGGAGTACAAATAAAGCAGGTAGTGATTTTCAACAAAGAGTGCCAAAAAAAATGAGAAATGTAAGGCCCCTTCCCTGCAAGGACCTGTAAATCTTAAACCATAAGGCTAAGAAACTCAATTTTGTGTTCCCTAGTAAGTGATTTTCAATGGAAAATGTCACAAGGAATACACATGTGAAACATGAAAGCCCTATCACCCATGGTTATGAAATAACAGGAGATATTTTTTTGAAAAAGGGGAGATGATTAGTGAAAATAAGCAATATAGTATTGGCCCTTTGTCAGAATGTAGCCTGACAAACACACACCCAAATGCAATTTGTCAGGATGTAGGTCTTGTGATGGTAATTATGTGTGTGATGTTTCATGAGAGTAGACAAAATACTTTTGAAGTTATCACCGAGGTTAAGGTTTTTGGTTTAGGTGTGACAAACACACAAGTTATTCTCCTTTGTCAGAATGTAGGTCTTGTGATGGTAAGTATGTGTGTGAAGTTTCATAAGAGTAGGGCCAGGTTAAGGCGTGACAAACACGAGTTTCGAGGCGTCTGATCTGGGCCTGTACTGTTTGCCACTTACCCCTTTTGGGGTTTCCGGTACCAAATGGGTTTAACCTAAAGTCTAAGAATTCCCTAGTTAGTGATTTTCAAAAAAGACTGCAAAAATAAGGAGAAATGTAAGGCCCCTCCCGTGCAAGGGCATGTAAATCTTAAACCATAAGACAAAGAAACTCAGTTTTGTGTTCCCTAGTAAGTGATTTTCAATGAAGAATGTCACAAGGAATATATATGTGAAATATGAAAGCCCTATTACCCATGGTTATGAAACAACAGGAGATATTTTTTGAAAAAGGGGAGATAATTCAGTGTAAATAAGCAACATAATTATGGCTCTTTGTCAGAATGTAGGTTTTGTGATGGTAAGTATGTGTGTGAAGTTTAATGAGAGTAGGATAAATACTTTTAAAATTTTGACCGAGTTTAAGTTGTTTGGTTATTGCCTGACAAACACACACCGAAAAGCAATATAGTTATGGCCCTTTGTCAGAATGTAGATCTTGTGATAGTAAGTGTGTGCAGTTTCATGAGAAGAGGGCAAATACTTTTGAAGTTATGACTGAGGTTAAGTTTTTTGGTTAAGGCGTGACAAACACACGGACAAAAGCAGTATGGTTTGTCAGAATGTAGGTCTTGTGATTGTTAGTATGAGTGTGAAGTTTCATGGGAGTAGGGATAATACTTTTGAAGTTATAACTGGTTAAATGTTTTGGTTTAGATTTGAAACTGACTGACAAGGAGATTACTATAGGGCACCCAAAATACTGTGTAGGGCCCTAATTAAGAAGGGAAGTAACTCTGTAAATACTGTTGGTAGGGTCATGCTTCTTGCATTCTGTGATTTCTCTCATAGCCCCCTATCAGTGTATCAAGTTTCACTAAATTACCTTTAAAACTTTTAGAGATATGCTCCGGACAAGCTTAATATAGCAAAAACTAAAAAGGGAAATAACTCTGTAATTACTTGTGATAGAGTTACAGTTCTTGCACTCTGCACTTCCTCTGATGGCCATCTATCAATGTATTAAGTTTCACTTAAATCCCTTCTATACTTTCAGAGATATGCTCCGGACAATCTTTTCATTGAAATAGTTAAGAAGGGAAGTTTCTCCATAAATACTGGTGACAGGGTTATGGTTCTTGTATTTTACGATTCCCCTCATCGCCTTCTATCAGTATATCAAGTTTCACTTAAAAACCTTTAATACTTTTAGAGATATAGAGCGTGACGGACGGACGGACGGAGCGGCGACTATATGGCTCCCCCTTCGGGGAGCATAAAAAGTTGGAGTAAATTACTCCAAATTTGGAGATAATGAGAACTCTGTTGGGCCCGAAAATGGGGCATGAGATTTCAGCCAGTTAAATGCAACATTATGCAGATAACTAGGAAGAATTCTAATAAAATTGAGGCTTCTTACACCTTAGAGGGAACGGTCCTCGAGAATGTGGACTCCATTAAATACCTTGGAGTGACAGTCTTACACAACTTGAGATGGAATACTCATATTAGCAACATGTGTACTAAGGCAAATAGAACACTTGGTTTCCTGAGACGAAATCTTCAACACCCACAGAATGTAAAAGAGGCAGCATATACAGTCTTGTTCGCCCAATCTTGAAGTATGTTAATTGTATCTGGGACCCCAGTGGAGCAGTCCTTAATGAAGAAATTGAAAATAACGAAGAAAACGAAGAAAAGAGCTGCAAGATTTGTAAGAGGCAATTACTGCTTTGAAACTGGGAGCAAGACAGGAATACTTGGAAAATTAAAATGGGAGTCTCTCCAGAAAAGGGGGAAAGACAATAGGCCCATCCTTTTATACAAAGGTCTAAAGGGTGCTGCCAGCATTCCAACAGATGACCTTGTCCCCACAGCTAGGCACTGTAGAAATCACCATTTAATGGTGTTTCAGACCCTTACTGCTAAGGCTGGCCCAATTAATCAGTTAATCGATTAATCAATCGATAAATTATTCTAAAATAAATATCGTTACTGATATGCTAATAATCGATCATTTGAGTATAATTTCCTACCCAAAGTCGTGTCTAAAATAGCTGGATGAGTGGCAAACAGTACAGACCCTGATGAGACGCCGCATAATGTGGCATCTCATCTGGGTCTGCGTTGTTTGCTAAGGCCTGTCTGTCGAAATACATATGATATTGTATCTATCATATGGTAATTACGAGTCAAGGCCAGAGAGGTAAAATTATGATAAAATCTTTAGCAATTACTAATCGATCATCGATCACAATGACACGCGCGATAATCGATTATCATTTCAGCTCCGATTAGTCAGCCCTACTTACTGCAAGAACTGATATTTACAAAGAATCTTTCTTCCCCCGAACCATCAAAGATTGGAATGCCCTTCCCAATTTGATTATTTTGACAGCTGAAGGTGCTGATGACTGTGTAACTAAGTTTACCTCTTTTGGTTAGAGCTAGGGACTAACTTCCCATATCACATGTCCTGGTATAGACACATCCTTGGGAAACACTACGTCATCACTCAATAATACTATTTGCCGGGACTTACCGGTGGTGGGCAAAAAACGTCTTTGGCCGTTTGTCGCCATTGTAAATGCGATTTTATTTTCTGTAAAACTGTACTTTGTTTGGAATCGAAACGACAAAATTGACCTTTAAACTTTTAAAATAGACATGTCTTAGCTAGTAATTATTGGTTTCTAGTATATTTGAGGATGTTTTGATGATAATTACCTGTTAAACTTAGGCAGGTAACGAGGCGGGATGCTCTTAATTATTTGTAATAAAAATGCGCAAACAATGACTAAAAATGCGGAAGGTATACCTGGAGTGTATTTAATATACACCTGCGGTAATGGTCAAATGTGACCGTCGCAGTATCAGAAGATAGATAGATAGATAGATAGATGCAGGAATGAAGTCTAGAATATATTTGTCTACTCATTTAAAGTGTAATTCGATCAATTTTCTGTTATAGTCAACTAAAATATACCCGAAATATTAAACCTATTTACAATGTGTTTATCTGGAACCAGCGGCTTTTTGCCAACCACGAAAGATCGTTATCAAAAGGAAAAGTAGTTTTGCGCATGCGCAGTGACAAGTAAACAAGGTCACGTGTCAAAACATTGGATCTGTCTATAGGCATGTCATTTGACGTGTCACCAGTAACAATTCTGATTCTGAGGCTGCCGCATTCTGTTGGCCTATGGATCAGCACATGAGCCCAGTTCAGGTACCGTAATGATCCTCAGTATTGGAACAGATAGCCTTAAGCAAACAGTTACAGTGCAGACCCAGATCAGGCTGATCAAGGCCTGCACTGTTTGCTATTCCGTCTGCACTTTTTGGACTCCTTTCTGGATTTTATGATGCATATGGAACACTGAAATTTTATCACCGCTGCCTGGGATCGAACCCGAGACCTTTAGCACCAGAGGCAAGTGCACTAACCACTGAGTTATCACGCTCCTAAACACACAAAATTTATTCCAAGGTTAACAGTTCGAGGCACATGCCCCAGACCCATGACATGCATCATGTGTTCACTTTATCCTCACCATTGGGGGGGCAGGCCTAAAAGGGAAATATTAATAAGAAGCGGAGATTTCGCGAAAACTAGTGACAAGCGAAGATGATAGTAGCGTTGCAAAAATGTAACATTTGTAACTTCAAAATACATAGCAGATGCTTGGCCTAAGCAGCCACCCGAGAAACGTACTACCTGATTGAAAGTTAATTATGTCAATTGGAAACACTTGTTGATTGTTTACTTTTTGGTCTTTTTAACCCACTTCCTAGTTTGGGTGGGCTGAATGTTTATGAAACTTCTGATTGGCTGATTAAAATTTTCGACTGGTATGACGAGTGACCGAAATTAAGTCCGTGGCCTAGTGGTTAAGAGCGCTGACTCTTGATCATTAGGTCTCTCACCGCTGTGGTTCGAGCCTCGCACGAGACGCCAAGTTCTGCAACGGAAGGTCAGGTGGTTTTTCTCCGGGTACTCCGTTTTTCGCCCGGTAGGTACAATATGCGAAATCAAGTTGATTTCGCGAAATCAACCCGATTTAGCGAAATCAACTCATAAAATCAACATTTTTAAAACAGGCAAAAAATTGTTATTGCATATTTTCTAGAATGTTATTATACATTTATGAGCCAAGTTTCATGAGAAAATTTGAATATTTAGTATGTATTTGATCGAAAATCCTATTAGAACTGCCACTTGATTTCGCTGGTAATCACATGTGCAAAATCAACTCATTTAAGCGAAATCAATGTATAAAATACCTTTTTCCCCCAATACTGATTAAAACATATGTGTACATTTTATTAAAAATATTGTTAATCATTTGTGAGCCAAGTTTCATGGTGAAATTTGAACATTTAGTAGGTTTTTGATAGGAAAATGTATTCTGCCACATGATTTCTCTTGCAGTCTCATGTGCGAAATCTACTCATTTTAGCGAAATCAATGTATAATAAAATAACCTTTTTCCCCTTAACCAACTAAAACGTTTTAATACATGTGCATTAACCCATTCAGTACGGAAAACCCCTGATTGGGGTAGTTGGCAAACAGTGCAGGTCCAGATCAGACGCCGCAGCAGAACGCGGCGCCTGATCAGGGCCTACACTGTTTGCAAAAAAAAATGGAAGAAAACACAGTCTGACACCCCTAAATTTTAAAATAGACTCCTCTTATATATAATTAGGAAGATTCCATTTGATACAAAAAAGGGTTAAGAATGTTGTTCTACATTTATGAGCCACCGTTTTATGAGAAAATATTGATCAGAATCAGAATTGTTACTGGTGTCACGTCAAAATACATTCATACACCATACATCATGATACATGATGTTGAGTTCTAGCTTTTGTTTCGGGCGTTATATCACCAAATCAAACAAGAAGCAGAGATAAAGGAAAAAATCAGTAGAAAGACCGGGCGATACATCACCAAAACACGCCTGTATAATTTCGGTCCCCTAAAACCCCATTTGTATACAGAAAAACTGGGGCTTACATGGCTGTAAATTATTTTTCTAGTTTTTGCTCAAAACATAGAATATGACTCGTTAGAACGGCCTCACTGGTCCAGTCATAAGGAGTACTCACAATCCATGTTTAGAGCACTAATATGAAGAATATCGGATTTTTTCGCCAGCAAATTTACATTTGTAAGGTGGCAAAATGTTCAATATAATCGAATCTGCGTATTTCCATGTTATTTATCACGGATGCGTTATCAAATTGTTGTTGTTATTATTATTATTATCATTTCTAATAAAAAATGCATTAAATAAGTACTAATTTGACGGGTGCATCGTCGGACAGACAGACGGACGTACCTGACTGACTGACGAATGGATGGATGGCTAGATAGATAGATGGACAGATAGACAGGAGCGAATAAACAGTGTGTTTGTTATTCACACAATCACAGGTAATAACGTGTGAAAGTCAGTAAACCGCAGTTTGATTAAAATTTCTTGGCGAGTGTTGGTTAATCTCTACCTGCTGTGTGAAGTACAGAAGGATGTCTTTAAAATTTAATTTTGATAGCCTTAATAGCAAAATGAAGGCATGATAATCACAATTATACTGTATCAGAACATAATACTCCCAATTATACAGTATCAGAAACCCCGATAGGGGTACCGTGGCAAACAGTGCAGGCGTCTGATCAGGGCCTACATTGTTTGCTAAAAGTTCAGTCATTTTCCAATTAAATTTTGATGAAAATACAATCAATTGAACCAATTTAGTATCAGAAAGCCCGAAAGGGGTACCGTGGCAAACAGTGCAGGCCCAGATCAGACGCCACAGAATGCGACGTCTGATCAGGGCCTACATTGTTTGCTAAAAGTTCAGTCATTTTCCAATTAAATTTTGATGAAAATACAATCAATTGAACCAATTTAGTATCAGAAAGCCCGAAAGGGGTAGCGTGGAAAAAAGTGCAGTCCCAGATCAGACGCCACAGAATGCAAAATGCGGCGTCTGATCAGTTTGCTAAAGGAGGAGAAGGACGACGACATGGACGACGACGATGATGATGATGATGATGAAAAAAAGCAGATAACAAGTATTGGAGTGAGTCTGTTGATTTCACCTGCTATTTGATTTCGTTTGACTAATCAATTAGCAATATTTTGATATGCGTCTTTGATTCCTGACCATAATACTTTCAGATGAAACTTGGCTCATAAATGTATACTGTCAGCATTCTTAATAATAGACAAAACGAGTTTTTTTAATCGTTTTTGGAAAACAAATGCTGTTACACATTGATTTCGGAGTTGATTTCGCACATGTGCTTATCAGCGAAATCAAGTGACAGAATATATTTTCCTAATAAATATTTATATTTTTTCATGAAATTTGGACCTAAAATGTTACTTTCTTAACAATATGCATTTTTATTCAGTTTTTGGAAATATTTATTTTGTACATTGATTTCGCGAAAATGAATTGATTTCGCACATGTGATTTCCAGCGAAATCAAGTGGCAGAATAGATTTTCCTTCCAAAAAACTTACTAAACATTCAAATTTCATCATGAAACTTGCCTCATAAATGTTTAACAACACTATTAATAATAATGCACAAATATGTTTTATTCAGTTTTGGGAAATAATTATTTTATATATTGATTTCGCTAAAATTGGTTGATTTCGCACGTGACATGTGATTACCAGCGAAATCAAGTGGCAGAATAGGATTTTCGATCAAATACATACTAAATATTCAAATTTTCTCATGAAACTTGGCTCATAAATGTATAATAACATTCTAGATAATATGCAATAACAATTGTTTGCCTGTTTTTAAAAATGTTGATTTTATGAGTTGATTTCGCTAAATCGGGCTGATTTCGCGGAATCAACTTGATTTCGCATATTATACCTACCCGTTTTCGCCCACCTCTGATTACCGATCGGCTCGATATGAGTGAAATAGTCTTGAAAGGGCCGTAAAACCAAAACCAAAAAAAAAATCTATCTATCTTCTGATACTGCGTCGGTTACATTTGACCATTACCGCGGGTGTATAATATGAAATAAAGGCACTGCCTTTTGAGCAAACACACTCATTTACACCCCTTAGATAGTCAATAGTTAACTGGACTGGAGGCCCCCCTGTGCAGGGTGAACCATCTCCTGCGAGTAATGGTCAAATGTGACCGATCAGAGTATAAGTAGAAAGAAAGAAATATCCCTACCGTAATTACAAGATTACTGTGTAGGACCTTGTGTGTATGAAATGTACACCTGCACGTAATCCTCGTGGGCGGGGCTGTTGCAGTATTTATATAGAAAGAAAGAGTAGTGGTGTTGAACATAAAAACACACCAACAGTGGTTGCTTACGGGTTAAACCACTTGCCTCTGATGCTGGAGACCCCCAGTTCAATTCCCGGCAGCGACAATACAGTTTAGTATCCGAAGAACATGTTCCACTGGCATCATTTGTAGGGATGAATGCCACAAAGTGCACCGTCCTTCGGATCGGGACGATAACTGGAGCCCCACCCCACCACCCACGTGCAGAAAGAATAATATCCTCTGCAGGTTAAGATCCTTACCGCAATGTCATGATTACCGCGTAGGCGTTTGTCCTTCAAATCTCAAGTGAGTAATAACCAAATGTGACCTAACGCAGTAAGGATAGATAGATATATATATATAGAGAGGGGGTGTTTGGCAAAGTTGCACATGAATGGCTTGAGCTCTTTCAAGCTCAGACACGACAAAATATAAACCGCTTACAGTGGATCCAGAGCTTCCTGACCAACAGGGGTTAACCAGACCTGGTAAAAAAGGCCTGATTACCGCGATTGGCCCAGCTGTATCTGGTGTCCCTCAAGGTGCAATTTTCAGACCATTGTGGTTCTGCCCTGGCATAAATGACCTGCCACAGAAAGTCAGCTCTGGAGTTCACCTCTTTGCTAATAACAGCCTTTTATACCACAAGATCTCAAGCATTGCTGATACTGCAGTACTTCAGAGGGATCTTTACAGACTACAGCAGTGTCTATAATGGAATACAGCCATCTACTGTCAATCTTAAAAACTTGAAAGTACCTTGACATCCTTTTTTATGCAACTGTTAAAAGCCAAACTACAGCCTGGTGTTTCTTTGGAAGGAAGATAACCAGCTGGTCTGAAGATGTTAAAGCATGATGTAGTGACTATGATAAGACTTATCCTGGAATATGCCACATCAGTATGGGGCCCATATATAGTATCAGCTCGAGACGGTGCAACGGCGAGCAACTCGGTTTGTCTCGAGGTGACTACCAGCATTCCCTCCCGAGCGATACAACACTTTGACCTGCAAACTCGATAGCATTGACATCAAGATGTCAATCCCGGGCATCATCTATCTCTGGGCATCCATGCTTGCAGGTTCTCCGACCTGAAAGCAGCGAACAGTAGAGGATACTCCCTGGGGTATATGGACCGGCATCTGCTATCAGCCCACCTTCATCGGCACGGGCATCAGACTTAAGACCAACTTCCAAAGAATATTGTCACTTCAGGGATCTTTGAGTACTTCAAGAGGGATCTTCCATAAACTACATAAAACTGATTTACAGTTGGGCGAGGCCTGCTATCCTTGTGGCATGTAGGGGTAGAAAAGAGTGTTGTTATCTATTCTATTTGTACACTTTTATTCATTTTCCCATTTCTCCCCTCCCTCCCTCTCTTCTCCTCTACTAACTCTTCTATCTCTTTAGTCCCTTTCTCTGGGAGATAACACAAACTGACCAACCAGGGTTGGCGTGTGGTTAAACCCAAAGCAATTGTTTGAGCTCGACAGCTGCTTTGCACATAGCCTTAGTTTGACGATTCTCCAGTGTTGGTCTTGTGTGCAATTCATGGGCAGAAAATTACATAGGGTGATTCAGTTAATTTGAAGCATGGACACTTTAAAGTGTCCTGAAGCACTAGCATTATGCTATGGATTTGGGGCTCATCATCACTTTATAAATCTTGGCAAGGTAGAAATCCACAGGTAGCCAGCTGGTAACAAAACGTTTCGCTCCAAAGACGTTCCTCCTCCAACCCACCCTAGTCGTTGCGCCTCCCTTTATGGCCCCAGTCGTTTGGCCCCCAAACCCTAGTCGTTTCGCCCCCACACCATAAATCAAACAATCAATAATTTTTGTGTAACAAGTTCTAGTCACAACTCCCCGAGTAGTCACTTTTAAGGCCCGGTGTCGGCCAGTAACTATGGATCAGATATCCTTGGACTCACGTGAAGGGGCGATGATGCTACTTTAATATTTGCCTCTTCTCACCACTGTTAAGTTAAAGATGAATAAAATTTCTGCAGTGGAAATTAGTTTTACCTTTGAAAGTGGGCGAAACGACTAGGGGGACGAAACGACCAGGGGCGGGGGAGGGGCGACAAGGGAGGAAACCTCTTGGGCGAAAAGACTGGGGGGGCGGTCTGGGGCGAAACGACGGGTTCAGCCAGATAGCTCTTTGAGTCCCCAACTATTCACAGGGCTTTATTTTATGTCCCTGAGCAATAGTTTGTGAAAAGGTTTAATTGCTTGGTCAGACGAGAAGCGTTTTCCACACTTCCGAGAAGCTCCGGTAAATGCTGCGGTAAATGCTCCGGTAATTCGTTGGTCCAAGCGCGATGCTGGATTTTACCGGCTAACCTTTTCGGCTCAGTGCGCGTGACGTAGTTTCGAAACTTTCCCGCGATCAAACTTCAGCGTTTGAAGGAACGGTCTTCGAAAAGTGTCATTTAAAATTATTTCGACGCTTTTTGTGTTTCTTTTGTAACGGGACTTGACTCCTTTTGCTTTTGAAGAGTAATTTTTGGATGTGAATACAATTCTCATGAACTCTGTAAAGATGGCGGATTATCGCGAGAAATAGAACGAGATTCCAGGCGAGATTTGGGTGCATAAGTATGTTGTTCCAGCCTCTCTACAGTAAAGCAAACACTTCGTGTGTTTGCTATTACATACACTCCAGGTTTTGCAGGATGAAAGCCTACACAGTAATCATGTAGTTACGGTAGGGATCTTTAACCTGCATAGTGGATGGTTCTCCCTGCACAGGGGGCCTCCAGTTAACGTCCCGATCCGAAGGACGGTGCACTTTATGACATTCATCCCTGCAAATGATGCCAATGGAGCGTGTTCGGACACCGAAATTTTATCGCCGCTGCCGGGGATCGAGCCCGGGACCTCTAGCATCACAGGCAAGTGCACTAACCACTGAGCTATCACGCTCCGCTAAGCTATCATGTCCTTGTATGGAGGACTCTGATCAGTCAGAATTAGAATTGTTACTGGTGACACGTCAAATGTCATTCATAGGGCTACACCAGGACCGTTTGAGATTGGAATGCCCTTCCCCATTGGAGTATTTCGACAGCTGAAGGTGCTGATGACTATGTAACTAAGTTTACCTCTTTGGGTTAGCGCCACATTGTAGCATTTTTTTTAAGAATTTGTATATTGTCTAGGTATTCAATGTCACTGAATAATAGACTATATATACTATATTGCTAAAAGTCCCTGTGGTTAGAGCTAGGGACTAACTTCCCATATCACAGGTCCTGGTGTATGAATGTCATTTGACGTGTCACCAGTATCAGATTCATAATCAGAATTGTTACTGGTGACACGTCAAATGACAGTCATACACCAGTGACGATTCTGATTCGGATTCTGTGATATGGGAAGTTAGTCCATAGCTCTAACCAAAGAGGTAAACTTAGCTACACAATCCTCAGCACCTTCAGCTAGCTGTCGAACCGCGAATGCCAAGAGCCTTCTCGAAGTCCAGAATAAATGTGTCCACCTGCCTTCCCCCCCCCCCCCCCCCCCACACACACACACGCACTCCCCCTTTGTCCAAGAGTTTTGCCCAATCATTAATGACCGTGCTCAACTGAGTTTCGCAACTATGCATTTTCCTAAATGCATGTTACTGGTGACACGTCAAATGACATTCATACACCAGTGACGATTCTGATTCGGATTCTGTGATATGGGAAGTTAGTCCATAGCTCTAACCAAATTGGTAAACTTAGCCACACAATCCTCAGCACCTTCAGCTAGCTGTCGAATCGGATGCCAAAAGCCTTCTCAAAGTCCAGAATAAATGTGTCCACCTGCACACACTCCCCATTTGTCCAAGATATTTGCTCAATCATTAATAACCGTGCTCAACTGAGTTTCGCAACTATGCCTTTTCCTAAATGCATGTTGTCTGTCGGACAAAAGTTTATGTTCATCCAAGTAGGCCATGATGTTTGAGCAGACTATGTGTTCAAGCAATTAACAATGAACACAGGTCAGTGACACCGAGCGATAATTACGAGCAAAGAGTCCTGTCCCCTTTTTTGAAAAGTGGGCAGATATTCTTTTGGGGATTTCACCCGTTTCGAGAGATTGTTGGAAAATATGAGCAAAAACTTTACCTACCTGTAACTCATTTGTTAGTTCCTTCAGGACTCTAGGAAGAAGCTCATCAGATCCTAAAGTTTAAGACTGGTTCAAGCCTTTAAGAAACTGGTCACTCCCGCCGAGGACACTGCGATGTTTTCCATGAAAGTGACCGATCTTCCAGTCAATGGAACCTCGTTGAACTCAGTTTTATTAAACGCATCATTGAATTGACCAACTAATTCCTCTGCCCTTTCAGAGTCCGATTCAGCAACCCCGTTCCCTCCTCATTTATTAAGGGGTGGGATTCCTTGCTGCCTGTCTTCTGGCTGTTGGTATATCTGTAGAAGTCTCGGAGATTTGCCTTTACACCACCTACCAAGTTATTCACATACAGATTATGCTGGTTTTCGATGTCATTTTAATTTCTCGTCTTTTCAAATTTTGCCCGGAGTTTACCACTTCCCAACTTTTTTTTGCCTTAGCATGAATCTTATATTTCTTCTCCGAATCTTTCTTTTTATTTCTGCTAGTTTTGGAGGGGATATGATTTTCGGACGAAGCTTGAATGAAAGACTTTATCAAGTCAGAGTTCTCCTGGACAGACCGAGCGTCTGAATGACCATTAAAGTATTTCTCTTTTGCAAATTTTAGGACATCCTTCCTCATAGTTTCATAGTCTCCCTTTTGATATAAGTACACCTTTCTACGAGGTTGTTATGAAAGAGACTTCATGTTGTCGCTTTCCATTGATAACCAATCTGAAATTATTGAAGCTTTTAGCTCCACTTCTAGATATTTAGATGATTTATTAAATATTGATAATACCTATTTCGATGGTTTGATCAGTCAGATTTACCCCCAAGAACTTCAGTTAAATAAAGCAAATTCTTCTGATACCGAGGCCCCGTTTTTGGATTTACATCTATCTATTGTAGATGGGTTTGTTTCGAGCAAAATTTATGATAAACGCGATGACTTTGATTTTGAGATTGTAAATTTTCCTTTTTTGGATGGTGATGTTCCTCGTGCGCCATCCTATGGCGTTTACATTTCGCCATTAATTCGATTTGCTAGAGTGTGTAGTCATGTAACTGACTTCAACACGCGTAATAAATTATTAACGGCTAAACTCCTTAATCAGGGTTATCGGTACCATAAACTACGCAAAGCCTTTTCAAAATTTTATAGACGCCATTCTGATTTAATTTCAAAATTCAATATTGGAATTAAATCTCTTCTGCAACAAGGTCTATCGGAACCCGAATTTTATGGTGGCTTAGTATATAAATACAGAAAAATATATAACCGCAATGACTTCAGCACCCAATTTCGTAAAATCATTCTTCGATATAAAAAGATTGGGTACAACATGGATGTTATACGACAGACTGCTTGCATGGTAGTTAACCCAATCACGGTTGGCAACTTTGCTTCCCTCTTTAATTGCTCGCCGGTGGGTCAGGCCTCAGATTCTATGACGGCTCCAACGTAAAGGCTTATTGAGAATTAGAGAGATCTAATTCAAGGTAATGTTGGTTGGTGCCTGATGCTCTGTCTCTGGTCGGGTCCATCGGACTCTAACTGTTGGTTTTCTTTTGCTCCAGCATTTCAGTGGTTTCGTGCTGTCGAGTCCTCACCGTTGTCTCACCTCTGTGGTTCTTTGATTTTTTGTGTTCACGGAGATGTTGCACTGATGAGTTAGGAGGCATTCATGCGGACTGAACAAATTATTTGTCTAAATCGCGACGGAAGTAAGGGCGAGGATTGTGGCCACGTAAAATCGATATTAAGTCCCCAGTGGAAATCTTTCCACTGACCGTTCCAAGGCGGTTCTTCTGTGGCGGTTTATCTATGTCGTTGTTTGTTACTTACTGTGTGTATCACTTGTGTCTTTTTTATTTTGGACGACCATATGGCCATTTTGTGGGAAAGTAACTGTCCTTATGGCCTTGTTTAGGTTTCCATTATGGTCTGGTCGCTTAGTGTTAGTGTTTCCTTCCCTTTGGTGTCTTTGATGGGTGGAGTAAGTTAATTGTATCGATTCCTGATCTTTGTCTTACTTCTACTTTTCTTTATAGGTGGTATGAAGATTTTTTAAAAATCCAGAAACAATACCATGGTCACTTATATAGTTTGTCTGGAGACTGAATATCTTGAAATTGTCCTGGTAAAGTTATAAAAAATCAAATCCAAAAGTGTTCTTATCTCGAGTAGGGAAGTTAACAATTTGTTCTAAGCCATGATCATTCATAATGTCAACCAATATGTGTCCTTCTGACGGACTCAGCATCGTGCCTTGTTTGCTGAGCCTATCGGGCAAAACGATCTCTCTGAAGTTGCAGTCACCCATGACATGTCCTGCTGGAAGTTTTTAACCTTATTCCGAGACTTAATGCGATCAAGCTGATCTTTAAATAACTGGAAGTTTTCGAATGTGCCGATAGGTGGTCGATACTAACTTGCCATAAAGTGAGAAGTTTTGTTTGCAAAAACCTTAACCCAAGCAGATTCCGAGTCGTTTTCCAGTTCCATGAATGGCATATGAGAGCTGTCTCTGTGAACGAGCAACATCACCCCGCCGCCATGAGTGTTTCTATCTTTCCTGTAGACTCTGTATCCACAAGTTTCAGGGAAAAGCTCCGAAGTCATAACTGAACTGTCAATCTTTGTTTCCTGAATAGCCACAATATGTGGTTGGTGAGTATGGAGGAAAGCTAAAAGTTCAAGTATTTTTCCTCTTAAGCCGTTAATGTTTATACTGCAAAGTTTCAAACCTTTTACAAAATTCGGCTTTCTCATGTCTGTTGTCGGAGACATAACTCCTTTTTCTTTGATAGAGGTTCAAATTTGTTTCTTTTTTCCAGTTCCATAAGTTCGTTGAAGAACGAGTCAGAAAAATTGAAACCCTCGCACTTCGGGAATATCCATGAGCAACTGGAATTTACCAATTTGTCATACTTGGTATCTGAAAGGAATGCGCAATCCGTATGAATCCACATTTCACACTGGTTACACTGAACTGCCTTATGTTCATTCAGAACATCACCGCTGCATAGGCCACAGTCAGCTACGCAATCTTTACAATACCAAGTTCCAACTCCGATTTCAAGCTCCAGCAACTGGTTTTTTACGTGGCCACGTAAAATCGATTTAAGCCCCCCAACCCTCCTCCCCCCCCAGTGGAATTCATTTCACTGACCGTTCCAAGGCGGTTCTTCTGTCGCAGTTTATTTTTGTTATGGTTTGTCTTTGAATGTTTGTATTGCTTATATTATTTTGTTTTGGATAGCCAATTGGCCATTTTGTGGGAAAGTAACTGTCCTTTTGGCTTTCCGCTATCGATGTTTCCATTATGGTCTGTTGTGTCCTGTTTGTGTTTCTTTCCCTTTGGTGTCTCTGATGGGAGCTGTGGGTTAATTGTATCGATTCCTGATCATCGCCTTCACTTCTATCTTATCCAATTCAGAGCACGAGGAATGAAAACGCTTTTCACAGTCCTCACATTCTATCCATTTCTGAGTCTGCAATATTTTTTGCACAGCCCACAACGAAACTTGGACCGGGTTTAGTTCAATGTCTCCGGCCAAGATATAAAGAATGGCCAAATTTGTTCCACCTGAGGACTTGAAGTTGCGTACTCCATCCGAACATCTTCTGTTTCCTAGCTTCCTAGTTAAAGCAAAGTACTGAGACATTTTATCGCAGTGTTGCTCTTTTGCAATCCTGCATTCCTGGTTTCCATCATCCGGGTGCGTTCTGTTACTTCCAAAGGGTGAACCAAAGAACCAAGACCATGGGAAGCAGGGAGACTTTATTTTAGCATACTGGGCAATTGTGTGTCAAACAATAATACAAAATAAAGAGCTCTGCACGCTCAAATATCTAACAACACTTGGTTTCAGCCGTCTGCCAGCTGTATTGCGGCGCCTGGTCTGTATCGGCACTGTTTGCCAATGTCCCCACAAAAAGGCCGCCATGCATATATTGGTTAAGGTATTTTACACATAGAATCTTTATTCATTATTTCATTTTCGAGTACTGCCTACGCCGTCGCGGGCGTTTTTGGCAGGATTTCCTGGGCAAGAACCAGTGCGAGAACCAGTGTCTTGCTCAAGGACACAAAACTTGGTGCCAATGGTGATCGAATCGGTTACCTCTCGATCTTAAGTTCGATAATTTTCCACTGCATCACAGCGCTCCTCTACCAGCTGTTAGCTTTGGAAGGAAACAACGAAGGCCTTCACTTAATAGACAACGCTATCTGATATGAGTTCTTACGACATGAAAGCCGTAACAAAGGAAAGAAGCATAGCCTGAAAAAATCCCCGCCTATGGTGGGATTCGAACCCGGGCCGCTCGGGTGATAGTTCAGTTCTCTAACCGGTGAGCCAAAGAGTCGACTCCCTGACGCAGTTGTCAGAGAGTGGTTATAAACCTAGAAGCTATGCATATGATCTACCAAGGTAGATAACGGAAGGGAGGTAACACATCCCCTCTTCAAGAAAGTCATCATTTATGATGACGTGAAGGATGCCAACTTCGGCACAAGCCAATTCTGGCATATAAAGTCCGATCCCGGACGAGCCCCATCTTACGAGATGACAGCCATAACAAAGGCAAGAAGCATAGTCTGAAAAAAATCCCAGCCTATGGTGGGATTCGAACCCGGGCCGCTCGGGTGAGAGTTCAGTGCTCTAACCGCTGAGCCAAAGAGTCGACTTCCTGATGCAGTTGTCAGAGAGTGGTGATAAACGTATAAGCTATGCATGTAGATAACTGAAGGGAGGCAATGCGGTCCGTAACACCCCCTCTCTTCAAGGAAGTCATCATTAATGATGACGTGAAGCCAACTTCGGCACAAGCCAATTCTGGCATACAAAGTCCGATCCGATCCCGGACGAGCCCCCCATCTTACGTCATGACAGCCGTAACGAAGGAAAGAATATTAGCCTGAAAAAATCCCCGCCTATGGTGGGATTCGAACCCGGGCCGCTCGGGTGGGAGTCCAGTGCTCTAACCGCTGAGCCAAAGAGTCGACTCCCTGACGCAGTTGTCAGAGAGTGGTTATAAACCTAGAAGCTATGCATATGATCTACCAAGGTAGATAACGGAAGGGAGGTAACAGAGAGTGTATACGGTTTGCCGTCGTCCCTTTTGTTAGCTCACCTGAACACCAAGTGCTGTGCTCATGCTGAGCTATTCTGATCAGTCAATGTCCGTCGTCCATCGTGCGTCGTGCGTCGTGCGGCGTCAACAATTTGCTTTAAATGCTAACTCCTCCTAAACCCTTAGACCAATTTCAATCAGACTTCACAGGAATGTTGCTTTGGTGGCCTTCTTCCAAAATAGCTAAAATCGTTCCGATCCAATTAACAAGATGGCCACCAGAGCTAAAAATAAGACATTCTTTAAACGACAACTCTCCCTATACGTTTGGGCCAATTTGATTCAAACTTCACTGGAATGTTGCGTTGGTGGCTCCCCACCAAAATAGCTAAACTTGTTCCACTCTGACGAACAAGATGGCTGCCGGAGCTAAACATAGAAACAATCTTCAAACGACAACTACTCCTGTACCCTTGAACCAATTTCATTCAAACTTCATAGGAATGTTGCTCAGATGACCCTCTACCAATATAGCTAAACCAATCCCGCCCCGATAGACATAATGGCCGCCAGAGCTAAAAATAGAAAAATGTAAATTTGCTTCAAACGCCAACTTCTCCTAAACCCTTGAGCCAATGTGATTCATACTTCACAGGAATGATGCCTAAGTGACTCCCTACAAAAATAGCTAAAATCATTCCTCTCTGACGAACATCATGGCCGTCAGACCTAATCAAAGCACTGAGAGTGCTGATGGAGCGTAGCTTTGATAATTTGATTTAGCATCTGATTTTTATTTTAATTCAGGCTCATATGGATCCAATGAACATAGCTGTTTGAAGCTATTCTGGGCCAGAAGTCGTGTTAAAGCAACAAGACCTATATTGAAATTAACTCACGCTAAGGTGTAGACCCCGCAACGACCATCACGAAAACACGCCTGTACAAATACATTGTCAAATTTTTGGCAAAAAAAAAAAAAAAAAAAAAAATGGAAATTTTACGATACAAAACTGTGATATTTTCTTATCTCTGCTCAAAACATTGATTGAGGGGACTTGATTGAACCGCCTTGACGAGACAGTTTTATCAAGTACCCACAATCAATGTTTTGAGCAATACAGCAACCATGCAGTGCTACAGTTTACTTGAAGATTTCTGCTGAGCTATAGTTCGTGCAATAACTGCGGCTTGCGCAATTGTTTTGCGGCTTTAAAGTTATTTTATGAGCAGTTTTTGAAAAATTACCTTGGGGAGGTTATTTATCTTGCATTAGACATTCTCCTTGGTTACGCCTTGATGATGTTTATCTTCATGTGAAAAATTATCATAATTTTCCCAGCAGTTTATAAGTTATACAGCCGTAATCAGTCTTTAAAAATGGCCTCGGTGAGGCTGTTTATAAAGCTAATTGGCATTAGACAATATCATTAGCTTGATCTTGTCAATTTACATCTGCATGCAAAACATTATAAAAATATACCCGTCGGTTTGAAAGTTATACGACCGTGTCAGTGGGTGAATTTTTTACCTTGCCGAGGCTAAAATAAAGAAATTGGACATTCAGGAATCGCGTTTGTTAGATCGGTACATTATCTATCTGTATGCTAACAGCTGTCAAAAATATTCCAAGTAGATTAGAAGTTACACTTCGAAATAATTTTTCAGTTTGCCAAGGCGAGGCCGTTTGTAAAGTAATTTGGCATAAGGCAATTTTGCGGGTTGATTATTGTCAATATCAATCTGTATGCCGAAAATGATCAAAGCCGGGTTTAGATGTTATACTCCGTATTCATTTTTTATATTATTTTGCCTCAGCGAGGCCATTCATAAAGTAATCTTGCATACAACAGCCTCATGGGTTAGGTATTGTCAATATCAATCCGAATGCCAAAAAATGATCGGAATATTCAGAGAGGTTTGAACGTTATACTCTGTTAACATTTATTTAAATGTATACTGCATCGTTGAGGCCATTTATGAAGTGATCTTGCATACGACAGTTTCTTGGGTTAGTTATTGTGAATATCAATCCATAGGAATATTTGAAGAGGTTTAGACATTATACTCCGTTATTATTATATAAAAATAAATTGCCTCGACGAGGCCATTTATGAAATGATCAGGCATTAAGGCAATTTCTTTGGTTAGATATTGTCAATACAGCACAGTGCACAGTCTTTTACCGGAAACCAACAACTGCCGTTCTTGAATCAGAGAAAGGGATAGAATCACCGTGGAACAGACTTCACGATCAATCTCCTGGAAAGAATGTTACCGAACCCGGTAGGTATCGAGGTTTTAAAGACTCCTCCGAAAGTCTGGAGAAGCCCGGGGTCGATCCTGTGATCCCTGGTTTACAAGGCGAGTAGCGTAACCACTGCACCACGGAGGCTTCTGTAATTTATTCCTATAAATTCATAAAGTTAATGTCAAACAGTTTAGATCCTGATCAGATGGCTTCTTCAGAAGCCATCTGATCTGAATCTACACTGTTTGCAAAAAAAGGGGTTATCGTGAACAGCAAGGTAAGAGTTAATATAGGATTTTTACTATTCTTTGTTTTCTGTTGCATTTGTTCTTTATACAGTCAATCCTCTTTACACCTAGATATCAACTCGTTATAACGACACATTCAATGGAATGAATCAGCTCAAGGCTTAGCCTTGGACTCGATGGGCGCGGTCACACACTTGGCTGTAAATATATACTGATTGAATCAATCCATTTTCATTAAAGATTCTTGTAATATAATACTCCCAGAAACAAATGTTGTGGGCATTTGCTAGAATCGCCTCGTATTAAGGGGAATGGGAACACCTGGCAGATTTTTCCGCCATTTTTCATAGGGAGGCAACTTTCGGGACTTTCTGTTTGCTTTTCTATAAGCTCTGTCCCACCGAAAATCGGGTCAACTCCTAAGGAACAAATTCTCTCCTTTAAGAGTTGACCCCATAAATACAAAAAACTTTTGCAGGAGTTGCCTCACCTGAAGGTGTTCCCATTCCCCTTAAGGTGAAAAAAGTCATCGATAGCGCAGTGGTTAACGCGTTCGACACAAGATCGAGAGGTTGTGCATTCGAATCCGGCACCCGGTATCGAGGTGTGTCCTTGGGCAAGACACGTTATGACACAGCCTCACTCCATCCAGTGAAAATGGGTAGCAATGGTGTAATAGTCACCGCCTCTCTCTCGCGTGCGTGAAAACTCCCAGAATGAGTGTTCGAGAGCGATTAAATATGCTCGATTTGAGGTTAGCGTCCCCGTCAACACTGTAAAGTTCATTTTGGAGATGTTGCTTCCAATTTTGTGGGACTTTTACCCGACATTGAGATGAAATGACATCTCAAGCCTTGTCGCCCAATGAAACCAATAGGGTTTATAAGCATCGCACCGCTTTGCCTGGGCAGGCTTAGATCCTCAAAGCGGTTTACCAGTACTCGTGTGCGGGTCGGATTTAGCTGTGCGTGGAAGCATCATGCAGCCCATATATTTCTTCAATCCCCGATGGGCGGGGTCTCTCGTATATGCCAGTAACCATAATGTCCTAGTAACCCACAGTAACTGACAAATGCAATCGTCCAAACAGGAGCTTTGGACGCATCCAATATCGTGGTTGTCAGATTTCATTTACGCTCTGAACAAACATTGAAAGCCTGACCAGAAGCCGCATAATGTGGCATCTCATCTGGGTCTACGCTGTTTTTCAATGTTCCATTTTTTAGATGATAAGCATGTGTGGGTTGTTTTTGGTATTTTTTGTTGTTGTTCATCATTTCATCATTTACATAATCGGCCTCTTAAACAAAAAGAAGAAATATCCCTTTAATCTTTATCAAAGAAAAACGAAAAAAAAAAGTTTCTGTTTTCAAAGCCGATAATCTGAAACACATTTCTGATATACAAAGTACCTTAAGTAAGCTATATTCCACAAATTGTCAGAATCAGGAATTTGGAAAGAATGCAAACAGAAGCGTACAAAAATGTCTACGCTCGGTGCTAAAATTCTACGCAAATATCCTTTCCAGTAATTGGAACGACATAAATGTCATGAAAAATAAAATGAGCCCCGCCAAGCGAATTTGTGCCTTCGAGCATTCCGTCATGACAAATTTTAACTGCGCATGCCCAGCCAATCATAGGGGCCAGGGATATGGCTTTCTGTCTGAAGGTTCCTCTTGATCCACTGCTTGTATGAGCGAGCAGCGAATGTTCTGGCGAGACTGCGCGGATGCGCAGGCTCGCCTGAACCTTCGCTGCTCGCATAGGCGATAAGTACCAAAATCGGTTGACGGGGCCCAAATAATAGTCAGTAGCGACACACATGTTAGCACCAATGTGTTTATTAAAACAATTCCCACGGTATAACTTTTCTAATCAAAGCCTTTCGTTCTCGTCATTAAGATTACACGCCTATGCAGCATAGTACTGTTTTTCACGGTACTATGAGAAACCGTCATTTTTTTCGAAGGACAATTTATGATAAGTAAAATTCCTCTGTTAAGAACACCTACAGTTAAGACTAAATCTGCTTTTAAAAGCTTATTGAGAAGGTTTCAATTAATCTTTCGTTGTGTTTTCTACACAAAGTGTCTCCTAATGAGAGACCATCTTTGGGACTGTTCAAAAGTTGTCTTAAAGACCACTTTTGAACAGTCCCAAAGGTGGTCTTAATATAGGAATTTTACTGTATTTCTCTTATTTTTGCTGCAAATATTGATCCATCGCCGACAATCGTTAGAACCTCCATAATTGAACGGGGCAGTGCAACAAAAGAACTAAGTCCACTTTTGGGCAAAATCGAGTTAAATTATTATACCATACAAAATCGTATTAGCTCCCTTTGACCACCGAATAGCTGCGGACATTCGAATTATAAAATTACACAAAGGGCCTTACTACATTTTGGAGGTTTATGTAACGCAGGACCCAACTCCACGAATTCATTTTTCGAGTTTGTTTCATAGTTTCATTGTCTACCAATATCAGTCCTCATCATTTGAGCTGAAATGAGCAATATTTTATACGAAGCCATTCATTTCCAGCCCGATCGAGTCATTTCAGTAATTTTGACATGGATGGAATTAGGACATTTGTGTAATTAAAACCGATGCAAATCTGCGAAATTTATGCGTAATTATTGTTTTTCTCTTAACTCTTATCATGCTGTTCACGAAAACCCCAATCTTTGGAAACAGTGTAGATCCAGATCAGATGGCTTCTAAAGAAGCCATCTGATCAGGATCTACACTGTTTGGCATTCAGTTTATGAATTTGTAGCAATACATTACATAAAGTAATTTGATTGGTTGATAGTCAGAAATGGGTGTGGCTAAAATGAATATTCACCAAGAGAAGGGTTAAGCATATAATGATCTACTTTGCTATCTATGATGTATTGTCATACACTCTCAATATACAAGTTTCAGATTTATGAAACATGATCGCCGAAATCAATATTTTTTTTCACTTTATTTGTTTAAAAGCATCTCTTACAAAGTACCTTGCCATTGCATGCAAGACAGATCCACTTATGTTGCGCTTCGTGAAAAACATCTGTTTCGCCTTTTTTTCTTTTCATTTTTTTCGAAATCATGAAAAAATGGACTTAGGTCCCTTGTTGCACTGGCCCTCCAATTAGACGGTTCTAATGGAGCCAGCGCACGACAAAACCTACAGTAAGACATGTGCGTCCAGTGAAGACTCAGATCAGAGTCTTCGCTGTGCGATCTAAGGATAGCTGAGGGTCCATTGCTCCTTCATGCAGCAGGAGAAGTCTCTCGCTAGACTATATGAATGCACAGGCTAATCTGATTCTCGCTGGACACACATGTCTTATTGTAGGCTTCGTCGTGCGCTGACGCAATGAATCATCACACTCCATCAACAGCATAAAATCATGCATAAAGCCAGCATTTTCTCTTTATAAAGTGGGGTTTACAAGGATACTCTTTACACACCTTGTTCACGTGATGTGTCCGAAGTACTATATAGATTGTTTTCTTTAAAACATCCGAATCTGTGGCATTTTTCTCAGTTAATCATCGGGGTTAGAAGAAATAGATGGGTTCCATGATGCTTCCACGCAGAGCTGAAATTGACCGCACAGTAGATGAAAAATCTTTAGGATTCACCTCTAAGAAATAAATATCCCTATATAGCTCGTAACATTACGTCGGCGTCGTACTTTGCCTCCACAACACAATGTTCAGCAAACATGCGGCAGGCGATCCTGTAATTTTATCGAAAAGATAATGAATACATCGAAAATAAAATGTTTCAAGAAAAGAATCTTTTATTTGTATGGGTTCGATATGGTCTTTTCCAAGCCTCGGTTCCGATAGGCCCGTCGCCAAATTCGAATCCATCCGCATCAAAACAGTCAACATCCATTTGGATTTTCGAGTTGTCTCCCTTAGACTGACCAATAATTTTATTTTCGGAGGGGTATTTCAGTCGTTGGCTCTAACATCATATTGAACAGGGCACAGCTTATCTGTTACCTTTTCCTTCCTCATCCTTCCTTACCCTATCCACCACACCCACCCACCCACCTGACCCGACCCCTACCCCACCCCATATTGGGTGGCGGTGCAGGCTGACCTTTGTTTTCACTGGTGGCACTGCGTATTGTACATGTAGTTTTTTTAGTGCGCGGGCGCAAATTTTTCGAAAGGAATTAATGTTCAATACTTATATATGATGCAATTTTCTCTTTCATGGATAGATAAAGTATCTCGGGTATGGATTCGAAGTATCAATATTATCTTTATCAGGGGATTTTAGCTCTATGTTGGTTTTAGTAAGTTTTTGATATTTGTTAGAAAGTGGATGATATAACTTATAGTTAAAAGAAACCTCCCTTCCTTCTTTCCTGGTCGCCATCGTTCACTTTTACGACCCTTTATAAGTGAGTGAGTGAGTGTTTCAGTTTTACGTCCCATCAACAGCTAAGGTCATACGGAGACGGGACCTCAGTTTAATGACTCATCCGAAAGTCTGGAGAAGCCCAGGATCGATCCTGCGACCCCTGTTTTACAAGGCGAGTAGCGTACCCACTACACCACAGAGGCTTTTCGACGAACCTTTATAAAAGCTGGAGGATCTAATAAGAGGTATGCCTCTCTGAGGCGGTTCTATCGGGTACACACAATCTAGGCTTTGGAGCGAAAATAAGAAATTAATGTACACCATATATATAGAGTAAAGCTCATTTTCTCCATACAAATGGTACACAGGCGCTATCATATGATGTGTCTGCTATTTTTTTCTCGGATTTACGGCCCTTTCTACATTATTTCACTTATGTCGAGCCAATCAGATATGGATTGCTAGTTTACTTATTTCTAGTCCAGTTAACCCATATATGACAATGGAATCTTCCACTTAATAGGTTTGGAGTGATCCAATTCTAATTATATGGGTGTCCGGTTTTTTTGTTTTTTTTTTTTGTTTTTTTTTTTTTGTGGCAAATTTTACAAAAATGAATGGCTAGTTAAGCCAACAGTGTAGACCCAGATCCTACGCCGCATTGTGCGGCGTCTGATCTGGATCTACACTGTTTGCCAGAGTACGAGCGTAACAGAAAAAGATCGCTAGTATAGGCATATATGTATTAAAGATTGCGGATATTCGATAGAACCACCTCAATGAGGCCATTTCATATAACCTTCAAGAAAGTCGTCGAAGGCACGTTTAAAAAGTTCATATGGATGTATACAGTCCAGTCTGTATTAAGCAAGCACCAAAGGGATAACCAAAATGCGCTTGCTTAAGACAGGTGTTTGCTTAAGGCAGGTGAAATTTATCATATTTTCCTTTTGGGGGAACTGAATGTCTGCTTGCTTAAGACAGGTCGCTTGCTTAACAGAGGTGGCTACTAAGACAGGTTTAACTTACATAGCCAGTCATGTAGCAGCAAAACTTGCTGATGGTCATTTTGGTGAGGTTTTGAAAAGGCAATAAAATTGTCATTATGTTAAAATGATCTAACTCGATAATAAATTTGTAAAGATTTTGACATCTGATAAACCGATCAGGTCCGTGAAGTTGGCTGTTGGTTGTTAGTTGGATATTCAGATGTGTATTCGAACACACATCTAGAATAAACATCCAGGTGTGTATTCAGATGTGTATTCGAACGCACATCCAGATTAAACATCCAGGTGTGTATTCAGATGTGTATTCGAACACACATCTAGAATAAACATCCAGGTGTGTATTCAGATGTGTATTCGAACGCACATCCAGATTAAACATCCAGGTGTGTATTCAGATGTGTATTCGAACACACATCTAGAATAAACATCCAGGTGTGTATTCAGATGTGTATTCGAACGCACATCCAGAATAAACATCCAGGTGTGTATTCAGATGTGTATTCGAACGCACATCCAGAATAAACATCCAGGTGTGTATTCAGATGTGTATTCGAACACACATCCAGATTAAACATCCAGGTGTGTATTCAGATGTGTATTCGAACACACATCTAGAATAAACATCCAGGTGTGTATTCAGATGTGTATTCGAACGCACATCCAGAATAAACATCCAGGTGTGTATTCAGATGTGTATTCGAACGCACATCCAGAATGAACATCCAGGTGTGTATTCAGATGTGTATTCGAACGCACATCCAGAATAAACATCCAGGTGTGTATTCAGATGTGTATTCGAACGCACATCCAGAATAAACATCCAGGTGTGTATTCAGATGTGTATTCGAACACACATCCAGATTAAACATCCAGGTGTGTATTCAGATGTGTATTCGAACACACATCTAGAATAAACATCCAGGTGTGTATTCATATGTGTATTCGAACGCACATCTAGAATGAACATCCAGGTGTGTATTCAGATGTGTATTCGAACGCACATCCAGAATGAACATCCAGGTGTGTATTCAGATGTGTATTCGAACGCACATCCAGATTAAACATCCAGGTGTGTATTCAGATGTGTATTCGAACGCACATCCAGATTAAACATCCAGGTGTGTATTCATATGTGTATTCGAACGCACATCTAGAATGAACATCCAGGTGTGTATTCAGATGTGTATTCGAACGCACATCTAGAATGAACATCCAGGTGTGTATTCAGATGTGTATTCGAACGCACATCCAGAATGAACATCCAGGTGTGTATTCAGATGTGTATTCGAACGCACATCTAGAATAAACATCCAGGTGTGTATTCAGATGTGTATTCGAACGCACATCCAGAATAAACATCCAGGTGTGTATTCATATGTGTATTCGAACGCACATCTAGAATAAACATCCAGGTGTGTATTCAGATGTGTATTCGAACGCACATCTAGAATGAACATCCAGGTGTGTATTCAGATGTGTATTCGAACGCACATCTAGAATGAACATCCAGGTGTGTATTCAGATGTGTATTCGAACGCACATCCAGAATGAACATCCAGGTGTGTATTCAGATGTGTATTCGAACGCACATCTAGAATGAACATCCAGGTGTGTATTCAGATGTGTATTCGAACGCACATCCAGAATGAACATCCAGGTGTGTATTCAGATGTGTATTCGAACGCACATCCAGAATGAACATCCAGGTGTGTATTCAGATGTGTATTCGAACGCACATCCAGAATGAACATCCAGGTGTGTATTCAGATGTGTATTCGAACGCACATCCAGATTAAACATCCAGGTGTGTATTCATATGTGTATTCGAACGCACATCCAGAATAAACATCCAGGTGTGTATTCAGATGTGTATTCGAACGCACATCCAGAATGAACATCCAGGTGTGTATTCAGATGTGTATTCGAACGCACATCCAGAATGAACATCCAGGTGTGTATTCAGATGTGTATTCGAACGCACATCCAGATTAAACATCCAGGTGTGTATTCAGATGTGTATTCGAACGCACATCCAGATTAAACACCCAGGTGTGTATTCAGATGTGTATTCGAACGCACATCCAGATTAAACATCCAGGTGTGTATTCAGATGTGTATTCGAACGCACATCCAGATTAAACATCCAGGTGTGTATTCAGATGTGTATTCGAACGCACATCCAGAATAAACATCCAGGTGTGTATTCATATGTGTATTCGAACGCACATCGAGAATGAACATCCAGGTGTGTATTCAGACGTGTATTCGAACGCACATCTTGAATAAACATCCAGGTGTGTATTCAGATGTGTATTCGAACGCACATCCAGAATTAACATCCAGGTGTGTATTCAGATATGTTCGAACGCACAACTAGAATAAACATCCAGGTGTGTATTCAGATGTGTATTCGAACGCACATCCAGAATAAACATCCAGGTGTGTATTCATATGTGTATTCGAACGCACATCTAGAATAAACATCCAGGTGTGTATTCAGATGTGTATTCGAACGCACATCCAGATTAAACATCCAGGTGTGTATTCAGATGTGTATTCGAACACACATCTAGAATAAACATCCAGGTGTGTATTCAGATGTGTATTCGAACGCACATCCAGAATAAACATCCAGGTGTGTATTCAGACGTGTATTCGAACACACATCTAGAATAAACATCCAGGTGTGTATTCAGATGTGTATTCGAACGCACATCCAGAATAAACATCCAGGTGTGTATTCAGACGTGTATTCGAACGCACATCTAGAATAAACATCCAGGTGTGTATTCAGATGTGTATTCGAACGCACATCCAGAATAAACATCCAGGTGTGTATTCAGACGTGTATTCGAACGCACATCCAGAATAAACATCCAGGTGTGTATTCAGACGTGTATTCGAACACACATCTAGAATATACATCCAGGTGTGTATTCAGATGTGTATCCGAAGGCACATCCAGAATAAACATCCAGGTGTGTATTCAGACGTGTATTCGAACACACATCTAGAATAAACATCCAGATGTGTATTCAGATGTGTATTCGAACGCACATCCAGAATAAACATCCAGGTGTGTATTCAGACGTGTATTCGAACGCACATCCAGAATTAACATCCAGGTGTGTATTCAGACGTGTATTCGAACGCACATCTTGAATAAACATTCAGGTGTGTATTCAGATGTGTATTCGAAGGCACATCCAGAATAAACATCCAGGTGTGTATTCAGTGTGTATTCAGACGTGTATTCGAACGCACATCCAGAATAAACATCCAGGTGTGTATTCAGATGTGTATTCGAAGGCACATCCAGAATGAACATCCAGGTGTGTATTCAGACGTGTATTCGAACGCACATCTTGAATAAACATCCAGGTGTGTATTCAGATGTGTATTCGAACGCACATCCAGAATAAACATCCAGGTGTGTATTCAGACGTGTATTCGAACGCACATCCAGAATAAACATCCAGGTGTGTATTCAGATGTGTATTCGCACACACATCTAGAATAAACATCCAAGTGTGTATTCAGACGTGTATTCGAACGCACATCCAGAATAAACATCCAAGTGTGTATTCAGACGTGTATTCGAACGCACATCCAGAATAAACATCCAGGTGTGTATTCAGACGTGTATTCGAACGCACATCTTGAATAAACATCCAGGTGTGTATTCAGAAATGTATTCGAACGCACATCTAGAATAAATATCCAGGTGTGTATTCAGACGTGTATTCGAACGCACATCCAGAATAAACATCCAGGTGTGTATTCAGATGTGTATTCGAAGGCACATCCAGAATAAACATCCAGGTGTGTATTCAGATGTGTATTCGAAGGCACATCCAGAATAAACATCCAGGTGTGTATTCAGACTGCAGGCTATTTTCGTAAAGGAATTCTATTTTCGTATACGGATATTTTATAGACTGGGGCGTTTTCTGCGCACAAAGTCATCATTTGCGGTCAGATTTCAGACAAATTTGGCAAACAAGTGTGAATGATAAATACATACATAGCCCAGAAGAAATTTAAATTATAAACTTATAAATCGGAGAAACACAGGCTATTGACGTAGACTACACACCTGGATGTTTATTCTGGAAGTGCGTTCGAATACACATCTGAATACACACCTGGATGTTTATTCCAGATGTGCGTTCGAATACACGTCTGAATACACACCTGGATGTTTATTCCAGACGTGCGTTAGAATACACATCTGAATACACACCTGGATGTTTATTCTGAATGTGCGTTCGAATACACATCTGAATACACACCTGGATGTTTATTCTGGATGTGCGTAAAAATACACGTCTAACTACACACCTGGATGTTTATTCTAGATGTGCTTTCGAATACACATCTGAATACACACCTGGATGTTCAATCTGGATGTGCGTTCGAATACACTTCTGAATACACACCTGGATGTTTATTCAAGATGTGCGTTCGAATACACGTCTGAATACACACCTGGATGTTTATTCTAGATGTGCGTTCGAATACACATCTGAATACACACCTGGATGTTTATTATGGATGTGCGTTCGAATACACATCTGAATACACACCTGGATGTTTAATCTGGATGTGCGTTCGAATACACATCTGAATACACACCTGGATGTTTATTCTAGATGTGCGTTCGAATACACATCTGAATACACACCTGGATGTTAATTCTGGATGTGCGTTCGAATACACATCTGAAAACACACCTGGATGTTTATTCAAGATGTGCGTTCGAATACACGTCTGAATACACACCTTGATGTTCATTCTCGATGTGCGTTCGAAAACACATATGAATACACACCTGGATGTTTATTCTGGATGTGCGTTCGAATACACATCTGAATACACAACTGACTGTTTATTCTGGATGTGCGTTCGAATACACATCTGAATACACACCTGGATGTTTAATCTGGATGTGCGTTCGAATACACATCTGAATACACACCTGGATGTTCATTCTGGATGTGCGTTCGAATACACATCTGAATACACACCTGGATGTTTATTCTAGATGTGCGTTCGAATACACATCTGAATATCCAACTAACAACCAACAGCCAACTTCACGGACCTAAACCGATCAATACTTAAAACAAAGATATATCACTCGTGCTGACAGCCAATTATATGTTGTCTCCATTATCTGTCACCGTTTCATAGAAATATATTGCTTTAGAGATATTTTTCTGAATACATATTTTTGTGTTTATGTGTAAACATCTCAATACGTTTTTGACAGTATGCCACAATGTTTATTCAAATGAAGATGTATTGAAAAGAAGGAGATCTTTTTAATCAATTCTGAAGGGGCCATCTAAATTAAAAGAAAACATTACGTAGATTTTAAAATTACTAAATTTTTGTTAAAATTCCCGTGCCCTTGAATGCCTCTTAGCAATTTCTCAAATGATTTCAATTAACCTTTGCCATGTGCACTCTCTAGGCTAATTCAGCAGACGAAAAATTGTTGATATTTTTCATATTTTTTCCCCAGAAAACAGGACTTGACATCTCATGCAAATTGTCTCCTATGGAAACAGGATTTGACATTTCATGCAAATTGTCACATATGGAGACAATTTGCGTGAAATGTCAAATCCTGTTTTCTGGAAAAAAATAAGATAAAAATGTCTGCTGAAAAATGCCCAGCATGCAAAACGTTAAAGAAACAAACACGTGCACGCCCATATTTCGCTAAAGTGGTGCTCGCAAAAGTGGTGTTTTGAAAGAATTCCCAGATTCTGCCATTAGTGTGACAGGCCCGTGTGACATAAAGCATCGGCCCCCGCCCATCATAGGGCTGCATGATGCTAAACCGCACACGAGTACTGGTAAACCGCTTAGAAGAACTAAGCCTGCCCAGGAAAAGTGGTGCGAGTTGGACCGCCCATGCATATAAACCCTTTTGGTTTAATTTGTCGACAGGGCTTGAGATGTCATTTCATCTCAATGTTGGGTAAAAGTCCCACAACATTGGTAGCAACGTCTGAAAAATGACCTATAAAGTGTTGACGGGGACGTAAAACCTCAAATCAAACAAACAAAGACATAATCCATTCTTTCATATCTCCAGAACGATGAAAACCCCAATACAGTAGAACTTCGATGGCTCGAACACCGATGGCTCGTTTACCACGGCTGAGTCGAACTCGCTCTTGAGCCCCTAGAGAAAGCCTCTTCATAAGCAATAGTGGGGGATAATTAAGAAGATTTTAGTCTTTTATCCTGCAAATGTATGCTGTGTGTACTCATTAGAATCGCCTCGATGAGGCGATTCTAATGAGTACACACAGCATACATTTTCATTACAGAACATCGAAAAGATGTTTAAAAGTATCTCGTTATGCCTCTTGGCAGCAACCTTCATTGGCTCGAACTACCCCTGTCTCGAACAGATTTTCGAGGTCCCAGGTGTGTTCGAGCCATCGAAGTTCGACTGTACTTTCTTATTTCTGCTCCAAACATAGATTGTCAGTTGCTTGTTTGAACCCCCTCACTAAGGTGGTTCTAATGAGTACCCACAAGCTATGGCTCGGAGCGAAATAACAAATAAAATTTCTGCTATGACTTGGAGCAGATATTTTCAAGAAAAACGTATACCCTGTAAACCCTAGTTTGCTCTAGATAATGTGATGGTGTGGGGTTTACAGGGATCACACGTTTCATTGCATAGACTTTTACCGTGAGGAATACAAAGAACCTTTTTGGCATGACCTTGAACTCCCATCATCTATGACCTGACCAAGTCCATATGGGCCCCGTCAAGCAATTTTGGTACTTATCGCCTATGAAACAAGAGGAACCTTCAGACAGAAAACCATTTCCCTGGCCCCTCTGAATGGCTGGGCATGCGCAGTTAAATTTTGTCATGACGGAATGCTCGAAGACACAAATTCGCTTGGCGGGGCTCATATGATGCATCATTTTATATAGAGAAATATAGGGATTACAAGGGTAAACACTGTATTTTCTCGTAAACATAGATTGTGGGTTCACGTCAGGCGGTTCTAACAAATACGTATAAAGGTATGCATATCACAATTTTTTACTAGAAAAAGATATACATCACGTGAACAAGTCCGTGAAATGAAGACCCCCCTATACCCCACTTTATATAGAGAAAAATGGGGTTTACGGGGGTAAATATTATTAGTCTTAATTCTGCTCCAAGACATAGGTTGTGGGTACTCGTTAGAACCGCCTCAATGAGGCGGTTCTAACGAGCACCCACAACATTTATAAGAAAAATATCACGGATTTTCATAAAAAAGTAGCCATTTTGGAGATGTGAAAATAAAATGCACTATATATGGTGTGTTATCGTAATGAAAGATGAGGAAGACAAAACCTCGCCTGTTGTTAGAAGAAAATTATTGTTTTCACACAACATGATTCTCTAGGAAAAAAAAAAAAATAGGTCCAAATCCTTCTCCGGAATAGGGCCTAGTGTTAAAGTACCATTACGAGAACACGCCTATATAATTCTGACCCCCTCATACCCCATTTTTATATAGTAAAACTGGGGTTTAAGGGGGTATACATTGTTTTATTTTATTTCTGCTCAAAAACATAGATTGTGGGGACTCGATAGAACCGCCTCGTCGAGGCGGTTCTATCGAGACCCCACAATCTATGTTTTGAGCAGAAATAAGAAAAAATATCACAATTTTTAATCTTAAAATTTCTAATTTTTGGCCAAAAAATTGGTAATGTATTAGTATAGGCATGATTTCGTTATGATATTTTGGGAAGTAAAATACATTGAAAACCTAACATTATGACTACTTTTACTTTTAAAAGCTTATTTATTCTTTCTGTTCGTTTTCTGCATACAATGTCTATCTTGGGACTGTTCAAAAGTGGTCTTAAAGACCACTTTTGGACAGTCCCAAACTTCTTTATTGCAAAACTACGCGCATGCATGCGCAATTCACGCGTAATGCCATGAACATACAGCTTTCTTATCCTCATGGAGAAGATTCAAACCAACACACATCCCTATAGCGTACAGAGGTGACGTTGATCAGACTGCTGTGCGCACACATCCGGACACATTGTCGCTTGTTGTGCCTCATCTTATTTTGTTAGGAGGCTCAGCGATTAATAACATTAATCGTTCGACTAACTCAGCCACAACAACTGCTGCTGCAAAAGCAACAAAAACAACAACAATAACAACAATGAACGGCTACTTCTCCTACAGCTGCTGCTCCTCACGCCACTACTACTACTACTACTACTACTACTACTACTTGTCTTCTGTTACTACTATTATTACAAATGAATCATCGGTTATATATATATATCGAGATGAAAAGTCGTTCATGATGAAAGAGCGATTGCTATAAGACTGCGCTGTCTTGTGATAAGACTGCGCTGTCTGTATTAGTTTATAGTGAAAGAATTCGTAGCACCAATTATACTACAATGAACACACTGATCAGTATCGCCTGTGACCCTAAAGACAGTTAGTTTCCTGTCGCGACAAAGCTCATTGAAAATTAGCATTTTTCCCACAGCTCCGATTGGTCGATAATACAGTAGGCGTGTCTTAAATACACCTGACGCGCCCATCTCGTAAAAACTGATACCAGCATTTCACATACTATGTTATCTTGTTTTCATGCTGGTATAGCACTTGGAGTCATATTAGACACTTGTATTTTTACGCTTCTTGTTTTAATGCCAGTTATTATGCTAATGTGAAAAAGGATTAAAGAACATTTCAGTTTAATTTGCTATACATTCGTTTCTCGGATTATTTTTTAATATCAGAATATATAGATTTTGTTTGAGGTTTCAATAGTGATATGACAGTAGTTGACCTTGGATGCTGGTGAATGGTCCAATAAGAAAATGGACATAAATCACACTGGGATCATGGATAAAATTCTGCGTTGGACATTCTGTTTCATGTTAATATTTAAATATGTCAGCGCTGCGGAACTGGCGTACAGAATCGATGAAGAACGACCCCCTGACACGTTTGTCGGTAACGTCGCTGGTGACTATGACTTACGTTCAACTATGACGGCACTTGATTACGACAGTTTAGTCTACCGAATACTGACGGCCGGTAACGAATACGCTTCTTTCTTCCGGATTGGAGAAAAGGACGGGGTGCTGTACACAGCATCCAGGATTGACAGAGACACTATACCAGATTGTATGAAATCGTTAACATGTGTTGTGCCGTTGGACATCGCGATCCAAACTCAAATTGGTGCATTCTTCAGGAAAATCAGCGTTAACGTAAGAATTAATGACATCAATGACAAAAGTCCGCAGTTTATGAAAGCGACGGACAGTGTTGAATTCTCTGAAAGTTCTGTGATTGGAACGTATGCCACTATCAACGGCGCAAGAGATGACGACGTGGGAAACTTCTCGGTTCAGAATTATTACATACCATCGTCTGATGCTCCATTTGACGTTACGCTGGAAAAGTACGTCGACGGAAGAACAGTTGTGAAGATTGTGGTGACGGGCGCTCTAGACAGGGAGACAACTGATTTTTACCAGATAAAAGTTATAGCAGAAGACGGAGGCATTCCGAAACTCACTGGTGAGCTAACGGTCAACGTCAGTATAGTCGACGTTAACGATAACAAACCGAAATTTGGCGTCCCCTTTTACAACGTTACAATACCGGAAGACCAACCAGTTAATGCAACGTTTCTTACTGTGTATGCTTCTGACACTGATTTAGGCGTTAACGCTGAAATAGAATACGGACTCAGTAACAATCTTAATAACGAAGTCAAAGACTTGTTTGCTATCAACGCAACAACAGGAGAACTAAGCGTTACTGGTCAGCTTGTGTCGACGTCAGATGACGCAATGAAAATCTACGTCGAAGCTACGGATAAAGGGAAACAACCAAGAGTTTCCCAAGTACTCGTTTATATTTACGTTGAAGATACAAGCAACACTGCGCCGGAAATAAAAGTTAATATTTTGTCAGGCGACACACATGCGGCTGTTTCAGAATATGCTAACGTTGGTGCCGTGGTCGCGTTCATTGCCGTCAGTGATGTCGATTCAGGCAGAAACGGAAAGGTTGAATGCACAACAATCAGTGATTACTTTGGGATGGAGAGGCTGGTTGAGAATGAATACAAAGTTGTTGCAATAAGTACTTTGAATAGAGAACTCAGAGACATGCATGACGTCAGAGTCATTTGTCGCGACAGCGGCACTCCCCCGTTGAATTCAACAGCAGATTTCTCTGTAGAGGTACTAGATGAAAATGACAACCCACCGCGCTTCTCTCAAACAACCTATTTTATGAAAACTGAGGAAAACAATCAAATAGGGGACGTGGTAGCGAGAGTATTTGCAGATGATGTTGACGTTGGCGATAACGGAAAAATAACGTACTCTTTATATAACACAAGTGGGTATGACTTTTGGATTGACTATGCAAGTGGTGAAATTAGAGCAAACTTTGTTCTGGACAGAGAAATTGTTAATAATATTTCTCTTATTGTAAAGGCAATGGATAATGGCAGACCAGTAATGTCATCGACAGCGATCGTGAAACTGATCGTAACGGACCAGAACGATAACAGACCAGTGTTTTCACGAACGAGTTACGTATTTCGTGTGCACGAGGGAATAAATCTGAACACTACTGTCGATCAGCTGATTGCTACAGATAAAGATAATGGTGAAAACGGATCAGTAACTTTCTCTTTTGACACAATTCCCGCGTCAAACTTTCCATTTATCCTTTATTCCGATGGAACCATTAAAATGATGAGGACTTTAGATAGAGAAACGAGAAACAAATATGAATTCAATGTAGTAGCCAGAGACCGTGGGTTACCGCCCCTGAGTTCGTCTGTCTCTGTCATCGTCATTGTTTTAGACGTTAATGACAATGAGCCACGTTTTGTATTCCCCAACAATGTAAACAATACTGTCGAGGTATCTCTGGAGAGTGATCTAGATAAAGTAACGATAACAGTGAAAGCTATTGACTTTGACGAAGGTGTTAACAAAGATATCACTTATTCAATTATCGATAACAACTTTACAGATATGTTTCAAATAAACAATGAAGCAGAAAAGGGCATCATAAGAATTAACCGTTTTCCTGGCCTGAAAGAGGCTTTGAAGTATAACTTGATGATCAAAGCCGAGGATCATGGCAACACGTCATTGTACTCGGTCCAAACATTGACTATTATCTTTAGATCGGAACCTGACGCAGAAACATCCAACTTCGTTCTTGCCGTTTCTTTCGGCTGTGCCACGGTGTTTCTGTCAGTTGCAATAATCGTGACGATTTGCCTGATCAGACGCAGAGATAGACACACCTGCAACGAATTCGTGGACTGTTCGAAGATGGATTTCCAAATAGCTCATCGTGAGATGAAACAGAATGTAACTATAAGTGACACGACGGTCAGCCAGGAGAGCGACAAGGATGGTGGATTCTCGGTGGATCCTGATTCAACTTGGAACTCAGACCACTGGAGACCTGCGATGAACTCTTCTTTCCTGAATCAGGATATGGCAGAGGTAACTAATCTTAAGCAATGCCTGCACGATCAATCTTTGTCAAATTCAAACAATGTCGAATTCGAATGTGGACACGAATTGTGAATTCAACAGTTTTGAATTTATTTGAATTTCACGGCTCGTCGAATTCAAAAATGTTGAATGGCCTTTTCACGCAATCTGCATCAGTCGTTTTGATTTCTGACACGACCGATTGTGTGTACATGGACTTTAGCCCATTGTGAAATAGTGGACTCTTCCATTGCCAAATGTTGGACAACTTGCCTATTTGTCATATTAGGGGTGGTTGGCCTACTTTTCTTTCTTATTCTATTTCTGATGGAATGTTCTGTCAGCAAACAGTGCAGGCCCTGATCAGATCTGAGCCTGCACTGTTTGCCAAGGGCCCCTTTAGGGGGTTCCCGCCTACACTGGGTATCAAAGGAACCATTTCAGACGTTCCAACACCGATACCGATATACATGCGAACACGGTAAATACGGATGGGACTGCTCAAAGCGAGTCATCTGATCAGGATCTACACTATTTGTCATTTTGTTAATGATTTTGACAAAAAACACTTCTTGACAACAATGAAATGCCCAAATTCGATGATGGTACAATCATGCCAGCACAAAACGGCGGGCCAACGTCGAACCGATAGCGATACGACGTTGCCACGTCGTATCGCTATCTGCCCGACGATGTCCCGGCATGCTTTGCTGGTTTGGAATCCACTTCAGAAACTAAGGAACGTAAGGGCTAAGAGCTTTAGCAGTTGTGGAAAATACTTAGTTTATTAGTATAGAGTATCATTGCAATATTTCACTGAGTTTATCGTGACCATAATAATAATGTATCGACCTTTTGCACCTTGACAAAAACCTTTTTAAATTGTCCTTAAATGACCCAGCAATATAAAATTACTGTCACTATTTTGGAATGTGCGTCCCTTTTAAATGTCCTTCTATGCATGTAGGTTTATTGAGGGTTTTAATAGACACCTTGTTTTCTTTTGAAAAGTTTACCCTTTAAAAGAACGATATAGATCTTTAAAGGATATGTTAAATGTTTGTGGAATCATCAGCATTAGATCTAATTAGTGTCATATATGACAACTTTATAGACCCGGATACAGTAAAATTCCTGTATTAAGACCAGCTTTGGGACTGTTCAAAAGTGGTCTGACTGTTCAATATAACTTTTGAACTGTCCCAAAGGTTGTCTCTCACCAGTAGAAATCACAAAGATAAACTGAAATGAAAAGAAACGGGCCTCCGTGGCCTAATGGATAAGAGCGCTGACTCTTAGTCATTAGGTCTCTCACCGCCGTGGGTTCGAGCCTCGCTCGGGTCACGTGTGAGACGCCAAGTTCTGCAACGGAAGGTCAGGTGGTTTTTCTCCGGGTACTCCGGTTTTCGCCCACCTATGATTAACGATCGGCTCGATATGAGTGAAATAATCTTGAAAGGGCCGTAAAACCCAAACCAAAAAGAAAAAAAAAAAATGAAAAGAAGATTTAGTCTAGAGGCAAATGATTGTGTGTGTGCGTGCGTGTGTGTGTGCATCCACACTTATCCATGAGCTTATGAGACAAAACGTGGAATTCCCCAGCAACGTGGAAAATCACACACCTGAGCTCATGAGACAAAAAGTGGAATTCCCCAGCAACGTGGAAGAATCACACCCCCCCCCCCCCGAGCTTATGAGACAAAAAGTGGAATTCCCCTGCAAAGAGGAAGAATCACATCCCTGAGCTTATGAGACAAAAAGTGGAATTCCCTTGCCAAATGGAAGAATCACATGTCTGACCGAGCTTTCTCATAATCGCTTGAGCCGGAGAAATAGTATAGATTTAGATACATGTGCACATGTACTGCCAGAGAAGCCTCCGTGGTGTAGCGGTTACGCTACTCGCCTTGTAAATCAGGGATCATAGGATCGATCCCGGGCTTCTCCAGACTTTCGGATGAGTCTTTAAACCGAGGTCCCGTCTCCGTATGACCTTAGCTGTTGGTGGGAAGTAAAACTCAAACACTCACTCACTCACATGTACTGCCAGAACTTTCGCCCCCGTCCATCGGGGCCTGGAGAAATAGATTGGACTTCACTGTGCTTCCGTGCAGAGCTGAAACCGACCGAACTTGAGTACTGGTAAACAGCTTTGGTCTAAGTCTGCCCAGGAAAAGTGATGCGAGTCGGACCGCTTCATAAACCCTAGCGGTTTCTATGGGCGGTAGGGCTTGAGAGGTCATTTCATCTCATTGTCGGGTAAAAGTCCCACAAAATCAGAAGCAATGTCTCCAAAATGACCTTAATAGTGTTGACGGGAACGTAAAACCTCAACCCAAACAAACAAACTGCCAGAACTTGGCCCTTAAGTCCTTTGAAAATTTATGTAAGAAAGATAATTTGGACAATACCATGGTATATCACATGTGCATTGATTCTTTGTTTAAATTCATAACTTTGCATAAACAAAGCCCTATATTAGTAATTGAATTTCTTTAATTGCAGTCTGCAGTCAGGTTGGATTAGGCATATCAGGCAATAAAAATGTCACCTTAAGGATATTTAGTCCTAATTTTACGCCCAGACAACATGACCAAACATTACGGGGTCTCATTTTATAATGATCCGCGTCATGAGAAAGCAAATTTATAACTGGGCTGGGCAGCAAAGGCCCTGATCAGACTGCGCATTTGCGCAGTCTGATCAGGGCTTTGGCTGCCCGTTTGAGGGTTCCATGGACCCTAGGCTGCTCATTTGCTCCTATGGTGTTGAACAGGCCGTAAAGGCTAGTCTGTGTCTGAAATTGTCATGGAACACCCGCATAGTTTTTCTCTCGTGACGCGGCCGTTTTATTGACGGGACTGATGACAATGATGATATCTACATCTAAATGAGTTTCTAGACTGTCAACATAGCTGTTTAAATTTTCACTAACCAGGGCAGGGGTAGTCATTTAAAATTGTCCTTTTTGACAGCTATTAGGTCAGTGTTTCCAGTTTTTCAATTAAAAAACCTTGCGGCGTCAAACGTAACCGTCTATTTACGTTTTTAAGGAGAATGTGCTATTCATCTTAAGAGAGCTTTTATTCATCTTAAGAGAGCTTTTCTTTTTAAAATTTGAAACGCTGGCATGCCATGGTTGGAATGCATACCTTTATCGTTTGTACCACGTTGCGACTGTTACTACACGATTGTTGTTTGGCCCCCGCCCATAGGGGCTTGAAGAAATATATGGGCTGCATGATGCTTCAACGCAGAGCTGAATCCGGCCCGCACACTAGTACTGGTAAACCGCTTAGAGGATCTAAGCCTGTCCAGGAACCGAGATGCGAGGCGGACCATCCATGCTAATAAACCCTATTGGTTTCATTGGGCGGCAGGGCTTGAGATGTCATTTCATCTCAATGTCGGGTAAAAGTCCCACAAAATTGGAAGCAACGTCTCCAAAATGACTTTTACAGTGTTAACGGGGACGTTAAACCTCAAATCAAACAAACAAAAACTACACGATTGTTTTCTCAACTTAGAGGACGCTTGCATCTCCGGGCCTTGCATGCAGCACGTACTGTCTCAAGTGAGATGGGACGGTTAAGATGGCCCTGCAAGGGTGTTAAGAGATGTAGTACCGACTGTGTGTGTGTGTATGGGTGGGTGGGTGGGAGGGCATAGGATCGGTTCCCAGTTAAATTTCGAACCACATGGGCCCTATCGGAGACTTGAGCTATTTCATTCTTTTTAATACTTAGATTCCTGTACTTTAAGCAAACAGTGTCGACCATGATCAGACGCCGCGTTCTGCGGCGTCTGATCTGGATCTACACTGTTTGCCAAATCGAACATGTGTCCACACGACTCTGTTATAAACAACTCTCTGACATCACAACGTCGGGTAAGAATAGCGCCGCTTTAAATGGCCGTGACCTGAATTTCGTACAAATCAGTAATAGTCACGTGCATATCAGCACCGTTAAGCAATTGTAATTAGTAATTTGGTTTCTGTGAAAACATTGCATTTTTATAATCAATGTGGGTACAAAAACGCTGCGTACATGAAACATTTTCTGTTTGCATAAAAAAAATCACATAAAAAAAAACAACAACAACAAAAAAAAAACAGGAAGATATCTTCACAGGTTCATCTGATTTTTTCGTTACGGCACGAATCGATCTGCGTCGCTTTAAGCAGAATTAATGTAAACAAATCTAGATTTTCATTGACTTCACAAAATGTTATTCTAAAATTTAACGCTTTAAACTCTTAGAAAAATATAACACAAAATTGTGGAACGGGAGTTTTGTCTCACGTTTTATATTTTGTCAAACCCTCATGAAAATATTATGCATAATTTTTGCCCTAGTTATGTAATTGTGGTTAACCCATTCATCCCAGAGTTTTTGAGATGGATATGCTATCTTTGGAAAAAAAGACTTTCATTCGTGAAAATAAAGGTTTTATCAAATATCATTTATAGTACGGCAAACGGTGTAGATCCAGATCAGACGGCTCATTATGAGCCTCTGATCTGGGTCCACACTGTTTGCATAGGCATCTGTATCGGTCTACATGGGTAAAATGTGGCTTCGAAATGTGTCTGATTAATTTTCCTCGCAGCTAGGTTCCACTAAAAGTGTGAGAATCGACCGCCAAAAAGGCACTAAATGATTTATTTTAGTTTGAAAACTGTTTTGTCTGACATTTGCTGTGGAGTTTAACCAATTCAATATTGTGTACTGTTAAAAAAATCCAAATTTCATTTTCTTTGTTTCGTTTATAGTGGCATGCAATTTCATGCTACCGTGTCATGTCTCAATCTTTTTGTTGTGGTGCTTAAACCAGAGAATTTGGATGTTCGTAAGAACAGCCTCGCTGAGGCGGTGGCAACGAGATCGTTTCTGTGGAGGATCAACGATATTGAAATTCGTTTCACATCCTTCTTGTGATATGAAATTGGCCCGCGCCCATAGGGGCTTGAAGAAATATATGGGCTGCATGATGCTTCCACGCAGAGCTGAATCCGGCCCGCACACTAGTACTGGTAAACCGCTTAGAGGATTTAAGCCTGTCCAGGAACCGCGATGCGAGGCGGACCGTCCATGCTAATAAACTCTGTTGGTTTCATTGGGCGACAGGGCTTGAGATGTCATTTCATCTCAATGTCGGGTAAAAGTCCCACAAAATTGGAAGCAACGTCTCCAAAATGACCTTTACAGTGTTGACGGGGACGTTAAACCTCAAATCAACCAACTTGTGATATGAACAATGATTAGAGTACACCATCACGATGACAAGTCCGTGAAATTTACAACCCCCCCCCCCCCCTACACCCCACTTTATATAGAGAAAATTGGGGTTTACGGGGGTATACATTTGTTTTCTTATTTCTGCCCCATGACATAGGTTGTGGGTACTCGTTAGAACCGCCTCAATGAGGCGGTTCTAACGAGCACCCCAACCTATGTTTGCAGTATAAATAAGAACAATATCATGGATTTTCATCAGAAAAGTAGCCATTTTGGAGATGTGAAAAAAGGACTTTGTTGCACGGGTGTATTATCGTAATGTATTTTGTGTTCATTCATTCATTCATTCATTCATTCATTCATTCATTCATATTGTCTTTCTAATATTAGCACCAAGAATAACAGACCAGAACAGATAAGCACCGCTTAGTTCATGAAGTTTACAATGTTTCATGTAATTGCAGATGACAGGAAACAAGAACTGTCAGAAGACCTGCCAATCACCTGGCTTAGAATCCACACCCTACGATCCTTGTTATCAGAAGCTTGATCCGGCAGCGCTCCAACTACACAGATCCTTACTCAAAGCGCATGTGCAATCGTTTAAGGTAGGCGCACTCTTTGACATGGCGCTAATCTTACAATCTTACTAGAGTCTGCACCTGTTGCAGAAGATCAGCTGTCATCCATCACGAAAACACGCCTATATAATATTAGTATTGAACCCCTTAAACCCCACTTTTATACAGTAAAACTAGGGTTTAGAGGGGGTATACATTATTTTTCTTATTTCTGCTCAAAAACATAGATCGTGGATATTCGTTAGAACCTTCTAATGACTTCTCGCAATCTATGTGTTGGGCAGAAATATGAAAATTGTCAGATTTTTTTATCTGAAAAGTTTCATTTTTTGGTGCAAATAAATTCAATATGTTTGAATAGGCGTGTTTTCGTAATGATTTATGGTGAATAGATGCACCTTACCGGCCCCCGCCCATCGGGGCTTAAAAATAGCTGGTCTACATGATGCTTCCACGCAGAGCTGAAACTGACAGCACACGTCTATACTGGTAAACCGCTTAGAGGATCTACGCCTGCCCAGGCAAAGCGGTGCGAGTCGGACCGTCCATGCTTTTAAACCCTATTGGTTTCATTTGGCGATAGGGCCTGAGATGTCATTTCATCTCAATATCGGGTAAAAGTCCCACAATTGATAAGCTGATGTGAAAAACAAATGCAACGAAGTACTCTGTGATTGCTACCATGCTGACCCCTGAGATGTTAATATCATTATCTTTCCCCTTTTATGACCGGCCCCGATAGCTCAGTTGGTAGAGTGTCCGCTCCGGGGAACGGGAGGTCTCGGGTTCGATCCCGGGCCGCGACATACCAAAGTCGTTAAAAATGGTACTAGCTGCTCCTCGTTTGGCACTCAGATTTACGGGGTAGAGCTAGGACTGGTCGATCCAGTGTCAGGATAATGTGACTGGGTGTGGTATCATGTAATGTGTCTGGGACATGATACTTCAGTGAGGCAGCACTATAAACGTGAGCATTGAGCTCCCTGTCGCAACCAGACACCGTCGTGATATGACTGAAAAATTGTTGAAAGCGACGTTAAACCCGAATTCACACACACACACTTTCCCCTTTTAACCCCGTCATTCCATTCTATAAACATATTATATTCAAGAAAACTGCCAACAACTCAGGCTACATGATAGCTTAAAAATCCGATTCACGCTAAAATGCCTACTAATGGAAATTCACAAGTACAAGGTCTCTTCTGACCATTTCGTGCTGGTCCTTTCAGATGGTGCGTTTAGGCGATAAAATCCCCACAAATTGCAGACAATTAAATCCGATGTCCATTAAAGGGCTTAAAAGGGTTGTAAATTTCCAACTAGACTAGCAACAAACCTTTCTCTTTCTATTCAGTTGCTACACAAGGAATTATAGGGAAAAATACTAAATTGGTTTGTTTGTCTGATATTTTTTTCTGAATATATATATAATCATATTAACCCACTCAGTACAAGAAACCCCTAAAGGGGTACCCTGGAAAACAGTGGAGGCCCCGATCAGACGCCGCAAAACGCTGCGTCTGATCAGGGCCTTCACTGTTTGCAAAAAGGTCAGCCATTTTCCGAATAAATTTTGAAGAAAACACAACCTGTCACCCTTAAATTTCGAAATCGACTCCTGCTATATATAAGGAGGAAGATTCCATTCGGTACAAAAAGGGTTCATGTTCGGAAACCCGTGCACTTCAGCTGTGTTATTTCTGTTATGCCCGGCTTTTATTGGCTTTCATTTTATTTTATTTTACAATAAATAAATGAAAAAATAAATGAATTAATAAATAAATAAAATGGGTGTTTGAAAGAATCGCTTCAATGAACAGCTTCTTTCACATTCATCTGAGAAGAAGTAAAATGCTAGTCAAAATAGACTGAAGTGAAGGCAATGATCAGGAATCGATACAAATAACCCACAGCTCCCACCAGAGACACCAAAGGGAAAAAACACAAACATGAAACAACTAGACCCTTAGCGGAAAGCCAGATCCAACAAAATGGCCAATTTGATATCCAAAACAAAATAATATAAGCGACACACACACACTCAAAGACACGCCCACGCCATAACAAAAATAAACCACGACAGAAGAACCGCCTTGGAAACGAATTCCACTGGGGGTGGGGCCTTAAATCGATTTCAAGTGGCCACAATCCTCGCCCTTACTTCCGTCGAGATTTAGACAAATAATTTGTTCAGTCCGCATGAAGGTCTCCTAACATCAGTGCAACATCTCCGTGACCACAAACATCAAACAACCACAGAGATGAAACAACGTTGAGGACTCGACAGCAAGATACCGCTAAAATGCTGGAGCAAAAGAAAACCAACAGTTAGACTCCGATGGGCCCGACCCGAGAGAGAGCATCAGGCACCAACCAACCAAGTTACTTCATTTAGAGCAGAACAGAACAGAACAGAACTTTAGTATTTGCCGTTGGCCTGGCCTTTCACTTTCTAGCACAGCTAAAATGTACTTTCCTCAGCTGTTTTGTCCTGACAGAAGCGCAAAAACCGAGTAAATAGGAAACCCCTTGCTCACGAAAGATATAAATAATTTAAAGAATAAAGCATTTTACACGTATACTGACGGGATTGTGTGTCAGACGGGAACCCAATTGTGAAACGACGCAACTGAACGTTGCTGAAAGCAAAAAAAAAAAAAAAAAAAAAAAAAAATCCCAGTGGCTCATCTAGTCTATGTGGCTCACAATTTGTTCTGTGGTATGCTCTATGGAAACCTTTAATGACCATGTGTCTTCAACACACCATTAATTAGCGGGGAAAATGAAAGGTTTCATGTTCGCCTCCCCCTAATTAACAATAAAATCTCAAAAGCCCTCGGTGAACTGTAAACTAGCCTCTCTTCACCCAGAGACGTAAATTAGTTTACTCAAAGAATGCTACCGTGTATTAACCCATTTTGTACCGGAAACCCCAAACGGGTACCCTGGCAAACAGTGCAGGCCCAGATCAGACGCCGCAGAACGCGGCGTCTGATCAGGGCCTTCACCGTTTGCTAAAAGTTAAGCCATTTTCAAAATCAATTTTGAAGAAAACACAACCTGACACCCCTAAATTTGGAAATGGACTCCTGTTATATATAAGAAGGAAGATTCCATTTGGTACAAAAAGGGTTAATGATTGACCTCCTTCAGCAAAAAGATGCCTACACACTGTTTGCGTGTGCGGGCAGTCTTATAGCGGACGGCGAAGACTCGGATCACACTGCAGGCTGATCTGAGTCTTTGCTGTGTGCCCGTGTTCTAAGACACATTTTCGCTTTCGCCGGCATAAATTTGTTTTTGTTTGAAATCATGCTTTATGTCCCCTTCAACAATATTTAGGTCATTTTGGGGATGTTGCTTCCAGTTTGTAGGACTTTTACCCGACATTGAGATGAAATGACATCTAAAAAAATCAAAAGGGGTTATATGCAGAGGCTGCACGATAATGACTCTCACCACTTTACCAGGACAGGTTAAGATACCAGTATTTAGGTGTGGTAGGTTTCAGCTCTGCGTGGAAGCACCATGCAGCCCAATCTGTTTCTCCAAGCCCTGATGGGGGGGGGTCCATTTTCGCTTGTGTTGGCTTGCATAAAACCTTTGATTAAGAAACTTCCAAAACATTAAGCGTTGTTTTATTAAGGAGTCTATTAATGTGTGGAATTATAGCTTTTAATCGTGCAATATACAGAGAATTTGCATTATCCTAGATGTATGTAACTGAAATTTCTATGTAATTGAAACTATTTTGCGGGCGCCATTTTCGTTCTTTTTGCTATAATTCTTTCTTATTTTTATTCTCGTTTTTCCCCACGGTACGAGATCTATGATGAAAACGGAGGGCACCAAGTTAGCTTTAATTTATTAAGAGCTGACATTTTATGGAGCTGTGAAAGGTATTTGCAGCCTAATTTAATTGACGTTTTAGGGGAAATGGATTCACGGCAAATTTCCCATTACTTTAAACAAGGGACACAACTTTCGAGACAACTTGCTGTCTTCCTTTTGACTAGAAAGTAAATCTAAGACATAATGAAAACACGCCTATACAAATACATTGCAAACTTAACCCCCCCGAAAAAACGAAATTTTAGGTGAAAAATTGTGACATTTTTCTTATATCTGCTCAAAATATAGATTCTGGGTACTCGTTAGAACCGTCTCATTGAGGCGGTTCAAACGAGTACCCACAATCTATATTTTAGAGCAGAAACAAGAAAAATAAGACATACCCCTGTAAACCCCAGTTTTACTATATAAAACTGGAGTTCAAGGGGGTCAAAATTATATAGCCGTGTTTTGAAGCTAAATGATCGCTTTATTACGACAACACATCCATGATTTAAATGGCGCCTTTCTTACCCCCAGAAGTGGCATTTTTAGATGAATTTTTAAATATCTTATTTCTGGTCCAACAGGCCTCATATTTTTCAGGTATTTGCAGGATTTCAGGCTTTTAAAACTTGATTTTTTTCTTGATTTCAGGCTTTAGATTCTGATTTTTGCGTATATAGTCTGTTTAAAATACTATTTAACCCTTATTTCAGACTATAAGTCAACCAAATTACTTTATCTTTTCACAAAATCCATTACAAACAGTGTAGATCCTGATCAGATGGCTTCTTCAGAAGCCATCTGATCAGGATCTACACTGTTTGCAAAGGTAATGTTGTTGTGTCTTGTTCAGCAGGATAAGGGTTGAAGCTGCAAAATTGGGCCTTTCAGGTGTGGTAAAGCGTGGTCAGTATGAGGCCTGTCCAAACATATATTGTGGCTGCTCGTAAGAGCCGCCTCAACGAGGCAGTTCTAACGAGTATCCTCAGCGAGGCATTTCTAACGAGTATCCAAAGTATGTTTCCGAGCAAAAATAAAGAAAATAATGAATACCACTGAAAAAACAAAAAACAAACAAACTTTCGCCAATTTAAAGTGGGGTTTAGAGAGGTGTTCATTACACGGACTTTTTAACATGATGTCATGCTGTAAAGATACAGGTACTTGTACGTCGTTCTCTGTGGAATACCCCCCTGTTTTCCTGCAATTTCAGGCATCAGAGAAGCATCATATGGATGACAATGGAAGCGAGGCGTCGGCCGAGACAAATACTGTCGATAGTGGGAAAGGGAGCAGTGTGTCTGATGTGATGTCACGTGATGCAGGTAAGGAATACAGGAATATGAGTACTGGTCGTCGCTACTGTGTACAAAATTCTGCCGTTAAGACCATCTTAATGTAAGACAAATTCTTCTTTTAAAGTCACATTTAAAATGTTTCGCCTTTCTACACCCAGTGTCATCTGTTAAGGGACCTCTTTGGGACTGTTCAAAAGTGGTCTTAGAGACCACTTTTGAGCAGTCCCAAAGATGTTCTGAATATAGGAATTTTTCTGTTTATGTACATTATTGAAATAGGCGCATACCCAAACCTGCAAAATGCTCTGACATCAGAGATCAGCTTGCGCATATATCTATTTCGCCTTAACCACCGAAGGTAGGTAACCATTACATTCAGCCCGGAGTTGTAGGATGAAAGCCTATAAAGACGGTGGGTGTTTTTAACCTACACAGTGTATGCCGGCATTGCCTCCCTCTCTGCTCATGTGACCTCCAGTTAACGTCCTGGCATTCATCTTCAAATGATTCCATTGGAGCATGGTCGAACTCGGCTGCCTGGGATCGAACCCCAGACCATTCTGATCTAGTAAACTGCTACTGCTTACTAAAGAAATTGCTTTCTGTTAAACTGTAAAGTTCAGTGACATTTTTACCCCCTAAATTTTATTTCAATGCTGAAATCCAAAATTTTATTCAGTATTTTACCCCTCAAATTAAATTTCAATGCTGATTTTCAAAATTTCAATGCTGAAATACCCTTTACCCCCTCTTATTCATCTAGAGTTCTGTATCAATATTGCACATGTATATTGACAGATTCTTGGATCTAGGAAACCTGGAGGAAAACAAAACTGCATTAAATGAAGCCGGCTTTCACCAAGTGACATGCTGCTGGAATTCTCACACGTTGTACATCATCGCGAAACAAAACAAACACGCCGCAATGAAAACTGTGACTGCGTATGTTTTTATAATCACCGAAATGTCTTCGAATGTTTTCCTAGCTCAAAAAACAAACGAATGACTAAATTACCCCTAGTAATGATGGAAACATTTCTTTTTCTCACAAGTTAATTAATCATGCTATGTCTTTCGTAGCTTCAGGATTTTGGTATGAAACTTGAATACAGTGCGTTCAAACAAATGTATGCCCTAACATACCACGACGATGAATAAATAGTAAAAGGGCCAGGGCGCCCAATAAGAATGATAGTCAGTTATAAAAATTTAGTCGAAATTCAGTCGCTTGAGCCCCGGGTTGGCACCATCATGAAAACACGCCTATATAATTTTGACCCCCTCTAACCCCACTTTTATATAGTACAACTGGGGTTTGCAGGGGGTAAACCTTATTTTTTTATTCTGCTCTGTGATATAGATTGTTGGTACTCTTTAGAACCGCCTCAATGAGGCGGTTCTAACGAGTACCCACAATCTATATTTTGAGCAAAAATAAGAAAAATATCAGTTTTTCATCTGAAAATGTTCATTTTTTCGGCGATAAATGTGTCAATGTATTTGTATAGGCGTGTTTTCGTAATGCATACAAGTTTGCCGGTTCCGGTTCGAGGCAGGGGTACTTTGAGTCACTAAGGTTTAATCATAGATCCAGATCAGGAAGAATTATAGGGATTATTATGGGCTATGTTTTCAATCTTCTATATTTGTAAGGTACAGTAAAATTCCTTTATTAAGACCATCTGTGGTCGTTAGGACCACATTTGAACTGTTCCAAAGGTGGTCTCCCACCAGAACACTCCGGATAGAGAAAACACAAAGAAAAATTGATGTAACTATAACTTTTTAAATATGCTTTCAAAAGCATATTTAAAAACATATTTTGTCTTAATTTTAGGTGGTCTTAGTAATGGAATTTCAGTGTATATTCATTTTTGTGTGTGTCTACTCATTAGAATCGCCTTAAATCTTCCTTAATTACGTGTATCATGATGATGATGATGATGATTTCGTGTTTAACGACGCGTCAACCCTCTTTGTGGGTCATAAGCGTCAAGCGGTTAATGGTTAAACGGCATGAAGAAATTTGAGGATATTAAAAGGAAAAAAGTTAGTATGATATGTATAAAAATCTGAAACAGTTAAATTTTATGAAAATGTCCAATTTCTTTTAAGAATAAAAAAATATTATCAACAGATTACATGTATCAAAACATTTATATCTGGAGATAAGATAAGAATTCCTCTTGGCACAAGAACGAATTTGAATCAGCCATGGTAAACGAGCCATCGGTGTTCGAGCCATTGAAGTTTATTGTATACAGTACCAATATGGTTAACACTCTGCATTGTGGTTATTTTTCTCAGCAGACGACATTTTGAAATATTTTTCGAGGCTTATTTTTCCAAGAAAACGGGACTTGACATCTCATGCAAATTGTCTCCACTGGAGACAATTTGCATGAGATGTCAAGTCCGGTTTTCTGGGATAAATAAGAAAATTATCAATAATTTGTCGTCTGCTGAATTAGCCCCGAGAGTGGTTAAGGGTAATGTGTTTTCTCTCTTTTTTCAGATCAAGGTAAGACGGTGACATTTGCAGAACAGCCCATGTTATATAGGTTTCTTCAAGGTGCGAATTATCCGCGAGACAAAATAATCCCAACGATTCCTGAAAATGCAGACATGTTGCATCCAGACGACATTGATGAAACTGGTGATGATAAATATGAGGATGATTTTATTGACAGTGACAAACCAAAACCAGATGAGGTAAATACGAACGCTGATGGAGAACAGGATTATGGGTTTAGTAATAGAGAGAAATTGTTGCATCGAAATTACAATCATAACTTGTGCGTTGATGGTAATGACAGACATACGCGTAGTAATACATTCAACACTCAAGGTTGTGATTACGTCAGAAACAACAGGGACTATTTAATAAGACCACCTTTATGTAATAAACAAAACAACAGAAATTTTCATAAACGAGAAAACAGTACCAGCATTCCAAGTTTATACAATGAACCACAAAATGGCGGACACCGAACATCAAGGGAGTGTTTACAGAGTCCTGAAATTCTTTACAGTAAAAATCGTTTTAGTGCTTTCGCCAGTCCCAGATCGCTGACACCAAATTTGGCAGGACAGTTATCGCCAAATTCGGAACATGGAAGTGAAGTTTGGGGGTCTTCGTGTTATGAAGAGGATGATACAACGACAGAGGGGAGCTATATAATCGACCATTTAGACTCTCCAAACAGTGCTCACAGCCATTCTAGACCGTACAGATTGGCACCGAATGAAGCATTTTGTTGACCCATATATGTCTTACGTCCCAGATAAATAGAATCTTGCATTCGTGCTCATGTAATAATTGAATTTATTAAACTCGTTGAGGAAATGGGATAAAAATGTCGGCGAAGTTTCGCATTTTATCCCCTTTCCTCAACTCTAATAAATTTAATAATACATAAACACGCATGTAAGATCCTCTATTTATGTCATTATAAAGAGCTGTTGCTCTAAGCACACTTTTTCTTTAGAGACCGGTATTGAAATACACCACAGCCTCCTTATAACATTGCTGTTCAGTTTCCAAATCACAAACCATCTTATACCCTAAACATTGTTATAATAAGTAATGCTACATAGAGATTTTGGTGTAGTACATGTATATGGTCAGGAATAATGTTTCAATCTCACTTGTTAATCAATTTGTAGTGTTTCATTTGGATGGCAAAATGAAACATTACTGTTAAACAATACATTGTGCATGATGCCGATGCAAAACTGCATATCAGAAGAGTTGTTGCATAGAGTAATGCAGCTATTCTGGTGAGATTCATTATTGAAAAATGTTCAAGGCGTTTTGGAGATTTTGTGTTTTTAAACTAATGTTTTGATTGTTGATTCAATAATTCTTCAGACTTTAAGGTTTGTTTGTTTGTAAATTTCACGTTAATGGCCCAGTCAATACTATTTAGGTCATACCGAGTCAGTCAGTGTACCTAACTACACTTGTCCTGGGCAGGCTTATAGATAAACGGTTAATCAGCACAGCGTATATATTTCCGCCAGAAACTAACAACTGCTCTTCTTGAATTAGCGGAAGGGAGAAAATGATTCCTTGATACATCTCTCCGGAAGGCATCAGTCACTAGTCAGACTGAGCTAATGGGGTTGACTGAATTGATGCCTCTTCAAAAGAGACACACCTTTAAAAATATTTTTGTCTCTCCTGTCAAAAGGGGTTGACTCTTAGAGAATAAATTCTTTCCTTTAAGAGTTGACCCCTTTTTCAGAGGGGCCTGCATTACAGGAGAGCTATCAGGAGGTCGCAAATGTTCCCTAGCAAAAAAGGACAAAATTATGTCGTTTGTATTCGTTCTTATTAACTATAATTTGTTTTCAATGATCTCAGTGTAATTGGCAATTGGAGTTACACCCTGTCTTCTTTATAACCCTGCTTTTTATAACGCGGTTTGAATATAACACAGTTTATTGATGGATCCCACAAATGTATAAATTATATTGGGAAATGGCCAAAAATAGTCATTTTCTATATTTATCATATGACGTCACGTTTTGTGAATGTAATAACGCCATGTAATAAATTTGATAATCCATTGGTGGATTTAATATGCAAATTAGTTGGATACGCTCCGTAATGTTACACACGACGTCGTGTTACAAATGGCGGAATATTGACGCTTTGGAACAAAATCGAGAATAAAATGCGTTTTAAGTGTCTTATAATAATAAAAAGAATCATGCATTCGTGCTCATGTATTATTGAATGTATTAAACTCGTTGAGGAAAAGGCATAAAATGCTCGGCATAACCTCGCATTTTATCCCATTTTCTCAACTCGTTTTATAAATTCGATAATACGTGAACACTCCATGTAAGCACCTCAATAAAATATAGGTCTTGTGTTGTTCAACTAACATAGCTGTTGCTTTGGAACCCAACAATGATGGTGTTACAAGTTGGCTTCTTTAAAAAGAATCCAAAGGAAAGGTCTGCTGCTGTCTAGTCAGCAAATGAACAGAGCATTATCACAATATTAATGATAATACTAATAAACATAATAATAATAATAATAATAAACGTGCGTAATGTTTGTCTTTTGCAAACATGACCAACCCTTAACTATTCGCTTTAGAACCTTAAAATAAAGAATGATCAAATACCACTGTCATTTGGTGAACCGCCTTTATTTTTCAATAGCAGTCATACTTAAAACTAAGATGAAAAATTCTAAAGTTGTATAATTTGCATTTCCTGTTTTTAAACTTCGTTTTAGCTGAGACCTCAAAACAAATCAGTTGTAGAATTGGCAACTACACCAATAGCTGTCATACGTCTTGCCAGCGAAAGGCAAGGAAAAAATAGAGAAAGTGGCCACGGGGTCATGTATTGCAAATCACATTTTTTTTTTAGTTTAAGACCTTGCTCTCAATTTCTAAATAGTAAGTTTTTGACCTTGATCTGCTGACAGCAGTATCTTTTCTGCACCCATTAAAGTGTCTACATATCAACCCTAATCGTAGGTTGAAAACCACAACAATACAAAAAGTTTAACATGACTATCTCAATCAAAGTTCAAAGTGTGCGATCTTGGCAGCAGAAGTCAAATCAGTGTTACTGTACTTTGTCAGCTGTCAAGTAATACCACATATCAACTTCCAATAACATAAAAGATAGAGATCAAATGTTTTACATAAACAAGTAACATGAATATTACGCAAATTTCTGTCACTGTTACCTTCTGTGTCAGCTGGAGCAGCAGCCACGTGACTGTAACTATACATTATCTGCTGTTAATTATAATATATCATACAAAACCCCAATCAACACGATGAATGCCAAAACTATACAATGACCATTCAATTTATGCGACCATGACCTTCTGTCAGCAGCAGCAGCAGTGGCATTAGGCATTATAAGTTCACACTGCAAAGTTAAAGGAAAAAAAAATAAATCTGGAAATTACAAATATCGCTATATATTCAAATTACAGGCGCTAGCCAAACCCGGGCACTTGACTCAGGAGTGTGACCGACTCATGTTTAAGGCAATGCCAAAGAAGCACGATATACCAAATAAAAATATATTAGACAAGTGATTAGCAAGATATTAGAGTTAAAGCAAAAGTTTGAAGCTAAGTGTTGAGGCTATTTATATAAAAAATATTGCATTATACAAATTGGTTAGGTCATGCCAATATACATCTTCATGCCAAAATTATTGAAATATACCTTGCGGATAATATATCTAAAATCAGTTTGTTACCATTTTACCCCGGAGAGGCTATCAATATCAAAAAAATTCGCATTAAACAATATAATTAATTAGATCTTGTCAATATATATCAACCTGCAAAAATTTATCAAAATATTTCTTGCGGGTTGAAAGTTTAACGTCTATGTCTGTTAGTGAAATTTTTGCCTCGGCGAGGCGAATTATAAAGATATCAGCCTTTAGACAAACTCATTTGTTTGGTCTTGTCAATCTCTCTGCATGCCACAACTTAACAAAACTAGAATCGCGCAGTCGATGGCACACCATCGCATATCCACACGCCACTACATAATCTACTCATCATGCCGTTCGCTTTGATATGTTACACGACCATGTTCTGGAAATTTAGATATTTTTGAACCCCGCGGGCCCCAACCCCTAGGTCCACTTGTGAAGAAATCAGGCATTATGATGAGGCCTAATTGGTCACTGATGAGGCCTAATTGGCCGAAACTAGCTAGTCTGGCACAGAAAGCATGTACATTCCATATTTTCCAGTTCTGTGGTGTATTCCTGGCTTCCAAAGGATAACCCTTTCAAGAACATATTGGACGGTCTTGTCAATATACGTCTGTTTGCCAAATCATATCAAAATATAACTTATATACCTGCTATCAGTTTGTGAATATATTGCCTTGGCAATGCCATTTATATAAAGAGATCAGGCATTAAAAAACATTGTTGACTATATCTTATCAATATATATCTGTTTGCCGAAAAAATTGTATAAAATATATCTTACGGTTTGAAATTTATACGGCGGTGCAAGTGAGTGGAAAATTGCCTCGGTGAGGCTATTTATAAAGAAATCCAGCATTAGACAATCTCACTGGTAAAGTCTTGTCAATATGTATCTGCATTCAGTTTCTGAAAATGTTGCCTCGGCCAGGCCAGAAATCTGGAATTAGATTGCTGGTGGTGCTGCTTGACGTAGTCTTGGAGCTGCCTGCTTGGTTCTGGCTGGGGGCTGGACTGCCCAAATCTTAACGTCAAACGACAGTGACACTCTGGTGATGGAGGCCTGCGGTCACCTCAGGAATCCCATGAAGTCTGCATGACTTCAGGAAAGCCACAATTGGCTCTGGAAGTACTCTTTCAAAAATCCAGACATGTTGTGATATCGATCTGGACAAGCTGCTCAAGAGCTGAACGGAGAAGAATGATGATGATGACACTGCTACGTTCGTTCGTTCAAGTTAAGGCATTTTACGTCTGCCAGGGTCGAGCAGACAGCACTCCATAGCTCCACAGCGAGACGTAAGTTATGTGCTTGTGTGCTGCGAATTGCGGCAGTCTGTCCAACAAGAGTTAATCGCGTTGGACTGCCTGTGCCCTACCGAGTAAAGTGAAGCACTGCCAGTTTTAGAAATTTTAAATGCCAGTCTAAATTGAGACAAAAATGTAGAGTAATCAGTGACAAATCGGTTGCAGATCGCGATTTCTCTACTGTGCTCGAGAGCAGAAAGTAGGCCAACGGTGCTCTCTTTTTGGGCCGCGCGATTTTGGCCATCGGACTTAGGCTGCAAATGAAGCATGCCTTTGCAAGTTTCCATACAGAAACAAGCAGCTAGTGGTCCAGGAAGAAGACTTGTCGCAAAACAGAAATGGAGGCAATGATCAGGAATCGATACAATTCACAGCTTCAAGTCCTATTCCCAACCAGCAGGCAGGATGATTGTGCAATAATCCAGATGTTGGTACAAGCCCCCAGCATCTCCTACCGGCTTGGCAATGCAGAAGTGCTGCTTATAGAACCACCAAGTTCCTGGGACGAACTCATCGATCCCCGCATCCGATGACCTCGACCCGTACAAAATGCCGTTCTCTAAATGTGACTTTGGCCTAACGTGTACACGTACGTGCAACACACTATACCATGCCTAGGTGCCCTCATCAACTTAGATACGAGCATTTAACAACAACTTTAGTCTGCCTGAGCAATCAAATTTATTTCCGCGCAGAGTACTTGTTACTATCATTTCGAGTAGTGGTTTTCAGTTACTGGATATCAGTATGTTACATGTAACTGCAATGATTTTGTTTGCTTGATTTGAGGTTTAACGTCCCCGTCAACACTGTAAAGGTCATTTTGGAGACGTTGCTTCCAATTTTGTGGGACTTTTACCCGACATTGAGATGAAATGACATCTCAAGCCCTGTCGCCCAATGAAACCAATAGGGTTTATTAGCATGGACGGTCCCCCTCGCACCGCGGTTCCTGGACAGGCTTAGATCCTCTAAGCGGTTTACCAGTACTAGTGTGCGGGCCGGATTCAGCTCTGCGTGGAAGCATCGTGCAGCCCATATATTTCTTCAAGCCCCTATGGGCGGGGGCTGTCAACTGCAATGAAGTTGGGATTACAGGTATTACATTAGTTTTCTTATTTTTGTTCTAAAATGTAGGTCGTGTTACGCGTTTGAACGACGCTAACAAGGAACAATATATATGTATATTGGATCCGTGCCACCCATAAAAAAGGATAGTTATTCCCAGCGGGCACATGACGTCTATGCAACGCCGAACCAACGTCAATGCAACGTCATGCCAGTAAAACTGATTATACTGACACAGAAACTGTAGTGACTTTCAGCCTCAGCAATTGATTCCCCAAGGCTGATAAAACACTTTTTTTCTCGTTGGAGAAGAGGCAGCTGATTACTTTCCTTTCCGTTGCTTTCTCACTGTATATCGAACGTTTGGTTTGCCCTTCCTGTTGGTGCCATTGGTATTATGTTTTCTGTGATGTCGCCTTTTCTGGCCATCTTCATTAGTATATACCGGCCCCGATAGCTCAGTGTTAGAGCGTCTGATTCGGGAATGAGAGGCCGCGGGTTCGATTCCCGGCCGCGCCATACCAAAGGCGTAAACAATAGTACTAGGAGCTCCCTTGGCTGACGCTCACATTATCGGGGGTAGTCCTAGGAAGATAAATGAAGGCAGGTAAGTATTTGTTAAAGGATACTTTGTTTGTCGCAATAAAAGCTTATGCTATTGTTTCGGATATGCGACGTTAAATAAAGCTCCTTTATCTTAATCTTTATATTTATTTCGCTTTTTTGTCAGTTCAAATATATTGTAAATCAGCGTCACGCAAACGAAAAGGACGTTGCCAGGCGGTTCAACAATTTGCGGAAGCTGGAATAAGGATACATTCAATTACAGATACGTTGTGCCCATTGCTAGTGTAAGGAAAGCTTTTTGTGAAACCTCACACTTGTAAATGGTAAACTTTCATCTATGGTCATTTCGCCAAATAGACACACTACATAGAAAACTGAAGTATCCCTGCATATTTTTGACTGGTTCACATTGTTTCTTCACGTTGAATATGATTGCAAATAGCAAATTATAGCGAGAAGTCTGCACTGAACGAAAATGCTTCAAATTTCACATAAACACTGTGGAAAGGTCCTGAGGGACCTTTCCAATAAAGAAAATATAGTGTATTATAAAGATATCTGGGCCCAGGATTACAATCGATACTTAAGTTAAGGTCGACTTAACGATTTAAGGAGGAATTAATATCTTAGTAAAGTATTTCCTTAAAAAGTGCATTCGAAAGCCACCTATTTCATTTACTTAGCTAAGTATTTAACTTCGGATAAAGTCGTAGTTTTGACGGAAATTTTCACGACGATCAGCACGTAAGTTTCAATTACACATTGATGTAGGCGGCCCACAATTTTCCCGCGATCTGTCAAAAATCACTTCTTCTGTTTCATTGAATGGAGACAATAGAAAATATGATGGTTTAGTTTCCATTTCACCACATAAACCATGAAAAATGTTTTATACACTATAAAACGTGTTTCATTGAAGGATCACACTCGATCACGATTTGTGCGGACAAACATTGGTCACAATGTAGCACCACGCCATATTCAAAACGCTGTTTCTACGGGGTCCCTTTAGAAACAAGAAATCATACAATATTTGAATATACAAACCAAAAGGCTTATATGCAGTGGACGGTCTGACTCACATCACTTTGCCTGGGTAGGCTTAGTCCTTTTAAGCTGTTTACCAGTGCTCGTGCCAGTGTGGTCAGTTTCAGCTCTACATGGAAGCATCTTGCAGCCAAATCAGCACCGTCTTTTTATGAATGTGGTCCTTATCTGCGTATTACCTTACAGTTGATGAGACATAAAGCGCTCACTCACTCACCAATCACTCACATGCACAAGCTTACAAGGGGGTGGACGGCCCCCGCCCATCGAGGCTTGAAGAAATAGAGGAGCTGCTTGATGCTTCCACGCAGAGCTGAAATCGACCCGCACACGAGTACTGGTAATCCGTTTAGAGGATCTAAGTCTGCCCAGGCAAAGCGGTGCGAGAATATAAACCGTATTGGTTTCATTGGGCGGCAGGGCTTGAGATGTCATTTCATCTCGATGTCGGGTAAAAGTCCCACAAAATTGGAAGCAACGTCTCCAAAATGACCTTTACAGTGTTGACGGGGACGTTGAACCTCAAATCATACAAAACATACAAGGGAGGTGGTACGCCTCAAACTTATTTTTATTTAGCATTTCAAGGCAAGGAGTAGAACCTTATGATTGGTTGCGGCCAATATCAGTTGGACACCCCAGTGACGCAAGATACACGTCACCTTGCCTCACCCAACCAGCACAAGCCGACCACACGCGACCTCCAGTAAACCACTTAGAAGGCTTAAGCCATCCCAGGCAAAGTGGTGCAAGTCCATGCATATACGAGTTTGAGTGGGCGACAGGGCTTGAGATGTAATTTCATCTCAATGTCGGGTAAAAGTCCGACAAAATTGAAAGCAACACTTCCGAAATCAAACCTAAATAGTGTTGCGAGGACGAATCTCAAATCAACCAAAAGAAAAACTTCTTTGTATTTAATAAATTTTGATATCGCGAATCTTACACAAATGGTCCTTTCATGTGAAAGTTACGAAACGGGCCTTCGAATTGGATTTTAAATTGGATTTTATTGCCTTTACTATGACCATTTGCCCTGCAAATCTACATCGCTGACATACGTTACAGTTGTTCCCGCCAAAATAGAAATTATTTACATTTCAAGTGAAAATACTAATGTAAACCTATAGAAAACAATGCAGTTCATACTTCCATGAACGCATCAAGTCATATGATTTTCCATGACGTCAAGTGACGCCAGTCTAAACCATGGTTCTCTATGATCTCATTGGGCGTTCCGCTCTTTATAGAAAACTGCGTGTAAATGTTTTTCAGCTTTAACAGTTTGCCTTATAACTGAGGAAAAAAGAATGTAAATATAAGAAATATTTTTTCGATGTTCATGAAGGTATGAACGACAGCGGGTCGCTAGCAAAGGCGACCCTGTGCGTTCATACTTTCATGAACAGCAGAAAAATAAAAGTCATTTCTTAAATGCACGTGGCGTCATAATATTTCTTGACACTGAATATAAAGACGGCATATGATGGTTGTGAACATTGTATGCGTAAAAGTAGCAGGACATGCATAAGCGTAGGAACATGGACCCGCTGTGCCACAGGATCAGTTTTTAAATAACAGACAAAAGTGATATGCGCAAGCCTCCCTCCCCAAACACCCCATCCCCCGACACACAAACATGTCGGCCCCACCCACCCATCGGGGCATGAAGAAATAAATTCGCTGCATGACGCTTCCACGCAGAGCTGAATCCGACCGCACACGAGTACTGGTTGCCCACTTAGAGGATCTAAGCCTGCCCAGGGGCTTGAATGTTTTTTTCATGATTCAAGCCCCTATGACATGACCAGGAAAAGCGGCGTGAGTCGGACCGTCCATGCTTATAAACCCTATTGGTTTCATTGGGCGTCAGGCTTGAGAAGTCATTTCATCTCAATGTCGGGTATAGGAGCAACGTCTCCAAAATGACCTGTATATAGTTGAAAGGGACATTCAACATCCAATCAATCAATCAAACATACACACACCTACCCTGACAAAAACAACCAAGTCGTTTAAGACCCCCTTTCGCTTGTAAGAACCTTCCTACACCAAACAATAAATTGTTACCCTGTTACCAGTATTATACAGTATTATGTAAAGGGAAGTTTTTATACAGCTCTATCGGTCAAAAACTGTGACACACCAAGGGAGAAATCCCAGTTGTTTTATACCTCATCGCCAAGTCGACTTGCGCTCCAAGGAGGAAAAAAAAGTGGCTCGACCGGGACCCGAACCCAGGGCCTCTTGAATATGATGCAAACACTTTACCGTCTGAGCTACCGAGCATGACTGGTAATTTTGGGCAAATAAAAGCTCTCGTGTTTGCCGTTGTTGATATATACATTCATGTGTCAAGGTCAAATCTTAAAAGTTAAGGTACCTACCTGGGTTACCTTAAATATTTAAGGATATTCTCTGGTTAAGTATCGACTTAAACGAAAGAAATTCTTTGTAGTTCACTTTATACGACAGTTAAGTAAATACTTAGTTTAAGTAGGTACTTAAAATTTAAGTACGCATTGTAATCCTGGGCCCTGATCTGTTTAATTTGTTTATGGTTCATTGTGGAAAATTCTAG